>OZ022240.1:9238806-9738806 GCA_963978895.1 Erpobdella octoculata | reverse complement strand
CACACTTACTTTAGTAATTATCTATTTGTCTATATATAATTCAAAAGTCAATTTGTTTGATTTTTATTTTTCAAAAAAATAAAATTTTACACTAAAAAAATTCAATAAATCTGCAAATGTAATTATTATTTCGAAAATGGAAACCGTTTGCAATGTCATTTTCTGTACTCGAAGATAATCATTTTGTTTTCTAAGTCACCATCATAATTTTTTAAATTTTTATATTTCTGACAAACTATTTATTACCGTGAAAATTGAAATAACGACCTATGTGATTGTCATTCCAACTTTGAATACTCTCATTTTTGTGTGTATACCGATAGCATTTCAAAGTGAGTGAGTGAGTGAGTGAGTGAGTGAGTGAGTGAGTGAGTGAGTGAGTGAGTGAGTGAGTGAGTGAGTAAGTGAGTGAGTGAGTGAGTGAGTGAGTGAGTGAGTGAGTGAGTGAGTGAGTGAGTGAGTGAGTGAGTGAGTGAGTGAGTGAGTGAGTGAGTGAGTGAGTGAGTGAGTGAGTGAGTGAGTGAGTGAGTGAGTGAGTGAGTGAGTGAGTGAGTGAGTGAGTGAGTGAGTGAGTGAGTGAGTGAGTGAGTGAGTGAGTGAGTGAGTGAGTGAGTGAGTGAGTGAGTGAGTGAGTGAGTGAGTGAGTGAGTGAGTGAGTGAGTGAGTGAGTGAGTGAGTGAGTGAGTGAAATTTTTTATTATTTTAATTGAACAAAAAACTAGCTGCGTCATTTTTTATAGCAAGATATAAACAAACAAAATAAAATTTCAACAACACCGATAACGACTTCATTCACTTAACTGGCTGAAACATTTCAGTCATCTTTTTATTTCACTGATAGTTATTTAAAAGCTAATCAATTGTGATTGAAGCATGTTTTGTTGAATATTTTAAATATCTGTTTAACATAATTGGTTTTTACGGCATCAATTAAACTAAGATGTGTGCGATTTTC
The DNA here is from genome assembly GCA_963978895.1 of Erpobdella octoculata. Classification (NCBI taxonomy): domain Eukaryota; kingdom Metazoa; phylum Annelida; class Clitellata; order Hirudinida; family Erpobdellidae; genus Erpobdella; species Erpobdella octoculata. Next base: position 9,737,851 of record OZ022240.1, on the reverse strand, counting down.
TCCTTAAATCATAATTCAGTATAGTAGGTCACCACATCTTCAGCTGTGCGTTGAAAAAAACCTACTTTACATTTGGAATCAGCCTGCTATAAATTTTTTAAATAGTTTGTTAAAGAATCGTGATAAAAAATGAATGTTCATCTATCCAACAGAAATATATTTGTGAAGAATTTGTTATCACCACGATGACCTTAAACGGGGAAAAAAAGTTTTCATCCGCAAAAATGACAAAAAACTTCTCAAAACACGTTTCTTACTCGATAAGAAATTCATCACCACTTTCAGTCAGGCGATTCCGAACGAGACAAAACAAGTTTTCTTCTCATTGCACGGTTAGTTTCAATTCTATCTTTACAATTTATTTGTGCATGTTTTTATCGTTTTTCAATTAATTAGAATAAAAAGCATATATTTGTTTAAATCTTTGTCATTCAGTTAAACGACAAAACAAAATTCTTTCCAAATATGAGGATGCTTTGTTCGCTGGAAAGTAACATCCCCAGACAAAGGTTGATATACGAATCTATCGACATGAATAAACTTAACAAATATTACCCAATAACAACAACTTCTCCAATGGAAACCAGTAAAATAAATTTTGATGAAATTCAAAACCAAAATAGCACAAGTGATGGAGAAAGAATTTCACGTGAAGGAAAACAAAATATAAAACAATCTCGTTGTAGAATGTCGGATAAATTTCATGAAAATGAAAACAAAATTATTTCTTGCGAAACCAGGAATAACTGTAAGATGAAAGTTTTCTTTTCCGCTCAAGAAAAAGTTGAAAAACTACCGAATAGCTCAAGTTGTATTTGTAGAAATTTGGAGATTTGTAAAAAACAAAAAAACTCAAGTTTAAAAGTGTTTGATACAAAATCCGTTGACAAACAAATATCTGCAGATACTGACGTTTTGCATAATAATGATATTCCAGCTGAGTTTTCTAAAACAAATAAAAAACAAAAAAGTAATTTTGTAAAGACAAGAAATAAAAATGTTTTCAAATCATCTAAAGAAATAAAAAGAAAATCCAAGGCTACTTCAAAGGATAGCCGCCATGTTTGTTTTAATAGAATGTTTGCTCAAAAAGACAAACCAACCAACAAAGTTGATGATATTGTTATCGACCAAAAAAACATAACAACAAGCAAAGAGAATAATGCTCTGATTGGTCAGCAAAGCGTTACAGACAGCACAGATACAAAACTAGCGAAAAGGCGAAGCTCTCAGATGGCCAATTTTAAAGCGGATGGAATTGAAACGAAAATTAAAATTGATACCATAGAATCTAAAATAAACATTGGTGCCTGCAAAGCTGAAACTAAATGTCAGCTTTTATCTAAACAATTTGCCGCTGAACACAATATAACAAACACTTCCATGATTCCAGCTTCCAAATGTTTTTCTAAGTTTTGTCGTATTTCTTCACGTTTTCCTATAAAATCAAAAAGTTTTGATGCATCTTATTGCAAAAATACAAGACCTGAATCACCTTTGATGTGCCATCAAAACACTCAAGTGCAAAAGTTGAGCGAAAAAAATAAATCCGACGGAAGTACTTCAACAGAAAAACATTATAAAAGCGTAGGAACTTTTATGAGTGAAAGCTTTACAGAACAAAATCCCATCACAGAGAGCGGAACTATTTGTTTAAGTAACAAAACAAATGTTTATTTAAATTCGTTTAATAAACGTAATGAAACATTGACTGAAAACCTTTCGACACCTCGAGAAGTAAAAGACAACGCTGCATTGCCAAAAGAAATTTTACAAAAAGATCAAAGCAAAGAAACGAGTTCTGAACAAGTTAACTCCTTGTTAACAGATTTATCCAGCAAATCAGTTCCTACTTCTAATTGTACGAATGAATTGTCAAACAACATAATAAACATAAACAAGTGTTTTTATTTCACACCTCAAGTTTTGTACGCCAGAGCACAACGGAACGTTGAGGAACACCATTATGAAAGGATGCCGTGCAAAACGGTTTGTTTTCATATTGGCAAACAAACTTGTAGGTCACTTTCTACTGAAAACAAATCGTTTATTGAGGATAAAAGCAATTACGATCAAAGTTTTTGTTATTCCAAAGAAAGCGCAACCAGTATCAGTGCTGGTTTTTCACTTCAAAGTTATGCTGACATGACTTCTACTCACTCGGTTGTCGAAAATCAAGAAAAATTTAATTTCGAGAACAATAAAGAAACCGTTTTTTCATCTTACGTAATCAACAGAAATTGTCCGTATTTTAATCCTTCATTAAGCAATGCAAGCAGCTTTCCGACAAAATCCTCCATCAACAATTTCAGAGAAAATCCAAAAATGTTTGACTATTCAAATCAAACAGACACTCTGGATTTAGAAGGATTAGCCGATTCGATAAAAAACAAATTTCACTTTTTCAAATCACTCAAGCCTTCATCTTCCTCTCATCTTTATACATTTCCTAACGAACCTTCTGATTATTTTCATTATTTTTCCAATCAACTGGTAAAATCAGAAGAGCAGATCAAATCTTCTCGCTTGCCACTGGAAGACCAAATTTCTTTATTAAAAAACATAAATTCTGAAAAACTAACAGGTGATAGTGGATCGGAATCAACGAACCAACATTTTGATAACTTCATTATTAGACCTAGTAATCGAAACCACGATTTTTATGGATATAAAAAAGAAAAAATAACTTCTGGACTGGTCAACAAAGCAAAGTCACATTCAATAAAGAGATATTGCGACGAGCATTCAAAATTTTATAGCCGAAGCAAATCGGATTTAATTCATCGACGTTGTCGGCCTTGTGAAACTCAGATAGAAAAAACACGCAATAAAAATGCGTATCCTCAACATATTTTCGAAAAGTTTTGCAAAATTTACATGAAAATGAAACAAGCAAATTTCTATGGAAATAAATGTCAGCATCATAAAGGAGGGAGTGAACTATTCAAAGGTGCTGCCTGTTTGACACGAAAGTTCACCGAATCTTCAATATGTAAAAAACGTTGTCGTAATTCAACTCAAATAACTCGAACTCTGTTAAAAAATATTTTGAACAAGAAAGAGATGTACAAGAGATTTCCTTGCTATAACGACGTTAACTTTGAGTTAAACAACAGCCAACACAGTCGGATGAGAAGAAACGCGCGATTATTTGAAAACTTAGAGCTAGACGCATTAAAAGAAATGACATCTCTTCAACAGCGAGTTTACCCCGTCGTTGACAGATTTAATGCTTATCCCTTTATAGACCACAACATCAACCTCGAGTCTGTTTCTCCACCTGTTTTACCTCATAGGACTTTATATAGCTCTGTTCATCGGAATAAACAAAGTGATGACTATTTCAGTCAGTCATCTATTAATCAGTACAGTACAAAAAAATTTGAGTATTCAAGTAACAAATCGAACTATAACTTCTTTTAAGACCGATAAGTTCTATGAAACTATTATGTTCACAATTCAATTGGAAATAAAAAAAAACAATATGTGTGTTTGTGTGTTCGCTTATCGCATCAGAACCCCTGGAACAATTTGAACTAAAATTTGCACGAAGGTAGTCTTTATTGTGGAAAAAATTTCTGAATTTTTAAATATAAAAATCGTTTTATCAAAACATGAGAAATAACCTAAAAAACCGAGCAACGCCGGGTAACTTTGCTAGTTTAATTATAAACTAAAAATGTTTAAAACGGTAAACAATATTTAAAACATATTCATCCTGTGCAAAATAGTAATAAAGTTTTATTCATTGGAAATTCATCTGTCAAACAGTTATTTTCTCTTATCAACTAGCAAAAAAGTCTTCATATTCCCTTTACCTTTTACGAAAACTTCACCTCTAAACTCAAAGTTGAACTTTTCGCGAAGTTTTAAATGACACTCCTCAGTAACTTGAATCTTTCCAGACACACCAGTGGAATACATTCGACTTGCCACATTCACTGCATCTCCCCAGATATCAAAAAGTAATTTGGTAAAACCAACAACTCCAGAAGTAACCTAAACATTTTCTAACACATTGTTATTTAGTAACTTCAATTTTTAATAAAAACCTTAGTAAATGAATTTATTAGAAGTATATTATTAAGTTATATGATGAAAATTCTTACAAGTTTACTAACTTGACCAATGTTGAAACCTATTGTCATGGCAAATTCGAAGTTAAGCATGTTAGTATTGAACATGGCCAACTTTCTCAACAAATCTAAGCAGAAGTCAACAAGTGCATAAACGTGAGCGGGAGAAACGCCGTTGTTACATTCTTCTGAGCTTTGAACATTTAATCCCGATGCCACCATTAAGCAGCTTCCAATTGTTTTAATTTTTTCAATTTGATGAAAGTGTTTTTCATTAAAAAGTTCTTCCATATCACTTAATAATTCATTGAGAACTCTTAGAAATTCTATTCCGCCTTCGAATTGTTCTTCATAAAAGTCATCAAAATTAGTTACCTGAAAATGTACATAAACAACAAATAATTTGTAATATGAAAATTTATTACACCAATATATTACAAAAAATTTTTAAATTTGTTTAATTACTATTGTTTTATAAAAGTAACCTTAACTGATCAGTCTGCATTACTCTGCATTATTGTTTTATTGGCTGCATTAAATGTGGGACCCCACGACACAATTCTTGAATAATTTTAGCAATCAGTGGTTTAATTAGAAAAGCATCCTGCCAACTTTTATCTGAAAAATAATGCTGTACCATCGATATTTGTTAAGGCACCGTCCTACTAAGCGTCATCATTGTCGAAAACCAGGCTTCAGAAGCAGATAACACTCTTAGGACATTTCTAGAAATTTGGAGATCACTTACCCCAAGTGAAATAAAAAACAAACTTTCAACAGCAACAACGGTACCAAGTGGATTCTAGATACGTTTAGTTAATGAAGAGCTTATGATTTTTATCTGCTGCAATTTACTGTTTCTGTGTCAAACATTACAGTTTCTATTACACAGTCAATATTCACAGAACAGCTTGACCCGGTAACACAAAAGGCATGCAACGACGACCCCGTAACTGGAAATTCAATTTCAATCATCTTCCATCCTGTTCATGATTGTAAAATTTGTTTATAGTAATTTTCATTCTTGTGAAACATAAAATTTTCCTGTAAAGTATTTAATGCTGAACATTTAACCAGAACCAGAATCATGCAACTTCATCTACGTTGTTTAGCTATATCGGATCATGAACCTTTGTGGTACTATTAAATGTGGTGTTAGGTTAGCTGATTTGATAGAGTGTTAGCCTTGAATGTGAAAGCTTCGCGGTTCGACTCCCACTCACTACCTAGTAGCCCATGTCAACGGAAAACTTAACTGGTAAAATCGTTCTCTCCGTGGGGCATGTAAAAAACAACGCCTCTGAGCTCTGTAAGTGGCTCTATAAAAATTATCACACACGAACAAATTTCTATAAAATATCACCGTCTGTGCTCTATGGAAAAACACAAAGAAGACCTTAAAACTGTTAGGAGCCCGAACGATTCCTAATAATTAGACTTTAGGCTACAGTTGCAACGGCTTATAAAGGAGAGTCGTACAGACAGTTCACCGGTCTACACCGTGGCTTCTAGTGAACTCTACTGAAAGATAGTCGTTGTATATTTGAATAGTTTAAGTTAAGAGAACTTGTTTTATGTTATATTTGGTTTTCTAATAAATAGTTATAACGAATTAACTCGTAGTAACTTATACGATAGAAACCTACAATAAAATGCAGTATTTTATACCTATGCACCGAGTGCTATAAAATTAATAAAAATCTGTTTTCAGCTTGCTGATGTTTTTACAATTGCTTTTGTCAAACAGAATTGAGAAAGGAGACAAGTTTGGTGCTTTTCTTTACCCCATAATAACGTTGATGCAGTGCCAGACCATATATATATATAGAATATATATATGTGGCAGACTGGCAGAAAGCCTTACAAAAAGCTTGCTCAAAATGTGGTGTAAAACCGACAGTTATCGAAGTTTATGTTTATATTTTATGTCAGCGAAGCCATTTCTACATTCCGGGTCACCAAGTGCAGATCATGCCGAAAACTGCTGAAACTGTTCAATTTATATCAATTTATACGTACCTCTCTAACGAGTTGAGATACTCCAGGTATTACCAAACGTGAACAGCTCTCATATTATGCTCTGCCAACGATATTTTTGAGCGCAAAACAGCATTTACAGTAGGATTATTCAGTAATCAGTTTCAAACGTTAGGCACACTCGAAATGATGTTTACCAGCAAACAAGTTCCATAGGCCATCATGAGCTCAGAACATATTGATATCATACTGACACATAATAATAATATCATATAATTATTATTCAAATTATGTTGTCACCAAACTCTCATATGTGCTGTCGCATAGTCCTAATTCTTTCATATCGACGATCCTCGTGTTTAAGCGAAAAGCATATAACGATGACACAGAGAAAATCCAGAATCGTATCATAATTTGGGAAGCACAGATTCTTAAATGGAAAGAACGTCCGTGCCTATGGGGCATATTTTTTAGGCCCTGCCCCTGGTGAAATATTTACGCAAAATACTTCGTCCGCATTAGAGAGTAAAAATAACCCTTCCCCTGAAAAACATTTACACAAATTCATTTTTATAAATGAGAATTTATAAATATTATCTTAATGTAACTATAAAATTAAACAAATTAATAAAAAACAAAACAATAAAAAATAGTTTAAAATATTTAGTCCATGAAGGGGCTCATTATTTCTGTTTGTAAAAAGGCTTATTATAGGCTAAAACGAGTCGGTACGGCCCAATAAGTCAGCACTGTCCGTTCCTAGGATTTGTAATAGTAATCAAGGCCTAAAAAAACCGACACGTTCAGGGCTCGAATAGTCACGAATATTTTTCTCTAGAATATGTGAGGGAAGTGCTCTGCCCTTTTTGCGCTTCAGTCGTAGATTTCTTCGAAGCTCAAAATGTGTTTACAAAACGTGAAATACTATATAAACCATAGAAGCTAGGTTCAATTCAATTCAATTCAGTTTGACAATCTTTAGTGTGGCGTGAATCAGCAGACTTCTAGGCCACAAAGTTCTAAGTTACTGGTGGTCAATTATTTTTTTTCCACCTGTAGAAATTTACTGTCCTGCTTCATGAAAAAGCAGTTGACATGTGAGGAGATTTATAAACACCGGTTATTCCAACTGAACTGAACAGAATAATATTGACTTGTAAGGTTTAAAAGCAAAGTTTTTAATTTTAGTTTAAATGCCGATAAGGTCAATTTAATATTTTGAGCTCATCTGGTATCAAATTCCATGATGACGGGCCTGAGACACAAAACGAACGAGGACCAAAATTTTTTCACGGAATCGTGAAATGTAAAGATTTCCATGCATGCCGAATGCAACAACGAAGGAGTCGTGAAACTTGATATTGAAATTAGCATGTCTGAAAGAAAAGGTGGAATCTAACCACAAAGTTATTTGAACACGAAAAGACAAAACTTGCAAGTTATCCCTTGTTGTATGGAAAGCCAGTGAAGTTTCATTCGAATATCAGATATATCTACAAATGTGTCGCCAATGAGGACGGAAAAACACTTGAGTTGCAAGGGGACACATTTTTTATATTTATGCTAAATCTCCTGTTATTACCTTCTTTTATTTTTACAGAAAATGTCTCGTGTTATTAAAGCGAACAGTGGATTTAAATTATAAGTTTTAAAATTTTTATACGAAACTTTCGACAGTGCCCCACAACTATGTTTTTTACTGGTTAACGCTAAACTCCTCACCTCAAATAAATTTCTGCCTACCCCCCTTTATGTATGCATGTATGTATGTATGTATACTCTTTATTTATATGTATCTCTAAATACAACATTATCTTACCCTGGCAAAAACGATTCCGACGTTGTCAACTGTCCTGCAATAATTTCCGTCTTTTTTCATGACGTCCAGCACATATCCTGGAAGTATGTTGTTCAATAACCAGTCTTCTTTATCTTTCGATTCTAGCAATTTTCTTTTAGAATCTTCAAGTGACAAATTTGCCACAAACTCGGCCCTTCTTATGGTTTCATGGGAACGATTGACAAGAAATAATAACAAGATAGTGAATAAAACGCTGAATATAATTTCTGCAATTGTGCACGGTGAATGTAATTTTTCTGGAACACAGAAAGATGTTGTAACGTTGGTGATCTTCTCAGCCGATGAATTTTGACCAAATTGTCTGGTGACATTTGCAAACTCCGAAACTGTAAGTTGACATCGGAAGGTCGTTACTATTAAAACCAAGAATGTGAGGATTATAAACAGTTGTAACATGGTTCGCAATCGGTGAGACATTGTGTGAGTCATTAAAAATAATATCAAAGTAGTTATTAGCGGAAGAACTGAAAGAAGAGCGGTGTTTTGTTCACCGTAGTTTGTGATTATGAAAAAGCAAATGGTAAAAGACATGGTAAAACCAGTAAAAGTTATGAAAAGTATTCTTTCTATCATGATAACAAATTTTGATATTTCAACTGATAAACACCAATTATTTAATTTTCCTGACATTTTTCTAAAGCAAATATATGTAGAGAACATAGTTGTAACAACTAGTAAAAGAAAAAGAAGAGAGAAAATTAGTTTAGCAACTACGTTGGACTGTGTTTTAATAACGAGATGAAGCAGTACTGTGGCCATAAAAAGGAGAGAAATAAATAATTTACAAAAGTTTATTGTTTTTTCCTTATTTATTCTAGAAACTTTTTCTGTTGGTTCTTCCTCTTTAGAATTCCACAAAGAGTTTGTTGTGAGCGAGCAGAATAATTTGTAGTTTTGTTCAGTTTGTTGATTGATGAACTTCAACGTCCACTTAGATATTTCAATCTTGCTAATAAAATTAATAATTTGTTGATTTTCTAATGCAGACTCTGAATTATATTTCTTTGTTTGCGACGAAAATAACTGTTTGGAATGATTTTCATTCGTTGATAAACCAAAATGTCCGTCATTTTTTTTCTTCGACGTTTTTTTGCGGTTGTTTAACTCATCTATTATGTACCATGTTTTAATATCTAAAAATATTGTTTGTTATTATTTGAAATTTTATTGAAATAATTCATTGAAATAATTTAAAGCTCACGATTAGTTTCTTCATCGTGTCTTATAATATATCTCTGCAAATCTGCACTGTACTCTTCTATTAACACTTTTTTACTTCTTAAATCTTAAATAATAAAATCAAATGAAACTTGTGTTAAAAAATAAACTAAAAACACGTTTTTTGAAAGTCAGCCGACATATAACTTTTTGCTACGAACGATTATTTGAAACACATTTGTACGGTACCTATATAGGCGATACCCGAGAGTATCGGAAGGTTGATCCAAAACTTGATACACCTAATTTTCCTCAAAACTCATTGGCGTAGAGCAACTCTACTAGATTTTCCAATTCCCTTGAGGACAAGGGGCTAAACGCGGGGAAACGTTTCCACAAAAAAGCCACAGACCGAGAAGGTTTACAATTTTGAATACATTTTCCCAACAGTAAAAACAGGGGTTTTAAAAATATTGGTTGCAACACAATTTTTTCAACATTTTTCTGCATACTCAATAAAATTGTTAATAAATTTCAGATTTTAAACATAAAATCGTTCAAAAATGTTTTTATTTAACAGTTTTCCCAAGAGGCAAAAACAACCTTGAAGGACAAAAATTGGTCCTGAGGGGGAAGCGGGCTCCGTCGTCTCCCCCAAACTCTACGCCTATTTCAAAAGTAATTAATTTAAATTATTTAATTTTGAAATTTTTGTTAATTCAACATTTATTTATTTAATTAATTTGTTATTAATTGGTTCTTATCCGGAATACGTTTCTGAATCAAATTTAAAATTTCAAGGTGATTGGACGATCGGAAGTAGGTCAAATATGTGTTAAAAGATTTACCCCTCATCAGTGAAAGTAATAAAAACCCCTGTGTAAAAAACAATCAATTTTGTTAATTTAATTTTGTTTTATTTTCAAACCTGGGTGATCTGATCCGGGTTCAGCATTGAATTTTGTTTTTACCAATTGATACGTTGCATCTGAAACATGAACTTTCCCGGGTTTTCCACTCGATTCCATTTCATTCGCCAATGTAACGTCGTGTGACCAAACGTCAAATTTAAATCTTCTTGTCCCAACTAGTCCACATAAAACTGACCCTGAATGAATGCCCACTCTCATGTCAACTTCTTCATTTCGCTCTGCGTCAAACTGAATGATTGCTCTACACACCAAGAGACCCATAGTCACACAGCATTCTGCATGATCGGAACGAGGATCGGGACAGCCCGAAACGCAATAATAGCAGTCTCCTAGTGTACATATTTTTTCACAACCAGATGCCAAGCATATTCGATCAAATCTATGATATTTTTTTATCAAATGTTAGTAATTCTTTTAACTCACGAATTAAAAATAATTTTACCTGCTGAACAAATCGTTCAGGATGTTCACGAGACTTTCTGCAGTTTTTGTTGAACTCATCTTAGTAAAACCAACGATGTCAGCGAAAAGTATGCTCACTTCATTCATTTGAGCTACATAGAATTCTCTAAAAACTACATCAGATGAAATTGAAGCGTCAATGTTAGTCTGTTTGGTGTGAGATTTTAACACTTCAGCAGCTAGTTTTGGAGGAACCAAAGAATGGATTAGCTCCAGTCGATGATGTTCTTGTTCCAGCAATAAATTATTCAAATCGAATAGCTCGATTATTACTTTGATAGTCTCCTCGTAAGCAAATATCAATGAATGTTGACAAATCAATAAATTGAACAATATAACAAAGAAATAAAATATTACAACAGAAGAGGTTTTGCTATCATTAGTTGAGCTCTCGAAAAAAAATGAATCCGTATTATTAGAAAAATTCAATGAGCTGTCGAGACTTTGTTCCCAGTAATTGGAATATTCATAAAATAAAAATATTGTAAAACTCATTATAATTCTTCCAAGGAGAGGCAAACAGTAACCAAAAGAGAACAAAAAAACGATTGTATTTTGCAATTGCAAGTAATTAAATGCTGATAGAAATGGTGATGCATTTCTACGGCAGATGAGAAAAACTAGATCAGACGTACAAAATGCGATCACTATTACGATACAGCATAACTTGAACCAAATCTGCAATTTCCTTCTGCTGCAGAAGACATTTTGATTAATGTCGGACACCTCAACAGGACTCACAGGCTCTTCCGGAAGTAACAAAATAACGCGATTTGCTATGCAAAGAAACACAACAGGAAGAGAAAATATTAAAATGGCAATAACGAATTTTTGAGAACAACCACAAGCGATTGTATGAGTTGCCCAAAACAGCTGATAAAGAACCGAATACCATGCTAACGCCGAAAACGTCACTTCTGAAGCAACATCCTCGAGGTTATTTTTCAGAGGATAAATGAAAACTTTGGCAAAAAACTTTAACATTTCGTCCACACATGAATTTCGAGAAATTAACTAAAATCTAAAATAGCTTATTATTGCAAACCGCAATCAAACTCTTTTTAAAACAAAACTACAAGCATTGTGGGATTTCATCAAAAAGTCGTTCTCAATCACGGCATGTTGTTGCACCTGCTGCAATCCATTAGTGCAATTCGACAAAAACTGCTCTTTATCTATTAGTTTAATTGTTGATCTACTAATTACCTAGATATTCACAATTTAATATTGACGTATTTTCTATAAACCAATAATGATAATCATTTATTCTTAAAGCCCGCACGGACATAAAAAAAAACATAAACATAGATACATCCATACATACATACATTCATACATACATACATACATACATACATACATACATACATACATACATACATACATACGTACGTACGTACGTACATATTTATGCCCCCCAGAGCTCTAACCGAAAGGAGAGGGAATATGATGAGCCCAGGACTCCTTAATAATAGCACTATTAGTATTATAAAGGAGTCCGTGGACATGGATGAGCCATGGACGTCTATATAATAGCAACTGGACAATGAGCCAAATCATTTTGAGCTGTTGTGTTGTACCCAGTTGGTCCCATATCTATTTAGCTGTTCGTATTCGAGTTGTTCGGTCTGCGTTTGGATTTATAGTTATAAAGCCTGTACTGGTTACTTTTGACATTGAAAATGTTTATAACATTGAAATATAATAATATTTATTGTTGAAATTACGCTTTAGTTTAGTGACTGCGCTCAACACTTGTTTATTTAAATATAGCTATTTTTAGCTTTACGCTATCGTAAGTTTGACTTGATTGACGTTTGGAAACAGTTGGGATTGCTACTATTTTGAACAATTGGATTTATTTCTGTATTATAAAAGTTTTTATTGCTAAAAATGCCACACAAGGGCCAGGCATATCGTTGCAAAACCAACTACAAAAGTGTTCCGGGACTATCGGCGGGCGAAAATAAACCAACAATTCATAGCGTTCCTATAAATGACAATATACTTCTACAGAAATATAATTAAAGCAAATCCTCGAAAAGACTGGAAACCAACTGCCAGTTCAAAAATTTGCTCAATTTTTTCAATGAAGTAGACTTTGAATCCAGCTGTGTCGATACAAATCAGCATCAAAGAAGGAAAAAACTAAAATTAGAGTCCGGACAGCTTTTTCAACGTCGACTGAAAAAAGGTGCAGTACCTAGTATTTTTCCTGGTGGTCCAAAATACTGCTCAACTTGTAGAGTACCGTCAAGATCTACTGTTTGTGCTACAGTTTCAATTCGCTACGAGTACGAAATAAAAAGAAATGTTGAGATGGAGAAGAATTTTTTCAAAAGTGATTGTTTAGCAAATCAAACACCTAACGTTTTGGCAGAACGGTAGAAGAATGAAATGACTTTGCCAACAAACTTTACTATTACCACAATTGATGGCATTTTGTTAATTTATTGTTTTAAAGTAGAAGCTGGTAAAGTTAAAGTGGCTGTTTGCATCTCGGTGGCAGAAAATCTGTCAACGGTTGTCAGTGTGGTTAATGTAAATGTTCCAGCCAACACATTCAAAGATTTGTTAACAAACGGATTAGTTACGACAACGTCTCAGCTTATTAATTTGGCAGCTCGAATGAAGACTTGGTCAGAAAATTTAAAAACCTGTCCGTCATTCACAAAAATGGCTGTTAGCATTTTAAAAGAAAGAATAAACATCTTAACAGAATGCAGTCCAGAAAGTGAAAAACAACGCAAACTTGAATTTGTTTCAGAACAAGCCAAACTGCTTACAAAAAGCAAGTTTCATTGTCATTACTCACCAGGGCTCACAATCATGTCATATATACGATTCATGCAGAAAGTCCAGCAGCTTATAACACTTTAAGATAATCGAGTTAGGTAACTATTCCATTGACCAGCATTTTGAAAAAGATCATCAAATGTCTTGATGAAATGTATGGGCTCGATAATTTGGTGCTTGCTATTTAATTTCTGTAAAACAGATCCTTGATAGCAGCAGCAGGAAGATTTGACACGACCATCAGAGTACGCTTTCATTTTATGCGTACATTGCTGGAAAGTTTTTAAAGAAATCAAGGCATCACCAGAACTGGCAAAATTATTTCTGTCGTCATTGTCATCGAGTCACAGAGTACTTTTCTGCAAAATAATTGATTGCACACCTTTGAATCTCAACTCAGAACTGAAAACATACAATTTTTACTGTTTTAATTATCACAATGTTAAAATATTGAAAATTTTCTAATAACTTTGACTTTACTACTAATAAATAACTATAATTGTTATAATTTAAAATTCTTAAGTTTACTTTTTCTTTATTTTTTTATGATTTTTACTTTTTATGGATTTTGATTAAGTAAAATATATTTGTTTTATCTCAAAACAGCGTTGTGTTTTTCACTCCACATGATTTAGCTATAAATCAAACTTATAATGCGTATATGAAGCATTGCGCAGTCATGGGACCAACTGGGTACAAGGCTATTATTGGCTAACTGTCCAGATACTATTATATAGACGTCCATGGATGAGCTCACAATCAGACCTACGCCATCGACCTTGCACTTCCAACTGACCCTAGCGGGTAGAACTTCATGAGTGTATGTGTGCGCTAAAAGTTTCTCTAACAACTAGTGTAGTGTTGAAAATTTCCGAAAAGTTTTCAATAGGAAAATTTCCGTAAATTTTATATCACTACCAACAACTACACAGGAAATTCTAAATTAAAATATACTAAGCCATTGTGTTAATAAAAGTAAGATTAAAACATATGCAATCCAGAAAACTGGCGCGGCTAACAAGTTTACAGCGCTATTATATCTGAAATACCCGACAACCTTAGCTCTGGTGAAACGTACGACATGCCTTGGCCTTAGTCTGTTTCTTTTTAAATGCTTTTATTAAACTTCACTTTCTTTCTGCTTGTTTGTTGTGATCAAATCTTAGAAACAAAAATTAATTCACTTTTCGACCAACTAGAGCTTTAAAACTTTCAGGAAAGCCTTATTCTGGATGACAATACATGAATTTAGTGTTTTCGACATGAATTAGAACTTAAATCAATTAAAAATAATCAAATCAAATTATTTCCTGCCATCTAGCGACGGTAATATTTTGTTTATGTATAATTCGCCAGAGGTTCAAAATAATTAACAAGATTTTAGTTCGTTGACTCAGATAAAGAGGCAAATAAGAGCATTTTTTAAATTTATTTTTTATCTTTACTTGTTTGTCTTTCACTCTTCTTTTTTCTGTCTGTCCCCTCCCTTTTTGATCTGAAATCCCAGTAATATATGCCCGCAACGCTACTAATTATGGCTAAAATAGAGAAAGTACTAACTCAAATTTCGAGTAAGGTTAGAGTGCAGTTGATTATCATTTAATATATCTTTTTTTGATGCGCTCGTTATATGCATTTTTACGTTTTAAAATATAGCGTTATATGCGTGTGCAATTAAAAAGAAACTATATAACTTATCTCAGCGCTTTACAATGTATGCAATCTTTAAATATCAAGCCGTGACTAAGTGAGTTTGCTTAAACAACTGGACATCTGAAGATTACCGATAAAGACTTCATCATTTTCAAAATTTCTTTGAAAACACTGGATAAAAATGTAACAGTGGAATCACTCATTTTTATTTTTTGCAGTATGCTGGTTGTTTCGTCCATTAAGTTCAATGCTGCAAGCCGATCACATCCTTTCTTTAGAACTTTAGTTGAGAATGATGGAGTAACGGTCCCATTTTTAAATTTAATTTATAGAAAAAGACATTTTACTCAAATAGTAATCATCATTTTTAATAGAACACATGACTTGATCAAGTAGCAATAGCCAAAAGTATCACAATAACAGGATGTTATTCTACTCATACAACCATGGGGTAGCAACTGGAGTCCATGACACCAATTCCTTTTCAGTAAACCACAGGTCAATTTCTTTCTTCGCATTCTCAACGGAATCACTTCCATGACAGATGTTTCTAAAAATATTACAAAATCACATGAGATGAGTTTGACTATCTTCGTTTTTAAGCCAAGTATAATTTTCATATTGATTAGACAGAGTAGAATTACCTTCCAACTTCAATGCCAAAGTCACCTCTAATGGTACCAGGCTTAGAGTCAAATGGGTTGGTTTCACCAAGAATAACTCTTCCAGTCTTGACAACATTCTTACCTTCCCAGACCTAAAATGACAATACTAATTAGCATAATGGTCATTCATAAAAATCAAGAAATTTCAACTTCACCCACCATAGGAACAACTGGACCGGAAGACATATATTTAATCAATGAAGGGAAAAAAGGCTTGCTGCTAAGGTCAGCATAATGTTTCTCCAGAAGTTCATTTGAAGGCTACCAAAAAAAATATTTATTGTTTATTTCAAACATTTCACAGTACTAATTATAATATTCAGGTTCTTTGAAAATGAAAATAGAAGAAATACACACTTAATCAAAAAAACCAGTGTCTTAGTAACTGTAATTACAACTGGTTGATTGAAGTTATGTTATCACTCAACTCTATATGTTTATGTCTTTCTTAGTTCATAAAGTCTTCTTAGGTTTATCAGCTTTGATAGAAAATTATAAACCGTAGATTTAAAAATATATATATATATATATATAAAGAAACAGTGTTGATGTTTAATGTGCCACATACATATTAAATTTGGGTGGCTCATAGTCCACCACAAAAATCATCACCATTTATTTTTAAAACATTTCTATTCTTCGCTATGCTAGGGTTGGCCGGTTTTACTCCATGGCTAGTAAAGATGAGATAATTCTTCCAATTTAGCCCAAGCAGAATTCCTACATACACTTTTTATTATAAATATAAATCCTAAGGATTCAGAATATGTAAGTTTCATTTTGACTAGATGATTGGTTTAGGCGTTAGAAATGAAAAACAATGCCTTTTACTATAAGAAAATTTTCCATGGCTAACTCATCAGTGGCTAACTTCATGCAACTCCACCTTTAGACCTCGCTCAAACTCAATCTCATGCAACAACTCTTCTTGAGCAGAACAACCAGCAACACATCTTTTACAACGAAAACCAACAAGATCTTTTAAACCTCACATTTTGGTAGAAATTATTTTAACAATCTTTTTATATTTTCTATCAATAACAAATCATGTCAATTACTTTGTAAAACAATAAAATTTTGCATAATATATATTTCCCCTTCGAAAATTCAGTGCAGTACTCTCTCAACCGCCATTTGCTCGAATTAAGAATAGTACCGACCAAGGTGAATGAAGTTAGCAACGAAGCAGGAAACGATGTCTATTTTCACTCCAAATCGCCACAAATTAATTGAATAAAAAATAAACTAAAATTGTCTGCCCTTTCAAACAAATGTTTTCTTGTAGAGAAATATCAGCTTGATTAAACAGTGCAAAAACTATTTTGAAATATTTATTGACACTTTATGAAAAATGCCTTCCACGACTTGACCTTACAAATATGTTACCGACACAGCCAATCAGAAACAAATTAATCAAAAAAATAATAAAATTATCCACCCCTTCAAACAAATGTATTCTTATAGCAAATTTAACGTAGAATTCAAATATCTAATTACATTTTACACTTTCCTAGTGACAAATAATAATTGCCGAAAATCGTTTCCCGAAGCGTTGCTAACTTCCTGGAGCTTACCGACCACTTATTTATTGTCACAATTCTTATGTTATATATGCAACTTTTGTGGATAGATTGTAGCTAATTGCGTGCTGGAACAAATAATAAGCGTCTAAAGCACTAAAACACTAAATACAAACCCAGACAAACTTGAGTCCAACTAATTTGAAGCCCTTCTGTTCAAATCGCTTGATAATTTCGCCGATGAGGTTGCGGTGCACAGCATCGGGCTTTGCCATGATAAAGGTCCTTTCGTCAGCCATGTTACTATCTTGCAGCTGTGCAAACAAACAAAAAAAATTTATTTATTTCTACAATAGTTTCCCAATACAAGCTATACTACTTCGAGAACAAAATATGTACCAAACAGTACTCACGTGGAATGATGAACACAAATAAGAGGAAGTGACTAACACCGACAATACAAAACAAAAAGTATCAACTAAGTCGTTATTAAACTAATTGTATATTTTGTTCAATTTGATTGTAAAAATTATTTTGAAAAATTTTTAAATTAAAAATTTAATTCAATAATTTTTTGGTTTGTTTAATTTTCATAATTTAATAGTCATACAATTTACGATTGCATTACCAACAAATTTAAATTTAAATGATCCATCTTCTATGAATTTTTTTTGATAATCTAACAAGACTAGCTTTTTGTAGCAAGAAATCAATGAGTACGACGAATGTTTTTTCTCGGCATTGGCACAAGTGCATTCGACATTCACCGTACCTACATGCGCACTCAGACCGACCATGGAGCCTCAATTACATGCGACACAACCAGCCAGCCTTTATTAAACAGGAATAATAATAACGACGTATTATTGTAGCAACTCGAGATTAACATCAGACTATGTAACATCAACATTCAATAGCAATTGTCCTAATGCAGAATGGAGAAAGGCTAAAACAAATCAACTAAGCTAGGGATATATTGTCACCACTGCGCTAGTGCTACTTACTTATATTGCTGTTTTTTTAGCCATATATAACAAACGCGAATTCTTTGATTGTGTCAGTGAAATCAAGGCTCATAAGCGCCAGCATCTTGCCTTTCCTGTCCCATTGAGCACCGCAGCTCTCCTATGATTATTCCCAGCTTTGAGAAGCTCCGCTTGCCGGAGGCATTGGACACCAGACACCATCATGCACAGATAGATGCGCAACCCAATCTCGACGTTTGGAAATGTCTGAAAAAGATTCAACCACGACAAAAGCCTTTACATGGTAAGCTTTACACATTCGTTCACAGTCCGGTTTCAGATTGCGCATAAATGCAGCAAACTGTATCAGCACAGCCACCAGTGTGTCTTCCAAGTCATCTGGATATGAAAAAACGATATTCTTATCCTTTTCTTGATCTGCTCAATGCTCAATGACGTTAGAACCGAATGAAGTCTAAATTTTTTAAAAATTTCTTCATACGCCTTCATTCAATTTTCAAATTAACGCTAAAACACTCTCGATCATGACGTCTGAATTTTGAACGTTTCCCTTGGTCTCAGAGGTGGACATGGGTCCATTTTTGGTGACCCAGCCCAACTCACCTGAATAGTTAAATTTTCTAACCCAACCCAACCTACAGTTAAAATTGTTTTTGTTAAAATAATCAAAAAACTTTTTTTATTTGTTTTCAACCTAACCCAACAGCTCAATGATGCTAAGGTAGTTACTATTATGAGAGGAAGCTATGATCTCATCCGCGCTCAAAGCCGTAACTTGCTATGGGGCCGGGGGTGGCCTAAGCAACCCAGTTTCGGTCAGAATTAGCTCCCCTCAGTTTTTTGATAAATGGGGTCGTGTATTTGGGGTCATTGGAAATCGCGGTATAGTCTGAATTCAATGGTTCCACCGTGATTCTGAGATACTGGATAGCGCAGCAAGAAAATCGGCTATGTTCAGTAAGCTGCCGGACCTTGTCCAAAAGGGTCCCTGGATCCGTCAGCAGGCTCACTTTGCAGAATTCGCCACTGTTATATGATCTGATGGCTGCGCCTATCTTCCCTACTAAAACCGCGACTGCCTGGTTTTTCCGGAACGCATGAGACGATTTTTCTTTTTTAGCATAAACTTGATGGTTAGTGTTACAGAGTGTCGGTGGACCTGATCACGACCAAGTGAAGAGGATAGTAGACTTCCAGAATGCTATTTAGGGTGCCATACAATTGATCAAACTAGACAACATGCACTGTAACCGATAATTACACTATTGAGAAACTTTGCGTGATTAAATTTTATACTATACACTAGCATTGCCGTCGCGGCTTCGCTCGCTTGAAAAAGAGAATACGCATCCACAGTAGGGTACTGCACGGAACGATTTTTTACGGCCTGACTCGGTCCGGTCCGTCGACAACTTGGCCCGGCCCGCTTCATAAGCCAAATTTCAGGCCCAACACGGCCCATCTAATTTGGGCCTGGCCCGATTTTACAGGCCTAAAATTTCAGACCCGGTCTGGTTTATTTCATAGACAGAAAATTTCAGGCTTGGCTTGTTATTTAGGCTCGAACTGTCCTGTTTCATAAATAAAAAAGTCGAAGCCTGGACTCAACCAGTTTTAACCTCAAAGCTTGAAGACTAATTTTTTGAAAAAATAATGAAACACGTATTTTATAATTATAAAAAACTTTATAATTAAATTTTAATGTTTTTACATTTTCAGTTATTGAGTTTTCAAGCAAATATAATCCTTTTCTCCGCATTACATTTGTGGTCCTGGAAGCCAGAACAAGCAAAAATGAAAAACATTTTTTGTAACTTTATCTTTTAAGTAGTATCTAGTTACTAATTTGTATATCTGTAGTATTTTTAGTTTCAGAGTCGCAGTTTTTTTTACAAAAAATAAAACTTTATCCCCCCACATTTGAAGTCCTAAACCAAATTTTCAATATTAATAAAACATGTACTTTGTTATTTTGAAAAAATAATTTCGGTAACAAATTGCAAAGCTTTAACATTTTTAGTTTTTGGAGTTTATAATCAAATTCTTTTTTCCACCCCACATTTGAGGTCCTGGAAACATAATTATTATTACAAATTGATAAAATAGGTATATCTTTATTTTTTGAGTAGATACTAAATATCAATTTTTACATGTGTATCACTTACAGTTTTTGAGTAGCTGTTACTTTAAAAAACAAATAACCCTATTTTCCACCCCACATTTGAGGTCTTAGAAAGCAAATTTTCAAAAAATGGTGAAACACGTGTATCATTATTTTTTGAGAAGATACTAATTATTTATTTTTACATCTGTAGCATTTAAAGTTTCTGAGTAGCTGTTACTTTAAAAAACAAATAACCCTATTTTCCAGCCCAAATTTTCAAAAAATTGTGAAACACGTATTTTCTCAATTTTATTTTTTAAGAAAAATCTAGATACAAAATTTCAAAACTTTTTCTTTTTGGTTTTCGAGATATGCCTTATTTTAGAAAATATTTGTATTAAAAAATTCACATTTTCAGTTTTTCTCTTTTCCACCTCACATTTGAGGTCCTGGAACCAAATATTTAAAAATTGGTAAGTCACGTATAATTTTATTTTTCGAGTAAATACCAAATACAATTTTTTCATCAGTAGCACTTACAGTTTTTATGTAGCAGTTATTCTAAAAAAACAAATAACCTAATTTTCCATCTCACATGTGAGGTCCCGGAAACCTAATTTTCATAAATGGTAAAACACCTTTGTTTTTATTTTTCTAGGAAATACTAAATACTAATTTTTACATCTGTAGCATTTACAGTTTTTAAATAGCAGTTACTTTAAAAAACAAATAACCCTACTTTCCATATATATATATATATATATATATATATATATATATATATATATATATATATATATATATATATATATATATATATATATATATATATATATATATATATATATATATATATATATATATATATATATATATATATATATATATATACGTGTTTCACCATTGTTTGAAAATTTGGTTTTTGGGACCTCAAATGGGAGGTGGAAAATAAGGTTATTTTTTATTTAGAATAACTGCTACTTCAAAAATGTAAGTGGTACTGATGAAGCATTAGTATTTAGTATTTACTCAAAAAATAAAGATATACGTGTTTACACATTTGAGGTCCTGCAAACCAAAGTTTCAAAAAATGGTGAAACACGTATATCATTTTTTGAGTGAATACTAAATACTAATTTTTACATCTGTAGCACTTAAAGTTTTGAGTAGCAGTTATTTTAAAAAACAAATAATCCTATTTTCCACCCCACATTTGAGGTCCTGGAAATTAAATTTTCAAAAAATGGTGAAACACGTATATTTTTATTTTTTAATGGAAACTAAATACTAATTTTTACATTTGTAACACTTACAGTTTTTGAGTTGCAGTTATTTAAAAAAAACAAATAACCATATTTTCCATCCCACATTTGAGGTTCTGCAAACCAAAGTTTCAAAAAATGGTGAAACACGTATATCATTTTTTGAATGAATACTAAATACTAATTTTTACATATGTAGCACTTAAAGTTTTGAGTATCTGTTACTTTTAAAACAAATAACCCTATTTTCCACCCAACATTTGAGGTCCTGGAAACAAAATTTTCAAGAAATGGTGAAACACGTATATCATTGTTTTTTAAGTAGATACTAAATATTAATTTTTAAATCTGTAGCATATACAGTTTTTGAGTATCGGTTACTTTAAAAACAAATAACCCAATTTTCCACCCCACATTTGATTTCCTGGAAACCAAATTTTCAAAAAATGGTGAAACACGTATTTTCTCATTTTTTAAGTAGAATCTTTATACCAAATTTCAAAAGCTTTTCATTTTTGGTTTTTGAGATATGCGTTGTTTTAGAACAAAGTTTGTTTTCCAGTTTCATCTTCTCAGGAGCAAAATTTTCAAAAACCCTTTCTTAGCGGATGTTTACGCAATAAAAGTAATATAAGTTCCAAATTTCACGTTCCTGGGACAAGGCGTTTGAGCTCGGCGTTGATTATGAATCAATCAGTCAGGACATGTTCTTTTATATATATAGATGTCATTGAGACCAATTTTATGTTCCAAGTTTGGGTAACAGAAAATGAGCTAATTAGCCCTTCCAAAATGTTGCCAACTATATACATACAAACAAACATATTTAAACTATTATAAAAAACTTTAAAAAACAAATAGTATGTTAAAAAATTAAAAGCGTGTGTGCTTATTTTGGATCTTAAAACGTGCTTGATTAAATTATTATTTGAAAAACGTTTATACAGCAACCGTGAAAAAAATTAGTCTTATAATATATTGCAATATTTACAGCAGAAAACCTAAAACGGTACTTTTATTTCGTCCTCCTAAGCTGCAACAACAATAAATATGTAACGGTTTTTCTTTGAACAAAGACTTTTTATTGCTTTATTATGTCATCGTTATGATGACTTGGTTAATCCTCATTTTTTATTCAAAAATGTTCCATAATAGCAGAGAAAGCGTACTTTTTTTAGCAAAATTACAGGACCTGCTTAAACATCAGTTATCTCTGTCCTAAGATGGCATTGAAGACACCTCATTCTCCAATCAAAGTAATATGACAGTTCAGTGATTTTTGATGACTAGTTTCTTGATTAAATTTAGGTATTTTAGTCCACCTCGCCACAATAATTCAACCTATCAGACAATTAGGCTTGTTTTAATGCTACTCTGCGATGATTGCATAAACACATGTCACACGGATTTACCATTGAATAATACGTTTGGTGAACATACTACTAACAAAGCAAAAATATCAATGTTCAACCTCCATTATCAAATGCAGAGATGTCAAAATACAAAGACGATACATATTACTGACTACTACACTGTAAAAAAACGATTACAAAAATACTTCGTTAATGACACAAGCAAGAAAAAAAATCCACTAAATTACACGACGCAAAAATTTGTGGCGAAGCAAGGAAGTTAGCAGGTCATCAAAATTAGGAACGGTAAAATATGCAAGTAGCCAGATGAACTAACGTGAATTCACACCGTCTTAATATAAAATGGTCATACATGAATCTACGTTATGATGAAAAACATCGTTCATCCATACTAGCATGATAAAATTAGTACTCCCACAATGTAGCTTTGTCGATGGTTGGAGCTTTAGCAAGTATGAGGCCATTTTGATCTGCCACAAGATAATTACCGTTCAGTGGCTGGATGGCAAGTCGTGATTGTCCTTGGAGTTTCAATACAAATGGCTGTGGCTCAGAGCTGTCAGCATTGAAGTTTCCAGAAGCATCAACTGAGCAGTATTTGTTGTTGTGACCTAAAGGATGTTGAAACAAGTACAAATTTATTTATAACAAAATTTCTTTTATACATTTTAGTTATTGTTGCCGTTCTAAAAAGAAAAAAAGCAGAACACCATAAACGTACTTAAAAGATAGTAGTATGGTTGTTTGCCTGAGTGATGCTGAAGATGGATGGTATCGAATGAAGTACGATTGCATTCGTATCGACCGGCAGACTTCAATCCAACAAAGCCGAATTCGCATTTAAGCACCAAACGGGGTTTGTTCAGCAGAGTTATCACAAATTTTTCTTTTTCTCCCGGTTCATCGACAGTTGCAAAAAGGCTTCCGTTCATACGAGATGTCAGGTAGCGACCACTGCTGGCCGCTTTGATGGCCACACTACCATCGTCGTACCACTTGAATTCGAACAATCCTTTGCTGTTCCTTCATAAAATAATGTTACCATTTTTAAACCAATCGAATTTAAATGTGTTTATTTATTTGTTCATTGAAATTACGAACTTATAGATGTTATGGAATAAAATAGTTTATCAACGAGCACTAACTTGCTACTCGAAGAAGCTTGGATGCCACTGCCAGCTTCAACACTCCAGTATTTGTTATCAGCTGTTAAAAAGTGCCACTGCTCTGTTTTACGATCAAATTCTACTTGGAAAATTTCCTTGTCTGTGATTTCGTCATCTTGATTGGCTGTTGGGTCAACGCCTGAAAATCAAACACAGAAAATACCAATAAAGTGACATATATGCGTCTGATTTTTAGTGAAACACCATTGAATAAACTAAATAAAGAATAGCGACGAGATACTTTCAAGCAAAAACATGTTTTATTATATTGCTTCGTTTTTTATCTATTCCCGACATCTATGTATTTTATTGGCAGCATAAATTGCTTGCAGAAACTGGTTATTGCATTTATACCGGTATCTTTTTTCTATTCCAGGATCACAAGATATAATCAATAAGTAACATCATTTGTATTACATGAGAAGCAGATGAGTTAAGGATAATCAATTTCTATTAAATTCTTCACTAAAGAAACGCTTCTAATACAGAGTTGAAAAAATTAATTCAGATTGTGGCAAGCAAAAGCCTAAAAGCAGTGCCGTATTTAAGGCCATACAGAACCCGCATATGAAAAGATGTGGAATCGACTCTAAAAAAAGTGAGCTAAGAAAGAAGAAAAAACATTAAATGGTCAGTTACATAACCATGGACTGTTCAATTAGGAATCTTCCATGAAATGCCAAAAAATACAATTATGAACCTATGAAGAAAACGGTCGGCTCGTTATTAATATAAATTAAAAATGAATTTTCCAAGCATATTGATATTATTAATAAACATTTTAACATGTGTGCAAATATTTATATGTAAGATTTGCTTTATTTTATTATCGCTTTGATTGTGATGTGTTTTATTCGAAACTATTTTTAAAAGCTTTATAATTTTTGTAAATGCAATGGAATATTACTTAGAAATAAAATAAAAATAGCAGGATATTTTATAACAACATGATTGTGGTCATGAGAAGAAATGCTGGTTTTAAGGGGCCGCACACAATCTTCCTTCTAGAGGTACCTCACACGATCTGCATAAGATGCATGTGCCGAATTCAATTGTAGTTGAATACTCCAACATGATCACTATCTTGGTAATATAATGCTTTAAAATATGAACCATTTTATGTAGAAAAATTAGAAATGTATGCAGTGGAACCAAAACAAATCCAAATCGGTACTTTATACCCAACAAACATTCAAGCAAAATTTATTGCATTTTCAAGCGTCAGATTCTGTGGAAGATTTTATCAAGGCTCATAAATTAAATCTCGTTGGAGACAATTGTCTAACATTTCTCATGTAATAGACTCAGACTTGAATAAAAAATGGATGAATTGATGAGTTGCCCAATTTTTAAGAATGCATCCTCGTACTTATCCACTCCATGATAACAACCCCCACCCACTTCAAAATCCTCTTCAACATATTGTCGTAAAATGCAGGTTTGACAAATGGATCAAATCAGATGGAGCATTCGTCTATAATAGCATATGAGTCAATAGTTGAACACGAATGAAGGCCATCTTGAAGTGAAGGAAACTGAATGTTTCTTCGTTCAACCAATTATAAGTTTGTCGGCTGTTTTCAATTATGAATCTTCCATGAAAAGCAAATGAAAACAATTATCGAAGGACTGTCGAATATTCATATTTTTTAAATAATAATATAATAAGTGGATAATTGACTTGTTTACTTAAGATTATTTTGGGGAAGAAAAATATGAAGAAAATCAAAGCTATATTTATTAAATGTTTAAAAAAATAAATTTAAGTGCTGAAACATATAATACAATATTAAGTGACAGATCGGGTTTAAAGGTCAAATAATTTGACACCGTCTTGGAGTGCTCCCATTACAAAGAGTTTAAAAATACACCATAAATATGGCACACTAGTTTGAGTCAGAGTAGTTTTTTTTAAACGCTCAAGTTTCGGTTTTCTATATTATCCGATTTTTAATTAAATTGCAAATTAGCAAGTTGATAAAAGTCAACTATTTAAAGATAAAGCACAAATTGAAGTTGAAAGAAATATTAAAAGAAGCAATAAAACATACGCAAATCTTTGAATGCTTCCCAAAAAGCGGGTTTCGTATGAATACGCTGTTTGGCAATGTTTAACACACACACACACACAAACTCCCAATCATGAGTGCATATCTATGATTTTGTATATTCGTGTGTGTGTGTGTGTGTGTATGTGTATGTGTGTGTGGTGTGTGTATGTGTGGTGTGTGTGTGTGTGTGTGTGTGTGTGTGTGTGTGTGTGTGTGTGTGTGTGTGTGTGTGTGTGTGTGTGTAAATCCGACCCTTAAAGACTTCTCAGCTGACTGCGAGCAAGTAATTATATGCAGACCATAATGTTGCGCTCTGCTAACATTATTACTCCACAAAAACTAATGAGTCCATGTACCGATTTTTGTTTCTTATTCATATAAAAATCAAAAGATAATTGTATCGTTCAATCCCTGGTATATCCAGGCCTATAAAGCCACAAAGGCACACAGATGAGTTCTTTTAATTGAGTCTTATGATAAAACTTTCAGACAAAAAAAATCAAAACCTCAGCACAAAGTAATTCAATTAACATGAATCATTTTTACTTCTTCCGGTTAACAGCTGCTGTATACAGTTCTTCTGTTAATGTTTCTTCATCGAATCGGTTCGAGCTTAAAGATAAACGCAAGAAAATACGGATAACGCAAAACTGATAGATGTTGTGTCGACATGTATGTGTACGAAGAAATCTATGGCATCCGTATCAAATTGTACGGGCATTCTCGTACAAACTTGAAAAAACGAGGCCGCATTCTAGCTTGTTTAGCCCGAGCTAAGATGGACGCAAGGAAAGGAGGATATCGTGAACGCTGGAATCAATAGTGTGGCACCTGGACATGTCGACAGCCATCTGCCCATTCATGTCTCTAATTTTAACTCTTTTACATTAAACAAAAAATAATCTAAATCAAAAATAAAAATCAGTGGCGAATTAAGTGGCATCGCGTCATTAAAAGTGAAAAGAATTCATAAAACAGATGATAAACTAGCTAATTGTATTAATTTTATGTTTGTTTGCTAATCAATTGTCCTAATTAGAGCTTCTGGCCAATCAAAACCAGTTTCAAAAAAGTAATTACTTAGAACTTGAGACCCAACGGACAACATATAATTTCCTTATTTCAACTCTGAATTAGAATTACCGCATTTTGTTAATTTGCAGGAAAACTAAATTTTGGGATTTTCACAGCTATAAAATTAAATTTATTGATAATTGTTTTACTGAAAATGTATGTCTTGTTTCCCCTTTCAATTAAAATAATATCTTTAATAATAGATAAGATAAATACTTCTCAATAAACTGTTCTGCACTTAATACAATAAATACATCTCTATCAGTCAGTTTTCAAATGAAAAATGATTAAATTTAAATTACCTTGTTTTATTGAGACCATCTTTCCGTTGTGAGAAGTGATGATAACCTGGGGATGAACATCTTCGACTGTGAACAATTCGTCTTTTCCGACGGTTTTGTTTTTCGTCTGCATTATTGCTTCTCTTCCAACTCCAGTTAAACACTTACCGGACATGTCTCTCAAAGCCAGGCCTGAAAACTGACCTGATCTTATTTCCAGTCCAAATGACGTCATTTCTCCGTCGGCATCCGGTTGGTCCGTCAAACTGCCATCCTTGCACAGGTAACGATCGTCGCAGGATCTTACACGGTAGCGTCCATTAAAAAATTCAAGAGTAATAAGAGACTTGTGGCCCCAAGGAATCACAGACGACACCCTAAGAGAATCGGACCCTGGCTCCCCCTCAAGACAAACGTACTTCTGTCTGTTCAGATTTCTCAGATTTACTTGAGGATGGATAGCTAAGTGAACGGTCCACCATTCTGTTTTCCCTGGTTGTTTTTCATAGCATTTTACCTGATTTAATCAAACACGACAACTATAACGACGAGCTCGGATAGTATACAAAATAGCTGACTTACCTCATCATCTGTTCCTCCGATGAAATATCCTGTTAATTTATTCTTGAAAGCCCATTTACCGGAACCATCTGGATGGTATTGTATTGAAAATTTCTCTGCATCTCCAATTTCTTCTTCGCTACTGCAAGTGGCGGCACCTCTTTTATCACCGGCCATGTAACGTCCAAGATGGCTTTTTATATAAATTGTGTCATCTTCTACAGGATCGTGTTCTATCGTCCAAATTTGCTTTTTACGCAAACTTGTTCCAGAAACGTTTATCTTGCAACCAAACGTTTCGGCGGTGAGATACTTGTTGAAGGAGTTGACAAGTCCAACTTTCCACTGTAGACGAATTGGCTGTTGAGACCCATTAGAGGATTCACTAGTGCCGTTCTTAATTCCGTTCATTTTTCTGTCGTTAGAAATGTATATCCTCCGTTGAAATAATTATCAGATTGCAGCAGGCTTTCTCTGCCTCGGGCGAACGCCGGCTGGCCGCAAAGAAATGAATTGATGCAAATCATAAAGGAAGGGAGAGTATTTATATAAGCGACTTCCCAATGCCTAGGAGGAGCCTGATACGTGAGCCATGCTCGCTCATCGCTCGCTCGCTGGTGAATCTGTACGTTTGTTTGAATTTGTTTCGTTCATATGAAATTCGACAAGTTTCTTTAAAATCCCAATACTAAGCCCATTGCTACAAACTATTATTTTTTTAATTAACATATAATAAATAAAAAAAGTATATATATATATATATATATATATATATATATATATATATATATATATATATATATATATATATATATATATATATATATATATATATATATATATATATATATATATATAGCGAGCTACTAGTGAGTCATATTTGTACTCATCGGATACCGACCATAAAATATCATTTTAAGCTCTAACCCATTTTATGTTTTTTATAGGAATTTTCAATTATGCTCAAAATTAATTTTCTGTTTTAAATCTGCTGTTATAATATTATGACATCGTGCTTTAAAAAGCAACATAAAAAACAAGGTCAGTTTTAATAAAGCGTACAGAAAATAAGAAAATGATGTATTTGTATGATCAGCGTTAGCAAAAATATTGACGAAATTTGTTTTGTTAAGCAGCTGGGAGACGACCGAAAGGAGGGAGGGAGGGGGAGCTCCTTCCTTTGTTTCACAGCCGGCTTGCAGGACCGCCATTCATTCATTCATTCATTTCTTGCCCTTGCCGGATAGACTTATAATATACGACCATATCGGTTTATGCTTATTGCTGATTCAGCTCGACAAAGTGATGAATTGTCGTATGGATTTATTTCGATCTAACCACGGCATTTTGTGACTATTTATGATGGTAGAATTTTGTAATAAGATATATATATATTATATAAAAATTAACTTTGTGGTTATGAGATTGTGGCGCACTATCTATTGTGAAACTTTTCATATTGATGTTGTACCGTTATTATTTCTATTTTTTCATATAAAATGTGTTTAACAGAGAAGGAAATCTTACAATTTTAGTTTAAAGAAACCGCATGTTTTCCTAGAAAGATCCAATTCGATGGTCCACTAAGTACATCATCAGCAGTCTGGCCTGTTGAGTCATGTATGCATATTCATCAAACTTCTTGGCTTACTGGCCCTGATAATGTATTTATATTAGCCATCTTTAGTTAACATGGGCTGCACTCTAAAGCTAGTGACAGTTTAAAATACTGTTCTTTTTAACTTATGAAATTTTTTTTTGACATAGCCAATGATTTAACGGTCTGATTTATTTTTGTAGTGATGAATATCTATTTTAAAAATATGTAAAACCCAGCCAATAGATAATAGTTATACAAATCCTGAAAACTGTGGTGAAATAAAGCTTTAACATATCAAAAGTGTATTAGTAAGCACCATCGGTGAAATCAACATAATAAAGGAATCTTTGTCACCGCTGTTGTTTTCAGTTTGTTTTATACTTCTATACTACCAATATGTTGAACAAAGAAAACCTACGCTAAGAACTCAAGAAAAACAATGACGATATGATATCGACGAGCTTTATTTTTTCCCACTGGAAATTCCAAATTGAAATGCGGCTCTTTGCATGAGCAAAATCACAAATGACATCTTCAAATGACATTTCCCGCATTAAATCGTTTTTAATTGAAAGAAATGCAAGAGAAGACAATCGTTTTTGTCCCATCGTTGATCGAAGATAATTTTTGATAAGTTTCAGTTTTGAAAAAAATCGTTCACCTTCACAACTTGATCCAAAAATTGAAAGATAAATTCGAATGGCAATATTTACATTTGGAAAATTTATGACCAACTTATTTTCTATTTGGGCCTTCATCAAACAAAAGCAGCTCATCAGCAAACGCCTCTTCCAGATCTGATGAATATATCTTAATTAATTCGTTTGCTTTTGAAACTATTTCATCACTTGACAAAGATCTGTCAAGAAGAAAACTGAACCTGTAATGTAATATTGCGTAAGCTGCTCGCCGTTTTTCCATCTAAATGATAAGTCTGTCTATTAGTGTCTATGGTCCTACGACGACCTTAAAACGGCCCTGGTGCCTAGGTCCTACGACGACCTTAATCCGGCCCTGGGTTGGGTTGGGTTGTGTCGCCAAAAATGGACCTTTTTCTACCTCTGATCTCACCTATTCATATAAATGTTTTTTCATCTTATTCCATCCCCATTAGTTAAACTTGATCTCATTTGCATTTTTTCCCAGCCACTGATTTTCTGTTTTCATCAATCAATTTTTTTCCATTTACTAATTGAACCCTTTTAAACAAATTGAACGAAAAGCAACAAACATGTTTTCTTTCCATAAAAATATTTAATGTAACACTTTGTAAAACATAAAAGAAGTGCTTATAATTTATTATCAACAACCTGTCAATGTTTCTCTGCAAAACACAACCAACTATTAATGCTCTCTTACTTTTTATTTGTACCAATTGATGTTTGAGTAATGTTGTAATGTAAAATAACTATAAAATAACTTTTTCAGGTTTTTCCAGTTACTTATTGAACCCTTTTAAACGATAGGATTCCGAAACGGTAAAAAATCATTATTGAAATTTTTAAATATAAGTTATACGATTCCTAAAGTAAATAAACAAACCTAAGAAAAAAGCAGTGAACACAAAATAAGCAAAAATTTGTTAAATTTTCGAGTTAACATAACAACATCAAGTGAGCAAAATAATACATCCAACGTGGCCACCGCTCACTCACAACAACCAAAATACGCTCCCCGAAAAAACCACAGGTAAGTAGGTTATGGCTAGGTTTATTTTATTTAATGATACGCAAGTGCTTAAAATAAGACTAATTTCAATTACAGTTATTGAGACACATAGTTTGATTAAGTGCGTATTATCTTCTAATAAATTTTAGACCATTTTATAAAGGACCCAAATACGGTTGTCAATATTATAACAGTATTTTCAGTAATCGTAACCATTCTCGTGGGATTCCATGGGAATGGAATCCTAGTCACACCTCTTCTTACTGCATCATTCATGATGGAAACCGGAACTTAGGTAATTTAGTGGGCTAGATCTTGTAGTTTTAAAAACTCAGTGTCGAATGTAAATATCGATTGTAGGGAAGTTTTGAAAATTTTTCCAGTTTGTTGAAGCAATTACTCAAGACAAACAGCTACTAAAAATGCGGATTCACTGGAAAATATTTTAAAAATCTAGTTTTTATGTAATTTTAAATTAAATTAAATGTTTTTAGAATAATTTATACCAATTAAATTCTTTGGTAACAGTTTACATATTTAAATCTATTTGATTTTACCCGTAGGGACATTGATTAGCCATGGTGACAGTTAATATGCGTAATTCCAGTCTGAGCATATGATGAAGGATTCTTAAAAGCATCTTGATTGTTTTTAATAAACTACCAAGTAAAGGTGCTATATCGGCAATTAGTGGTTGTTTTTTGTAGTCGGTATTTGTATTGTCAGCCATTAAAGGTTGTTTTTTTTCGTAGGCGGTTTTTGTCAGTATGAGCCATTAAATGTTGTGTTTTTCGTAGGTTGTTTTTTGTCTATATCAGTCAATAGAGTATGGTTTTTTTGTAGGCGGTTTCTGTCAATATCAGCCATTCAAACATAAAGCCAGCCCAAAACCTGCTTACGTACAAAATCTTCTGCGACTGGCTAAAAAAACTCACGCTCCGCGCGCGAAGCGTGCGTCAAGTGCTGGTTTTTAATAAACTACCAAGCAGAGGTGCTGCCATCTATGAACATAGATACCTATATCTATGTTCATAAAATAAAGTTGCTAAGAACAGGAACAACTCACATCCTCCGTAAAATACATTGAAGAAAACAGTGAAAACACAAAAATTACTTAAATAGATCAATAAATAGCATGATGAACAGAAAAAGATAATAGAATAATTGTTATTTTACTTTTGACTGGCCGAATACTCAGACCCCAAATATAATTTGTTCTGATCCAATTCAAATTTTATTTACAACATCGTTTTTAAATCAACTTTGAATCGTTAGATGTTTTTTACAAATTTTTATTTAAGTTACAATCTCTGTTTGTGTGTGTGTGTGATTGTGGCTTTCTCTGTACGCAAATATTGCAAGTAAAATTTAACTAGCTTTTTGACTAGCTAGAAAGCTGAAACTTTCAGCATAGCTTAATATTGGATGACAATACATGATTCAATTAAAAAAAAAGCTTTAATTTTAACATTTTTTGTATTTCTAAATCGAGTGTATTTGAAATTAAAATTTGTGTTTAAAAACTCGTTTTTTCTTTTACTTGTTTTATAATAGTTTATAGTCCTTTACGATTTTTACACAAGGTGTTTTAAAACTGAAATGGCCGTACGTATTAAATACCTAAGACTAAGTACTTCCTGTCGTAGATCATAATTTGATCTTTTTAACTTTTCTCTCCTCCTTTCTCAGGGTTTATTGAGACTGGCTAGCAAAAGCAAAGCGGAGTTGATCGTTAGATGTACGAACAATGAGTATTTAATAAAAAAATCTATTTTACGAAAAGGTATCAGTCTTTCTAATTAAGTTCTGATGATAAATCAAGTGAGTTAAGATGCTTATAACACGGACTCCTATGTACAAAGATATGTGGATGGGAGGATGTATTCCTTCAGTCATCTCAAAGAAAAAATTAATTTGGTTTTACTTACTCTAATTAAAAGTTTTGAAAAATCTTACTTGACATGGTAGTACAGGAGAGGCTGATAAATAAAGTGCTTACAATAAAATGTTTTTAGTATGAAAGTTAAAATCAATTTTTTAAAAATATTTGGTTGTAAAGACAAAATTCAAAAAAAGAGAAATACATATAAAAAGTGATACGAGAGATGCTAAAGAAATTAAACTAGGCTGTGAACATGAAGAAAAAGATAGATGTTAAAAAAAAACTTTCTACGTGGTAGAGAGAGAGAGAGAGAGAGAGAGAGAGAGAGAGAGAGAGAGAGAGAGAGAGAGAGAGAGATGCTAATGAAGTTAGGTTGTCCACAGGCCCGTAGCCAGGTAGGGTGCAAAAGGGCGCATGCACCCTTTGCAAGAGGAAAGCGTACAAATTTGCACCCTTTCTAATTTTGCTGAGAAAATAACTTTTTCAAACCTAACCTAATGCTGACCCAAATGTACGTTTATTACCACAGGAAGATTTTTTTCCATTTAATGAGCTAGTTGTTTCTTAACACAATTTGATTGATTTGGACATAAAACTTTACGTATACATTTTTTTATTCAATTTTTCATAAAAAACAAGAAACTGCTGCTTTGTCTTCTTTTGTCAGCGACATTGTTGTGATGTCGGCCTGGCGTTTTGGTTTGCGAGTGTTTTGAATTTGGTTGTTTTTTTTCATTGCGAATTCTTGAGCTGATGAATTTTTTTCTCTACTGACCCTACTGACCATTTTTCTTTACTAGCTGTTTCAAATTTAGATTATTATGTATTCTAGGGATTTTTACTAGGGATCTTTCCACTTTCTATTTTGCTTATTCGACATGTTAAAAGTTATAACCAGCCATAAATTAGGTTTAAAGTCTTCTGCCATTTATAACTCAGTTACTTTTTCTGTAAAGCACTTTTTTGCCAAACATGCTTTTTTACTCTGGTCCTCTTTTCTGTAAACTTTACTTTTGGTCAATTTGTTGCTATTTCCATATAAGGAAGCATTTCCTGTTTTTTACACGTTTTATGTTTCTGCCTTGACGTTTTGAACTTCTAAAGATAAAAGATAAAAATTCCGATGATATTATAGTGGTGTTATACCGACAAATCAATTTCAAGACCAATACGATGCAGGCATCCGTATTTAGCGCCTCAATCAATTTATTTATCCCCAGTGAAACCACTGGTCTCATTTGACTACCACAGGAGGATGAAAGGCTGAGTTGACCTGAGGCATTCAGATCGACTGAATTCAGAGTGAACTCCTTGCTCAAGGAAGTTACGCGATGTGGGATTTTGCTTACCTGGGACTTGACTTCTACACCTGTTAAAAAAATAACATTTTCACACTTAGGCCTATTTTTCTTACTGATTCTCTTTCCAAATCAATGCACTCACAGCGTTTCTCTTACTGATCTTTATTGACATTTGAGAAGATGTCACAAACTCTCTTACTGAAACGTTTTAGCTCCTTCTACCGTCTTCAAAGCAGGGATAGATCTAGAAATGGTTGAAAGAATTACAGTAAAGAAATGTATTCACACAATCAGTCATTTTTTGCATAGCTATAATTAGTATAGGCAGTGTTGGTTTGAGTATTTGCGTGGTACTAGGTGGTACCATTACAAGAAGGCGCCCCATTTAAAATCTGGTTATTTCTGGAAACCTGATTCAGAGTAATTAGAAAAGAAAACATACATCTTTTAAATATCTTTGCTATTTGATACATCAAATTGAAAAATTATCATAGAAAATTTTCTTTAAGGCATTGTTACTTTTTTTGCAAATGACTTGGGGGCCTTTTGTCGCCGGAGCCCTAGGCGACCGCCTAGCACCGTCATTTGGTAGAGTCATGGCCCGATGTAAAAGACTGGCAGTTTATATAAACATTTTGCACCCTTTCATATTAAAGTGCATCCTTTGTTTTGAAATCCTGGCTACGGGCCTGTTTGTCCATGTGAAGATAGAGAAAGGTACTAAAAAAAGTTAAAAAGCTAAGCAATAGCTCGTTCGCCTAGAGAAAAAGAGAGAGAGAGAGCAAGGAGAAGCTAGCAGAAGAGAGAATGAGGAGAGACCCCACCAGCCCATCATATATGAAACATATTTATGGGCTAGAATATCTATTTTAAAACAATATATGTAGCAAAGCCAACCCGGTTTTTTTTAAATGAATTAGCCCCCTCCTCCCGTCATTGATTATTGTTTGAATTAATTTTTTTTAGAAAATTGGTTACGACTATTCTCTCGAGCATTCTTGTAAGAAAAGTTTACTAATTTATAGATTTTTTTCTATAAAAAGCTATGACAACCCCCGGTAATCGGACTATGGATTGAACCTGCTTAGTGGCGTAGCATAAGGAGTGGGAGATGCAGTCCGCTACAGGCCGTACAGGCGGCAATTTTAAAGTCGTGGCAAAAAAAGTTTTGGGACAAACAATTTAAAAAAAAATAGTTTTAACCATCATCATAAGCTTTTTTGAAGAAAACTACCTCCTCGGTCATCGACATTTTGCTACTGGTCTATCTCTCAACCGGGAATTCCTGGATTCATCCATGCCTATATGGTATAGGCGTTATTATAATTATATTGCCTATGTGTCCATGCCTATATCCTTTGCTCTCTGGCAGTTGACAATATGTTATTTCGCCAAAGCAGATGGGTAAGTAGATCAATAGGTTTAACAGTGTTTACATTAAAGAATTAACATAATGTATATCGGAGCTAGCCCATGTAGTTCTAGACACAACATGGTTAGCCGCATTAAGAAAGGCTGACATATTCCAGACATCGAGCATCACTAATTGCGGGCACACATCTTCCAGGGCAAAGTACACTTCAAAACGTAAATGCAAATATATTTAGCGCCATTTATTTACCCAAGTTATCAATTTTGAATCATAATATTATTATTGTATTCAAGTAATCATTTGATTTATTTTATTGTTTTTAGTTTTCGAAACTTTCATAGTGAGCTGTACAATTTATCAATGGTCCTGCCTACAAATATGAAACAATTTTGTTTTGACAATCTTTTAAACCTTACATTTTCAATTTCTATCTAAAGTATAAATAATTATTTAATTACTATTAATTAGTGTATTATAGTATGTATTAAAGCAAAATGGGATATCTTTGACATACCTACCTATATTTAGAAAACAGCGTATTTTTCCGCTATGATAAAACTAAATTTGACTTAAAATGCTAAAAAAATATTTAATTATCTGACATTATTATTATGTTATGTATTATAACACTAAAAATCAATGTTACCCCATATAAGGGGCAAAATTGACAGGGGCTTGATTTATGCTAAAAATATTGAAGTTGTTTAAGATATGGGCAACTTTAACTTAGGAATGTCAACAAACAATATTTTCATTCACAACTTTGAGATCTTGCAAGATTTGCGTACCGAGAAAGAGACACACACAAACAGAGATTGTAACCTAAAAAAAGTTTAAAAAAATCGAAGTGCTTAAATCTGAAAAATAATTTTATTTTCGAAATCAGCGTAAAATAACTTAGTAATGCCAAATTTAATTAAAATCGGCGCATATTAAAATGTTATCGAGTTACAGAGAGACAATAAACCAGGGACGTCATTTCAGCAAAAACTTAGGGGGGCAAGATGTTTTAGGGGCCCACTCAGGGGGGTAGCTAGGGTCTTCTTTGCCCGGGAACAAAACACAAAATCTGCCCCCTGCTTTTTGCTCCCAAAATACCTAATGACCAGGGGGTTAGTTGGAGCCACTTTTCGAAAACCTCGTTTTATTTTTTCTTCCAAAAAACTTGATGACTGGGAGGGAGGTTAAATACCATAGCATCTGAGTGAGCATAAAAGCATTACCAGCTGTCTGCTGTGACTCTATAAACAAACTATTGCTATGAAAATCTGGTGTAAACGGTAGTTTGACGCATATTATAAAAATTGCCAATAACGTTTTCGACTTCAATTCGCCGAACCTCTTCTTGTAGAATAGCCAATACGAGCAAATCGCTCAAACGTTCATCGCTACAGCGAGTTCGGATATAAGTTTCAACTTTTTTCATGCAGCTAAACCTTTGTTCGATTTCTACCGAAGTGACAGGTAAAGTCAAAACAAGATCTGCAACGCGAATCATATTGCAAAATGTGTTTGGCATTTTTGCTAAGTGAAAACGCATGTCTTCCAAATTAAGAATAGGATTTTGAAGTAAAGAAACGTACAATTTTGCAGTGTCAGAGGGTCGTTATCCGAATTTAGATTAAGCTTCGCAAGTGTGCTAAGAGAGGAAATCATCAGATTGTGGATTGAAGGAAATCAGTCGTGCAATAAGATCACTATTCTGTGCAAATCGTACGTTTAACTTAGACAAAATACGATCGATGCATGCATACAAAATCTGTGACCTATCTTGTTCCACTTTGGACTGTTCAAAACTTTTTTAACACCTTTCCATCATAATGTGGACGATCTAGTGCGGGGGGCCAATTAAGTGAAGGAAAACCCACTGAAAAGTCAGGGAAGGGCCACTTAAAAGTCAGGAGGTGCCGGGGTTCCGCGTAAGTGCAGAGGCTCACGTAAGGACGAGATCTACTTTAATGCCGGGGATATCATTAAGTACGTGGAGCCGACTTCAGTGCCGAGGACCCCTTAAGTGAGTGGGGTTACTTTTTGTTGTTTTTATTTTGAGTGCCGTAGGCCCCCTTAAGTGCCTGGGGCCCACTTCAGTGCCGGGGGCCCCCTTAAGTGCGTGGGGGCC
Source organism: Erpobdella octoculata (assembly GCA_963978895.1). NCBI lineage: Eukaryota > Metazoa > Annelida > Clitellata > Hirudinida > Erpobdellidae > Erpobdella > Erpobdella octoculata. Next base: position 9,699,951 of record OZ022240.1, on the reverse strand, counting down.
TACTGAAAAGTCTGGAAAGGACCATTTAAAATCAGGAGGGGCTCACTTAGGTGCTGGGGGCTCACTTAAGTGCATGGGGCCCACTTAAGTGCGTGGGGCTCACTTAAGTGCGCATGCCCACTTAAGTGCGTGGGGCCCACTTAAGATCGTGGGGCTCATTTAAGTGCGTGGGGCCCACTTAAGTGCGTGGGGCCCGCTTAAGTGCGTAGGGCCCACTTAAGTGCGTGGGGCCTATTTAGGTGCCGAGTGCTGCCTTAAGTGCGCGAGACCCACTTCAGTGCCGGGGGCCCAATTAAGTGCGTGGGGCCCACTTCAGTGACGAGTGCTTCTTTAAGTGCGTGGAGCCCACGGAAAAGTCTGGAAAGGGCTATTTGAAAATCAGGAGGGGCCCACTTAGGTGCCGTGGACCTACTTAAGCGCGGGGAAATAATTTAAGGGTGGGGGCCCACTTAAGTGCGTGGGCCCTACTTAAGTGTCGGGGCCCACTTAACTGCGTGGGGCCCACTTTAGTGCCGGGCCCACTGAAAACTCCGAGAGTGGGACGGAACCAGACCTGAACACTATGCGCGAACCAGAGGAGGCGGAGCGGAACCGAGCTCAGGCTACCGGCAGTGAATTTCTAAACCCGTTGACAGACTCTATAAGAATCAGCAACTCTAAAACAAGATTGTGTTGAGAAAAGGGAGTGAACTTTTATCATAATAACTGAAACATAAACAAGTTCTTCAAGCATTTTTCAATTGAAGATTTTATAACATGAGCTTAAATAATATATTTAATTTTTTTAGTATTTGATTTTAATCCAGTCAATACGATTCAATAAAAAGTTGTTTTAAACTTTTTATTCTAATATCTGAACAAGCATATGATCGTTGGTTTTTGTGGAGGTCAATGTCAATAGTGACCCAATTGTTCGGCTGATCGTTGTTTTGAGATGACGAATAATGTTTTATTTCACGACCATTTTCTCTAATATTTTTATCGTTTAAATTTTCTGCAAGTGTGTTACTGAATTTTTATTAATAATTTAATGAACCAAGAGCGTCGGAGTTTGTTTCTATCCTTTGTTCAGTGGGCGGGGCTATTTTTCGAGTTTGGGTACTTGGGTCTACTATGTTCAATTTGATTAAATTTGCTTATTGCAGTCTGTTTTTGAGTGGCTTCTTTATTTGAAATTGTCCAGGTCATTTGCCGCAGGATGTCAGGATATGATGACTATGAGAATGCACGTTAGAAATGGCTTTCTTTCTTTCTTTCTTTGTCATTCTATAATCTATTATACTAATTCTGTAGAAATGAGTTTATAATTTCTGTATTTAAAAAAAATAAAAATAGTGTTAAGACTGCTACTATGCAAAGACTTGAAGATAAGGGATGGGACTCTATATATAATAAATTTGGTCATATTATTATATTTTAATTAAATTATTTATTGTTCAGTAGGCAGAATTGATATCATTTTATTAAACTATTAGTTTTCTTGGCCATCAAGAGTGGAATTTCTATAGCTGATTTTCAGTAAGATGAAAGTAGTGGTCAATTGTTTTTCTTTAAAGCATGGACAAAACAAAACCAATCTAGTCAATCTTTAAAGAAAGAAAGATGTATATACAAAATTTGCTAGAACTCCCTGATTAATCATTAATGATATTAGTTGTTATTCAATTGCTGCAATCTATATATATAAAAATGAATGTTTGTATGTTAATGGCCTTTATGCATTGCTACACCATTCATCCGATCGTAATGAAATTTTCACACAACCTTGAGAGTCAAGGGGAATCAAATATAAAAAAAAAAAATTTGAAATCCGTCACAAAATGAGCGGAGCGGGTGAGCGAGCGGGAACTACACACACACACACATATATATATATAACTATTTCCTTTAAAACATCGTCATATATTGAAAATTGGCTGAAAAAATACAATTTCAAATTTCAAATCTTTCTATCGAATTAATTATGCCACCTAAACGAAAAGCTATTGATTCCACAGTTTATTCGCAATATATATATATATATATATATATATATATATATATATATGAATGTTTGTGGGTTAGTTTGTCTATTATAGAAACGGGAAAGCGACCCGGAACGGACAGCGAGCGGGAACGGAAAAGCAAGCGTGAGCGGGAATGGGAGAGCAAACGTGAGCGGGAACGGGAAAACGACCGAGAGCGGGAAAGCGACCGGCAGCGGGAAAACGACCGAAAACGGGAAAGCGAACAGGAGTGGGAAAGCAGGTGGGAAAGGAAACGGGAGAGAAAGAGACAAACATTAGAAAAACCTCTAAAAAACCCGGGCAACGCCGGGTATCTCCGCTAGTGATTTATAAATATAAACATTGTTGAAGTTATATGATTGATTGCAATAAATTATTTATTAGTTGTATTTGAATATTCTTTTCCGGAAATATAATTTTTTTATACTGATTTGAAAGATATTATTTCTGAAAATTTTTTGTGTGCATTTGTTATTATTATGTATGTAAGATCAAATGAATCAAACAGATAAATTCTGTTAAAAGTTCAGTTATGTCAAACCTTATTATAATATTAGTTATAATTTTTGGATATTTCATAGTCATAAAACATTTCTAAATTTTTTCTATGCAGTGGACAACCACATAAAGTTTGAGCAACAGAGCCCTACAGCTAACATGGACTTTTCTTTTTCAAGGGCGAGCAGTGTTGGCTCTGTCAATGCCATCAGTTGCTCTTCTGCCTCATCTACTCATAACACAGGTATTAATTGCTTATGCATTTAAAGAATGACAGTGCATAGTTGTGGTGTTATATTTTAATGGTTTTGCCTCGAGGGACGAGCTAATCGTTGGGATTTAGTGGTTTGACAATCGTGCTGGCATCAATGGTTTGCAACTTGGGAATTTTTGAAGTAGGAATGAACACATCAATTGCATCTTGAAAAAATCACTTTATTGTTACATAGATAACAGCGACGGATCTAGGATTTTCCGGTTAGGGGGATGATCTAACATACCGATCCTGAAGGGAGAGTTTAACGATCACATTTTATCGACAAAGAATTAATTCATTTTTTAAAATAACTATTGGTTTTATATATTGTTTCTTTAGAAAAAAACGTTCTAATTGGAAAAAATACAATATTAAGATGATAACAAAACTGCATATTTTTATAACAAGACTTCAGTTTGCACAAAAATTATAAAAAAAATAATAATATTAGCAGAAAAGCAGACTTGTAGACATCATCGCCTAACAGACCCTAGGCAGGATTTAGTGAGTGGGGGCTATGAAAAGTAGTAGGGGGGCTACTGACAAACGAGGGCACTGAAGAAGCCTTAGCGCGAGCGCCGAAGGTGCGAATCCCCTCACGATAAGGAGATTTGACAAAGAATTTTGTAGCATTTGACACAAAATGGCATCCAATTTAGGATATCCTACTATGTTATTTTAGGTTTTCTAAGGGTTGCAATAATGTTGCTCGTAGTAACAACAATTAACAATTTTCACAGGCAATTTTTTCAAAAAACAAATGCTTGTTGTTATCCACAATCTTGATTTTTGATGCGTGCATGGCACACCACTGGGATGACAGCACTGAATCAAATTGTCCAAATTTAATTATTGATTAAGACAACCGTTATAGTCCACAATAGAATAACTTGCTTATTTAATTTTGATAAAAACTTGTACTCTGTATCAAATGCCAAGAAATCAATCAAATAAAATCGGATTTAAATATTTCTCTTGACAAAGATCATGTTATGGTGTTATTAAGCATTATTATATAATAATTATTATCATTGTTCCAAGATGATGAGGATAGTGATGCTGCAGTTATGCAGTCTAATAACTTCAAAGATAGGAGAAGAGAAGCCCATACTTATGCCGAACAAAAAAGAAGAGATGCTATCAAAGTCTGTCATCTTTTAATTTGATCTGTTTTTAATCTGGTTGATTGCTGTATGTTGCATGTGGAAGTGCGTTTTATTTCCAGAAAGGATACGATGAGCTGCAGGTTGTTGTTCCAACGTGTGCTGAGTCGTCATCACAGAAATTGAGTAAGGCCACCATTTTACAGAAATGTTAGTGACATTTTTTTTTAAATGGCTCGTAGTTAGTTAGAAGTGTGATTCAGAAAAAGTGGAGGCATATATTGAGCTCTTATTTTTTGTATTACAAATGAGATCAAATTTTATGTGTTTGATTACTTGTGGTAATGATCCAACAAGTCATTTTAGATTTTGAATTTTTAAAGTAGGACCAGTCATTTTAGATGTAATTTAATACATTTGTAGCTTTTTATAGAACACAGAGATAAAATGAGTTCTAATATAAAATCACGGTCGCAGCAAAGTTTCCTAATTTATTCTCACATGAATTTTTTCAAAGTGTGTGAAAACGAGTATAAAAAATGTTTCAAATTACTTCGAGATGAAAAAATTTTTTGATTTTAAGTATATGATAATATGATGCTAGCATGTTTGAATTTAAGTATATGTATAATCATAGAGTACTATAGCTAGTTAATGTTGGAAAGGTCTCTTTTGTTTTTGACTTGTTATATAAAACATTATAAGTGTTATTTGGTAATGTTTATTATCGTACAGCAAACGGAAACTATTTAACATAAAGTAATAACCTATAAAATATATAATTTTTTGAAATAGGTTTGTATTTCATTTAATGTTTATCAGATAACTTGATGTTATATTAGACACCTTGTTAATATTTTCTCAGAAAACTTAAAATATAGTAACGTCTGTTTTAACACAACTAGGCTACAAAGGCGATCCAATTTCATGGACATCAATTGCTGTGTAGTTACAAGGTTTCACTGTCTTCTTAAGAGTGGGATTTCATTTTTTACGAGTCAGCAAGGAGGGGCTTGATTTATGTTTTTTATTAGGAAATCTATACCAATTGAATACAGTTTAAATCTGGGTGTTTACAACTTTGGAATAATATAACAGTCTCCATGTCAACTATGATGAAATTAGTCTTGGTTATGTTGGTTTTATGCAGTTTGGAAATTAATGTTTTTATTTGCAATTAAACTGACAAGTTATAAAGAGTTGTAGAAACTAAATGAGTTAGCCATTTAGAATGAGATTCTGACAGTTTAAAAGGATCATTGGTTTTCTCTAGCCATAAGCTAGTGCCTAATGACTATCTTTTGATTGTGTAGCAATGTTTTTGCCTCAATTAGTTTTTCTTCAAAACTGTATTAAAGAAATATTTTCTGTAGATAATGTTTATGCTTTTAACAAAGATATTGTGATTAAAGAACCTTTGATTAAATAAATGAATATTGTTTATTACAATAATTTTTTTCTGTCATAAAAATGTAGAAATAACTTAGTTCCAGCTAAAAATTTTTCTGAAACTTGTTTAAAAGCTTTCACAGTTATACTGCACCTCGAATAGAAACTGATGAAATGTTATCATTATAAAAGTATCGGTTCTGCCAAATAGCTACACAAACTGTATGAGAGGACTGAAAAGGTGTTGAAGTCATAAAACCTGGTGATGGTTTGGGAGGCCTATTGAAGCTTCCAATATTCTATCGAAGTTTTTAAGAACCCAATGAAGTTGTCAAATGACCTATTAAAGCTTCCAATGGTCTATCAAAGGCTTAAGTGGCCTAACAGCGATATTGACTATTTGAGTAAATTGTGATTAGTAAATCTATGCTTAGCAGTTAAGTTAATAATTAGAGTTTTGTGAATGGCTGAAATACAGTCAGTGAAATAAGCTTGTAATTTTATTATGTAGCAATTCATTTGTAAATTGGAGAAGCTAACTTTTAGAATGCAATCTGAATATAAAATTGTACAGTTTTAATTTGTCACATGATATTAAAGAGCATGTAATTGTGTGTTTTTCTAGCAATCGATTACATCCAGTTTCTAATGCAACAAAAAAAGAAACAGGAAGATGAATTAGAGAACTTGAAAAAAGAACTTACTGCTCTGAAGATCATGAAAGCGTAAGAATTTTTCAATGACTGAAATAGTTGTGATAGTGCATATGTTTTTAAGTACTTTTGTTGTTCAACGATAGTAATGATAACAATATAATGATAATAATAATAATGCTCAGAGCTGTAAATGACAGTAATTTTGACAGAAATTACGAGCAGTTGGTGAAAAGTTGTCAAAATGCAGATCATCATGGTGGTAATCAAGTTTCTGATGAAGAAAAATTTTATGTGGTGAGTTGTTTAACATATTAAATGTAGTCTTGTAATGAAACGTTTTATCGTGATCAAACTTTCTCATTCCTGATCACATTTTATGTTGTTTTTTAACTGCAGTTTCAAGAACTTATGGATTCTCTGTTTCTAAGCTTCAATGCTTCTGTGTCTGTCAACAACTTCACTGAACTTTCCAACTGTGTATTTACGTGGCTGGAAGAAAATTGCAAGCCTAATGTAATTGTTTGCTAGATGATTGTATTTAATTTAAACTGATGTTAAAGGATATATTAGCAAATATATACTTTTCTTGCAGATACTGAGGGATATGACAGTTAACATATTGAAGGGCTCAAACATGACGAACAGCTAGTCGGGACTCGTTTCATTAGAAATATTTTGTTTTTTGCACCTTGCAAGTTATAACATTTCACACTTTGATGTCGGCATGCATCGGCTTCTTTATCTCTTAAATCGACATTTGAAATATTATTTAAATACTGCATCAGATTACTAGTTATTCAATATATGCTTTTTGAATGACTGGCAAACTTTTTTAACATACTGGTTCTTAAAGTGCAAACCTAATTTATAAGGTCAATTAAAGTCGTGTTGTAATTCTATAGATGATACTTAATATATATGAGTATATTAAGTACATGATATTTGATATAGTCAGAGTTCTATGCTTAACTTTTCAAAACCTGCGCTACCAGTACAGGACTCTTACAAATGTTGTTTTGAGGCCTTGAAAATGATTTTAATAACTTTAAGTTTAAATAAGGACTGTTTTTCGTTTACTGAAATGTTCAAATTACTGTTAATTGCAGACATATTTTTTCTAAGTTTTACTCATTTTTGTTTCCTGTGTAAATTAGATTATACTTATTAGTCTTATTTTTCTAGAATTTTTTTGGTGGTGGTTTACATTTTACTCCAAATTGAAATTATCTTGTTTCTGAGTTGAAAGATTATGAAATCCATAGCATTATTTAAAATAGGCATTTCCCACCTGCCACCTGTTAGCGCTTTAATTAATCATTTGTGACTCTCTAGTAGATGATTAGGGAGTCATGTTGAGTGGAGTTCTGCTCACTTCCTCTTTTGTTTTGCTCCACATATTTATTTCTCCCTAAGGAATATCAAGCTTTTCGTTATGATAAGGACTGCCAAGCTGCCAACAATATCTCATTTAAGATAACCAATGTAATAAGTAATAATTTTATTTCAAGTAGTCCAGGAATTAATTTACTTTGTTTTTCGAAGATCCTTTCTTGTAACAAGAAAATCTTGGAAAGCGCCGATGGTCATGATCTGTGCAAATGATTTACCTACTAAACCTACCAGCGCTAAAAGCCTAACAATTTATAATGCTGGTACCAAAAATTTTAACTTATTTTTGAGCACAGAAAATAAATTTTCCTGAATATGGCGAAAAACACCGCTTTGGAAGACACTGATTTATTATAATCTCTAATTTAACAATTCCTAAAGTATTTTTACAAAAACTGAAAACTGTTCCATAAATATATTTAGATCTAGTCTATATGTTTTATTAAATTTAATAATAGTTTATTTGAAATGCTTAATAGTATTTTTTGTTCAATTTAACGACGCAGCGTTTACCTAGGTAATCCGGTAATCCGTCATTATATTTGAAATTGAAAAGCTGCATGAAGGAAGGCTCTCGCTCAAACGATTTGAAGCAAGACAAACAGAATGAATTAAACGTTTTGTAGTTAGATAAATTTAACTTATTGAATATAAATTTTATTTAATTAATTATTGAACGTGAACTCGGTTGATATTAAATTTTAAAGCTGTTTGAAAGACGAGACGAGCTCAACGATTTGAAGCAAGAATTTCTTGAAAGACAAAATGAATTCAACGTTTTTGAAATATTTGAATTAATTTAATTATTGATTAAACGTTGTTAAATTATTAAACGTTTCCGTTAGGTAAGTGAATTCCCCGAGCACAGGAAATTTCGATTTAATGTGCTCTGACTGGCTCTGAGTGCTTCGATGGCTGTCGAAAGTTGAGCGGTTGACTTTAACTATTTTAAATATAAGTCAACTATTAGTTTATGTCAATTCAACGTCTAGTTATTATAACTAATTGAATTACTAGGCTCTGGTTCAACTCTCAGGGCCTCGCAATAAAGATTAGGTACATGCCACCAGAATTGACGAGTCAAATCGTTTTCTGTAGGGCATTTGAGCGCTTTCGTTGTTTCGGCAGAATTATCAGAACGTGGAGGTGTTAGGTGTTTTGGTCACACCTTCCGCCGTTAAAAATCCACATGGTTACACGACGACTCTGTCACATGGCGAGTATGAGCCGCCATTGCCAAAGCTCAAAACCAATAGCTGCCAGTCACCGTCAAAGGCGGAACGGCTATCCTCGTCGCGCACACTGAACTATTCGTAACCAGAGATCCGTCAAGTCGACGGATCAGTCCATCATCATGAAACACGAAAGCGCTATATAAATGGTCACATTGATAAAGCAAACGTATATAGAAACGTACTTTGAACTTGTCAAAAATTATTTTATGAATAAGAATAACTTACCAGATTGTTTAGTATATTTTTACCAGCATCTAACAGTGCAGTTTGTCCAGATCTCAGCCTGAAAGAATGCCGGCGATGTTAATGTAATGAGTGACTTTCCGGATAGAAAACTTTAATTCTTAAGGTTTAACTTTTGATCACAACAAAATGCTGATTGTTTCCGGTTATTGATTGGTTTAATTTCTGATATTGAAAGGTTTTTTCAGGACTGGAACTCATCTGATGAACTCACTGGTCAGATGAACAAATAGGTCAGACGAACTAACTGGTCAAATGAACAAACTAGATGGGAACATCGAAGAAATTATTATTTGCTTTACCGCTTTTCACAATCATTTAAATTTTTTAAAATTTTATTTTGCTGCCAAGGTGCTTATAAACAACCGTTTTAAAACACAATCAAATTAAACTTAAATCTAACCAAACTTTTTAATATACAGGGCCAAAAAGAGTGAGACGGATTCATGTTTTGTAATCGATTTTAGACCATTTCTACAAGTCCAATTGACTTGAAAATTTGCTAACACATGTATTTCCCATAACAATGCAATAATGTAATTCTTTATTTGAAAATATTTTGTCTGAATTTGAGATAATTTTAATTGATTGTATGAAACCGTCTCACTTTTTTTGGCCCACCTTGTACTTTAAGCTATTCGGGTTTCGGGGACATGTTTTGAACTCAACCCCTAAAACTTAAAGCACCTCTGCCTCTTCCAAAGTCCTACCTGCACCTCAACGTGGTGGAAGAGTGAACAGTGCACATGGGGAAAAGATTCCTCCATTCTCTGGCCAAAGTAGGAGGCTAAAAGAAATCATATATTTTAAATCTGCATCACAATTTAACTCAATTTTTAAGGGTTTATTGTGATGATTTGCAGGATTCCTTTTAAACTCTTTCCTAGCTGGAAACAAATAAAAAAGGCACAGGACAATATGAAGGACTGCTAACCTGGAAGCACTCCTGGAAACTCAAAATTAATCTTTTCTAACATTCGCTCATAGACGTCTTCAATCCAAAGTTTCTCAAACCACATACGAATAATTCAACTGCAGCTGGTGCTCCAGTTAGCGATCGTTCAATGCATCTTGTTGGGAGTATGGATTTATAGCCATATTTATTGTATGGCTATAAGTATATATATGGCTATATGTATGTATATGTATCAGGGGCACTGTATAAATTTTCTAATCACATAAATTGCACATTCCAGTGATTTAACCCCCAAATGTGTTTCACGCAAAAAACAGGTTTAGCGATTGCAATTTGAATCTTAATCTACCATATTTAATTGAATTTGAAAATAATCTGAATCAACATGTAAAAAAACACATCACATGGATCATAATGTCAGAGAACAATACGGCGCGATTTTTGGGCAAACTTTTCTATGAAAAATGTTCAAATCTACTTTTAGCGTAAAATCCTTCTCAAAAGCAAGTAGTACCAGCTTGAATTTACGCTCAAGGCCCATTGGTTGGCGATAAGGCCGCAGAATCCGCGTGAAAGTGGAGAAACTGCTCTCGCACGTAGCAGTCGACACACCGCTGGTGATTGCTTAGGCATACAGCTGATACACATTTGGAAATGCATCGCGGTACTGCAGCATTGCATATGTTGCATCTTCTTACGACGAATTTGGCTGGAATTTGTTATGGCACAGTTGCATTGCACTAGGCAATTCGCTAGGGAGGGCAACTTGGTCGAGGCAAAGGAGCTGGCTGAGTGGTGGTTCCAAGCACTTCTCAACAAGAATGTTCTGAGATGATGGAACGAAAGATTCTACAGCTTGAAACAGAGCCAAATTGGACTCCCCAAATTGGTGGTTCATTTCAAAATGGTGTTGTAATGACCCAAAGTGGAGCTGACCACAGAGCTGGTCAGCCAAGTGCTCTGAACTCGTTTGCGCTTTACTGACACTACATGGTCATCCTCATTTGATGAAAAACCAGCAGCATCTGCCATTTGATCAAAAACATCTGCAGACCACAAGGCAAGAAGGCTCTCTTTAGCTGTGGAGATCAGTTCCATAGCAAGAGACAATTGCACAAGCGACCTTGCAACAAAGCACTGACCGCTGACAGCAAGCTCAGTATTTTGACACTGGCATTTGAAAAAAATCCTTTTTTAAACTTTGTTGAGCAGCGCAGCTGCTTCAACCAACACATCAACCAGAGCTTTTTTTAAGTTGGCAACAATTTCGAGGATCTGCAAAATTTCCTTTCTGTTGTTTTTGACAACCATTGCATATTTATAAGGACCAGTCCATCTTTGAGTAAGTAACCGCTTTATTGTGTCACCTACATACAATTGCTCATATAAGTTGAAAAAGTTATTTATCTTTATCTCTGATTCCATAGCGTGCGCAACCACATGATGGAGTTGGCGATGCAGTGCACGTACGGAATTCGGCGGCCCAGAGTGTCTTGCAATATTTTCTGGACACCTCTCTTTCCGCCGTTCATTACACTGGCGTCGTCATAACATTGACTCAAAATTCGAGCGGGGTCCAGCTGCTGATCCTGTAGCTCTCTAAGCAGCGAACGTGTCAGGCTTTTAGAATCAAACTCACTAGCCTTGATCATTGAGATCATGTGCTCTATTGCCTATCCACAACGCACATAGCGAATGACAATCGACATATCCTCAACATTGCACTGATCTTGACTTTCGTGGCACTTGATCGAATACCAGTTAATGTCAGAATCTTTGCATTCTTCGACAATCAAAACTTGTACCATCTGTGCCATCAATTCGATTACCTCGTTTTGGATAAAAGACGACATGTACATGGCATTTTAAGGCATGTTTTTTAAATCATACACAATTTATCATCCTTCGCCTACATTTGTTTTGTTGAACTAGACAGCAATAAAAAAAACTGGAGGGGGGGGGCCTGATTGAGCTGGGGCAGCCCGACCAAAACTAGGGGGGCCTGAACAAAACTGGGGGGCCCATGCCTCCCGGCCCCATAGCTGGTTACGGCCCTGATATGTATATACATAGATATATATATATATATATATATATATATATATATATATATATATATATATATATATATATATATATATATATATATATATATATATATATATATATATATATATATATATATATATATATATATATATATATATATATATATATATATATATATATATATATATATATATATATATATATATTGAAAAAAGTGGCACACTTGGCTGAATCGATTTTATTTTTAATTTTTTCCAATAGTCTAAATCGGTTTAGAAATAATTTATTATCAAACACAAACTCCATAATATTATAGGCTTATAGATCTATTTCGGCAATTTTTTGCCATCTTCAGAGCCGTTTAACTTTTTTAAAAATAAAATGCAGTGACTAAAAGGTAAAAGATACAACTAATTGAAAGGAATTAAAATACAATTTAAATAAAATTTAAATTCATTAAGTACAACTGTAACAACATAAAAAATATTTAAATTAAAATAATTATAATAATAACAGTAATAACTAAATAATTAAGATCAGTTAGCAAAGCCTTTAACAACGGAATTACAGTCAACTTCAAGGACGTGACTGGAAGAAGAATCACATACATTATCTATAACCTTTGAAACACAAACGTCTGGTACAAAACGAAGATTTTTTAAATTTAATCTGTAGAATCTTAAAACTCAAAATCCTGGTTGGCTCAAGTTTGAAAAGGAAAAAAGCCCGCCGCAGACGAAATTTTTTTTTGACCATCTTCAGTCTGCAGTTTTTTTGGTATCTTTAATAATTTATTAATGATAGAAAAGAAAGACTGCAAACTGAAGATAGTCAAAATCAGTCTCAAACCAGTTAAACAAATGTTAAAAAATAAGTTTATGATATGTATAAACATATAAATATATAGGCATATAACAGATTGAGAATAAATGTAAAAACCCCCACCCCACTCAAAGAAAAACTCCATATTTGGAAAAATTGCAGAACCCTCAGATTTGGCTTGCGCCCCCCCTAGTTGCACCCCTGCAGACACACAAGGCTAAAGTTCATACGAGCTCGATCGGATGGACCGAAGGCACTACAAGATTGAAAAATATTAGCAGAAATATATGATATAACTAAGTAGATATAATTCAAAATGTATGGAAAATACTACGTTTATCAACTAATCTAAATACTCAAGCATAAGTGAGCTAATAAAAAAAATTTTGGTGGAAAAAATCTGGGGGGGGGGGGGAGTTGTTCCCCAATCGTTGCCTTTGGTTGAAAGCGGGAGCCAATTGTTCCCCAAATTTTACGGGGATTGAGAAAATTTTCCCCCTTTCCTCACATTTGTTTCGTTTTTGTTTCATCGACATATGACTAAATAGTATGTTAATTTCAGACGTATGTAAGCAGGTCACAATGACCAGAAAAATAACATATACAATAGCTTATCACTATAAAACTACATTTATTGTTTGTAAATGTTAAAATCAAATTAGCATTCAAATCTAAATCATCTGATTCGCAGAGGTTTTTGTGGAAACCACTGACGTCAACTTATTCTCCTCATCGGAACACACTACTCGTTTTCATCTTCAATGTGGGAAGGTTCATCGTCTTCAAACATTCAACATATACAGAATATCAGAATCACTATCAGAGAGAGTAATTTGTCACTTTCATTAGAATCACTTTCTCCGTCATTGCCACTTTTCGAATTGTCAACATCTGTGTCGCTCTCACTATCAGAGTCGTTATCATCAGTTGATTCAAGATCGTCAGCACTGGCATCATTTCCATCGTTTTCAAATATTAGTTTTATAATGTCTTCTGTTGATAGCGTCTCTGTTTGCGTTTGGCCATTTTACACACTATGATATGAAATTACTTCATGTTCATGTCCATGACACACATAGCTGGTTTTTTCATTCAACAACTGAGTTACGTAGACGAAAACTCTAATATAAATTCAAACGTATTATAATGACAAAGCAGCGGCAAGAAGTCTCTAAACTACGATTTATAATTAATATTTAGCATAAAGTACTTTGTAGACCACTAGCTCTACTTCCGAGGCTTTGTGCTATCCGCTTTTTACCCAATTATAATATAATGAACTTTTTCTTCTGTCATAAAGACACGGATTTTTTGAAGAGACTGATCAATGATCAATTGAAGCATTTTCTCATCAGTCCACTCCCTCGTAATTTCCATTATTGAAATAACCACCAGGCATCAATTTGACATACTTATGGCCGCAAATCACTATACAACCATTGATCCTAAACGCTTTTTACACACTTTGAAATGAAATTACTTCATACCCATGAGTGGCCCATTACACATTTTGCCAGGTTTTTTATTCAGCAACTGAGTTACGTAAACGAAAACTCTAATATAACTACAAACGTATTATAATGACAAAGCAGCTACAAGTAGTGTCTAAATTACCATTTATATTTAGCATAAACTACTTCGTAGACCACAAACTCATGGACTCTTAAATAAAAGCTATCTGGACACATCTGCCACGGCGTTATCTACCACATGGGGCGATTGTATCGCGTTACGCTTGGCTGTTTGAGAGAGCTACATATTATAAAAACTTTGACAACTTTTATTATTTTACACTTGAACAACTGAAAGACATAAATAAAACATTTATTATCTGACAATTAACATTCAAATAGTTTATTTCAAAACACAAAATAATCTAAGTTAAAATGTTTTCAAGTGCAATTTATTAGTTTATCTATTTTTTTTCTTTAGCTCTATTATTCTTGTTTGCTTCTCTTGTTATTTCCTCCACTTATATTTTGATTAAAATGTGGAAAGGCTCACAGCTTTTATTTAGGAGTCCATGACTGACATCCGAGGCTTTGTGAAATCCGCTTTTTTACCCAATTATGATATAATGAACTTTTTTATTATGTCATTAAAACACGGATTTTCTTTGAAGAGACTGATCAAGGATCAATTGAAGCACTTTCTCAACAGTTCACTCTATCGTAATTTCTATTATTCAAATAACCTTAGGCATCAATTGGACATACATATGGCCACGAATCACTTTACAACCATTATATTAACATTGGGGTCCAAATGAACCCCAGGATCCTCGATGTATAATTGACGAATATATCGATGCTGGGTAAAGATAAATTTAAAATTTTTGTAGGATGAATACTCCTTATGGACGCGCATAATGTCATAAAATTTCATGGGTCTATCGTTGCATTTTCATTTTGATAATACGGATTGAAAAGAGCCTTGGGGTCCATATGGACCCCAAGAGTCTCCGAGGGTTAAACTCCGCCTCGCTTATTGCGAGCCAGTCCCAAGCCTGGATAAAGGAGGAGGAACAGTTGAAAAGATCAAATATGATCTACGACAGAAAGTACTTAGGTGCTTCCTACACAGTTATTTCAGTCTTAAAACACAAGAAACTATAAACAAAAGAACTATAAACTATAAGGAAAAAAAAGAATTTTATTATTAATAATTGACTTCAGATCTAAATAAGTGTTTAGCAAACACAATAGTTAAATTATAATTATTTTCATTAATTTAGAATAATAAAGATGTTATATCTTTATTATTGGTGACCAGGATTTCAAAGGACCAAGATTCAAACATAGCACAATTGCTTAAGTTTCTAATTGATAAAGAAGCTCGAGAAAAAGAAGAGAATCTTGAGAGGGAAACTCGAGAAAAACAAGAAAAACTTGAAAAAAGCTCGAGAAAAACAAGAAAAACTTGAGAAGGAAGCTCGAGAAAAACAAGAAAAACTTGAAAAAAGCTCAAGAAAAATGAAGAAAAGAGAATTGAAAAAAAAAGAAACTGAGAAAAAATTTCTTCAGTTAATCTCAATGATGCAGGACAATAGATCCGTCAAAGTAAGACCAGGCCTCTACAAATGAATTGAGCAATTTGTTTACGACCCAGATCAAGGACTTACATTCACTGATTGGATTGGGCGATTTGAAGAAGCTGTTCAGTCAGTCGGAGGCGCATCAATGAGCGATTCAGAAAAAATAGCAACTCTGACCGGGAAGCTTCAACAAAATAAATACACGCTACTTAAAGGTAGTATATTGCCGAGAACATTCGAGAGTCTAAGCTATGAGGAGACAAAAGGTTGGCTAGAAAAACTGTTTGGTAATAAAAAAAGCATTCATCAAAAACGGTTTGATTTTGAAAACGTGCAAATAAGGGACTCAGAGACTTTCAGGGCATTCGGCACAAAGGTGAACAGGCTGTGCAACGAAGCACACTGGGAAAATTTCACAAAAGAAGCCAGTATGTTCTTACATTTTATTGAAGGATCCGAAATATTTAAACATTAAGCACAAATTACTGCTCATGGTAGAACAAGAGTGCTCACTGAAAGAGCTTATTGAATAATGTGAAAGGATAAAACTGTTACATACAGAACAAATGATGGTTTCAGAAACCTAAGTTAGTAAGGTTAATCACTATTCAGAAAGATCACCTAAAAAATCTCCCAGCCAAGAAATCCGGGGTTCACCCGTAAAGAAAAATGTTTGTTTTTGCTGTGGGAAACTGGGACATTTTGATGCCAACTGCAGAACTGATTTCAGTAGAAAGAAAGCCCAAATTTAAGGAGGAACCCAAGTCTGTCGTATAGACGACCCGAAATACGGCAAGTCAAGACATTTCCCAGCAAGTGACCAATTATAGCAGCTAATAGAAGATACTCCACTGTGAAATTTGGCGATGTTGAAATTAGGATGCAACTGGACGCTGGAGCTGATGTCACAATTATCAGTACAAAAACCTGGGTGAAGATTGGTTCACCAAGGCTAGATAAGGCAACAAAAAAAATTGGTGCGGCAAACGGTACTGAAATTCAAGTACTAGGTGAATTTCAAACTAAATTTTCGTGCGCAGGATTCACAAGCAATGGATGCTGGTTTGCGGCCAAAAATACAACACAACTTCTAGAAATTGAATGGATCGATCAACTTCCACCAATGATAAAAGCGTTTGATGCAATCTGTTGTTCTGTTGCATAAAAGCCTTCGCAGAAAGAAAACAGTTTAGCTGTTTGGTTACAAACAGAGAGCTTGTTACGATCAACACTCCTAAAGGTCTATATCAGTACCAGAGACTTCCCTTTGGAGTAAAAAGTGCACCAGGTATTTTCCAGAAAACAATGGATACTTTAACTTCAGGGTTAAAAGGATGATGTAATTGTGACCGGCACAACATTGGAAGAACACAATATGAATGTTTTGAACTATTCAAACGGATTTCAGATTTTGGATTTAGAGTCAAGATGTACTGTTATGGACTCGTATGTACGGAAGAATAACGCTAACACGACAGAGACACGAACACGCGCAATCGCCAACTATGTTTATTCCCGAAAAAAGAAGACATTCAAGCAGTGAAGCTTAGATATAGCCTAGGGCCATAGACAAAAGATTTGAGACAATAAATAATAACTGTCTATCCCTAACACCTCTCCCTCTCAACAAATTCCATATTTCATTTTAGAAGTCCAGCCTTTTGGGAGGTCCACACTTCCTCTTCGGTCTTGAAGGTTCTTTTGGGGTGTTGACTTCAGCAACCTCTGTGAGGTCTGTTGCGGTGACATCTGTTGATTCACTGGCTTTTTCCCTTGACGCATCCTGGACATCCTCGTAAATCCTTCTGGTAACTCGAATGAGTCACACAGCACATCCCAAGCTTCATTCGTTTCACGATGTCTCAGTTGATTGGTGTGTATACGAACAACCTTCTGATCAACTTGCACATCATAGACGGTTTGACCAAGCTTCTTCCGTACGGTTCCAGGTTGCCACGTAGGATGATTCGGTTCTCTGCAGGCGACCTTTGACCTGGTGATGACGCACACGGTGTTGTTCGATACGTCAACAGGAACTTTTCTAGCACTTCTGTTGTCGCCCCTTCTCTTCTTAGCTTTTGGCATGACCTTTTAAAGGTATCCACAAAACGATCGGCTTGCCCATTGCTCTGTGGGTGGTATGGTGGCGTTCGAACATGCTGAATTCCATCCTTCTGACAGTATCCTGCAAACTCTTTTGACGTGAACTTTGTTTCATTGTCCTACACGAGCATCCTGGGAAATCCATATCGGCTGAAAATCCTCTTTAGCTCTCTTATTGTCGCAGTGGCCGTTGTTGTCTTCATTTGCACAACCTCTGGCCACTTGGAATAGGCATCCACAACGATCATGAACATGCAACCTTTCATTGGTCCAGAAAAATCTATGTGAATCCTTTCCATAGGACAATTCGGCACTTTGACACGCACTGCAACTTTTTACCCTGTTTTCTATATCCCGATCTATTTTTAACCAGTAGACACTTCTCCGAGCAAGCATTTTCATTCTTGTTGAACCAGGATGACCTTCATGAAGGATCTTCAGTAACCAGGCTTGAAGCGCACGTAGGATTACAGCACGAGATCCCATGAAAATCACTCCATCACAGACTGATAAATCTGTTTTACGGCTGTGGAAGGCATGCAAGGTTGATCCAGCCTGGAAACTTGGTCATCTTCCTGATGCAATGGCTTCCATGACCACTTGTAGCTCGGTATCCTTTTTGGTCATACTCTGAATGTCTCTTTTTGTTACCGGCAACTCACGTATGACATCGCGTTGAACTCCTGATACGTCTTCTTCGATCTTGGCGATCACGACATCTTCTTCATCAGCAAGTTTCTTTGACGCGATGAGACGGGATAAGGCATCGGCCTGTCCAAAGTGGGTTGTTCGTCTATACTCTATGGTGAAATCATAGGCCAGCAAGACCAGTTCCCATCGTTGGAGGCGATTTGCTGAATGAGCGGACACTCCTGTTTTCGCTCCAAAAACAGTAAGTAACGGCTTGTGGCCCGTCAACAGCTTGAAGCGTCGTCCATAGACGTACCTGTGGAACTTCCTCACTGCAAATACGAGAGCGAGTGTTTCTTTCTCGATCTGCCCATAGTTTTGCTCAGCTTTGGTTTACACTCTTCCGCATGAGCAATCGCTTTCTCTGTTCCATTGGGAAAACGATGTAAAATTACGGCACCAATTCCATAGTCGCCCGCATCTGCAGCCACGACTATTTCCAGTGTTGGGTCGTAATGTGTCAACAGCAGATCCGACTGTAACACCGAACGTAACCTCTCAAAGGCTTCCTGATGTTGAAGAGTCCATTCATATTTTTCTTTCCTCTCCAGGTCGTCCAATGGGCCCCTCATAGGACGCATTTCTGGTATGAAAGAAGAGTAATAACTAACTGTTTTTTGTCCTTGGGTACAAGCATCCCTTTGATTGCTTTTATTTTCTCTGGGTCTGGTCGACGGCCTTTACTATTTACGACTTGCCCTAAGAACTTGATTTCCAATTATGTTTATTCCCAAAAAAAGAAGACACTCAAACAGTGAAGCTTGGATATAGCCTATGGGCCATAGACATAAGATTCTAGACAATTAATACATAATAATTGTCTATCCCTAACATGGACAAATGCTCTTTTGCCAAGAAAGAGATTAAATTTCTAGATCATATTATCAGCAAAGAAGGTCAAAACCAGACCCAGGAAAAATAACAGCAATTGTAAAAATGCCCCCACCAAAAGACAGAAAACAGTTAAAATCGTTTGTGGGTATGGTTAGTTACTATTCTGCTCTTGTACCAAAGATGAGACAAATAAGATGCCCACTAGATGACTTGGAAAAAATGAGAAGTTTGAATGGTTAAGAGTACACCAGGAATCTTTCACAAGTCTTAAGAAGGTGTTACAATCAAATTTATTGCTGACGTATTATGATCCCAAAAGAGACATCGTAATAGCTGCTGATGCATGTGAATACGGAATTGGCGCAGTGATTTCACAACGATTTCTTAATGGAACAGAAAAAGCAGTCGCTCACGCAGGCCGTGCGTTGACCCAAGCAGAAAAGAATTACGGCCAAATAAAAAAAGAAGCTTTAGCCCTAGTTTTTGAGGTAAGAAAATTCCATAGATTTGTTTATGGAAGGCGGTTTACGCTATTGACCGACCACAAGCCTCTCTTGTCAGTATTGGTTCAAAGATGACCCAAGCAGAAAAGAATTACGGCCAAATAGAAAAAGAAGCTTTAGCCCTTGTTTTAGCGGTAAGAAAATTTCATTGATTTGTTTATGGAAGGCGGTTTACGCCATTGACCGATCACAAGCCTCTCTTGTCAGTATTGGTTAAAAAAAAGAATATCTGCACATGCTGCAAACAGACTGCAGAGATGGGAAGTGATACTCTTAGCTATGATTTTGAGATCGAATATCGACGAACAGCAATCTTTGTTCAAGCTGATGTTTTAACAAGACTCATTGATTTAAAAAAAACAACAGGAAATGAGGATTTGATAATAGCAGGTGTAAACGAAGACATCACAATGATACAAAAGGATACAATGAGACAATTACCTGTTGTAAGAAATCATGACAGAAGAAGACTCTGAACTCAGAGTGTTAGTGAAATCATTAAAAAGGATTTTGGCCAAAAGTTAAACCTGGATCAAATTGGAATGCATTCCAAAGTAAGGCTACTGATTTGACATTACATGATTGCATTCTATTTATGGGTGTAAGAGCAGTAATTAAAAAAAAACTGCAACAGCGTATATTGAGGATGCTACATCAGGGTCATCCAGGAATTACGGGAATGAAAATGCTGGCCAGACAGTCGGTGTATTGGCATGGAATCGATAGAGATATTGAAAGTATGGTGAAAAGCTGTGATGCATGTCAAAAAGCAGCTAAAATGCCTATAAAAAACACGTTGTCATCATGGCCTAAACCATCACAGGCCTGGTAGAAAATTTACATTGATTTTGCGGGACCAATGGAGAATTCAGTGTTTCTGGTTCTTGTGGACGCATATTCAAAATGGCCAAAAATAATACAAATGAGTGCGGCTACTTCAACAACGACAATTCGCGAGCTGAACAGAATGTTTGCTCGGTATGGATTTCCCAAGACATTGGTATCAGATAACGGAACACAGTTTATTTCTATGGAATTTGAAAGGTTTTGACAGTCAAAATTTATCAGTCATATCCGAATACCTCCTTTTCATCCACAAAGTAATGGTCAAGCAGAAAGATTTGTTGATACTTTCAAAAGAACCATACAAAAGCTAAAAGGTGAAGAAATTGTCGAGGAATTTGTGAACATTTTTTATTGTCCATCTAGTCCACATCAAAAATCTCCCGCAGAAAATTTGTTGGGGAGACAAATTAGAACACCACTATCAAATTTACAATTAATAAGTACTAAAAAAACGAAAAGTATTCAGAAAAAAAATCTTGCATGAAGAGACAGTTTGACAAAAGAAATGGGGCAAGACCGAGAGTCTTTAAAAAACAAGATGCGGTGTACGCTAGAGATTATAAAAATCCAAACCATCCCAGATGGATACCAGGGAAGATTTTAAAAATAATTGGAAAACCGGTTTACGAAGTTGAGATTGACAGAAGGATTACAAAAAGGCATAAAAATCAATTAAGACCAAGGAATTTAGATTGGGCACTTAAAGAAATGTTTGAGACATTCGACATGCCAGTACCTCTGCAAGATAAAAGTGATGGAGAGAAAGCCCCAGTAAGAATTGTGTTCCCAAGAGAGCAAGAGATGTTGAATCCAGACATAAACGCAACCCCTAGGTTACGGAGAATGGGGATGGAGAGAATAGACAAGGAGACCATGTTCCGAGCCATATGGATAATGAAGCCAATCCGGAGGAGTTGACACACATTCCAACAGGAATAGAACCGGAGGCAAGACCTAAACGTTATTGCAACCTTCCAAAACGGATAGTACTGGACCCCAGTAGAAAATCATATGATTTTCTATAAAGAGAGGGAGGTGCTGGGAGTATGGATTTATAGCCATATTTATTGTATGGCTATATATATATATATATATACCTAAGACTCAAGAGAAAGATATATTCCAAATTTCATTACAATCCGTTCAGTGGTTTTTGCGATTTCGTGATGATTCAGTCAGTCAGTCAGTGGTAATCAGTGTTGGGGACTATTAATCTAAAAAGTAATATATTACTATTACAGTTACTTGGCTTAAAAATGTAATATATTACAATTACAAGTTACTTTTTAAAATTTGTAATATATTACTATTACAAGTTACTGACAAAATGTAATACTATTACACAGCTATTACTTTACTTCATGACACTAAATGCTCGAAGCCTTATTGAACAGTTTGCACAGGTTCAAGTCTGAAACAAATATAAATAAAAAAAACTACAACACAAAAATAAATTCTATTTTAGTGCAAAAGTCCAAAAATAGCTTTTAAAAACACAATATTAATCATATTCCATTATTAGCATGAAGTAGGAGTTGCATCTCAAAATGTTCATTAGATTGCGTGTATGTGTAAGAATCTGGCCACCAAAATTTCTGGTGAGATATCCCTTAAATGGTTTGTCAGCACTGGTCACAAAAGCAACTCCAAGAGAAAATGCCAATTTCAAATTTTCACGTGTTTTAGCAGCTGCTTTTTCAGACCTAAAAATGTTGACAACAAAATGTCCATGTAAAATGTCGAGTGGTTGATCTACAGTTTGCATCACTTTACTATATTCCATGATAAATTAAACGTCTATTAGTCGAAATAACGCCACGGATAACATGTTGCAAGGATTGTTAAGAGTTGTTTTGGAAGACTTACGAACAATATCACAAATCTTATCTACTGCTTGATAGTACGAGCTTCATCTTGTATTATTTGGAACGATAAGAGCAAATGTTACAGCTTAATGTGCTACTTCTGCAGCTGTTTTATTTCTACTTGCTTTATTCCACAACCCGGAACATTTCCCCAAGGCACTTCTACTTAATTTTTATACAGCTCATTTTCAAAGCTACTTTTGCACCCTTAACAGCAACTAAATTAATTGTATGTTCACTGCATCTCTTGTATGGTGGCAGCATACGTGCTTGGTTAAATGAAGTGTCTTCTTCCAAAATTAGACTTACTTCAATGAAAGGAACATCACTATTTTCCGGGGCTAGCTGATTTTTAAATGTATAACAATTTGATGTGAGATTTCTTTCACAGAATTTGTTAAATGCTTTTACAAAGTTTGATCCGTTGTCAGTTACTGTCATAACTTTCTCACGTTTTGCAAACTTTGCATGCACATCATCTAGTGCTTAAGCTAACACATCCTAGGTATGAGTTCCCATTAGGCGACAGCAAGCAATGATTTTCTGGCTAGCGATGTTGAGTCAATCCAGTGGCCCGTAACTCCCAAGTAGCTGCGATTGTGATAAAGGAAAACAAAGACAGCTTAGCTAAACGGGTTTAGCTTGCATAGATATCTTACATACAATTAAACTCAACAACGAAATGTCAAATAATTTTTTTAAATTATGTAACGAAAAAAATAACGTAAATTTCGTTACAATTACTCAAAAAAAGTAATATATTACTATTACATATTACTTTAAAATAAAAGTAATCGTTACTATTACAAGTTACTGAAAAAAGTAATACTATTACAGTAACGCGTTACTTCCCAACACTGGTGGTATTTGAGTTTTATATATATATATAGATTGTTGAGAAAATACCTGGTCAGTACTTTCTGCTGTGGCACAAGATCTGACTGCTGCACCAGCAAGTCAAGCATTTGTGGAGAGAGTGTTTTTTCTATGTGGAGATCTCACCTATTGGAAAAGATATCGTATGAAGAAGTCATTGGAAATTAGAGATATTTTTAAACTTAATAAAAGACTGAGTTAATTTTATTTTCATTTATTTTGATTTCTCTATTGAGATTATAATTAAAAAATCTAGTATTCCTTGTGTGTACATATCAATAAAAAATAACAAAATAAAACTAGAATATCATTTACAGTCATTTTTTATGTAAATCATATGTTGATTGACTTATATAGGCATTTAAAACTGAAAAGAATTTCTGAAAACTAAACTGAAACTGAAAAAAATTTAAAACTCAAACTAAACTGAAACTGAAAAGAAAATCCTAAAACTCAACTAAAACTGAGAAGATTTTTGAAACTTAAATAACACTGGAGACAAGCAGATGAATTTTATTATTAATAATTGACTTCAGATCTAAATAAGTGTTTAGCAACCACAATAGTTAGATTATAATTATTATCATTAATTTAGAATAATAAAGATATAACACATCTACAAACTTTAGTTTTTCTGACTGTTTTAAAGCTTTATGTTTTCTTCCGCATAATAAACTGCTCTTGGTGTCACCCAATGCGGTCGGCATTTCCAATACGTGACGCCACTGGTTGTCTTATTGCAATATTTGGACTTTAAATTTATTATACACGCCTGAAATCTCTTGACATCCTACAAAGACGATTAGTCCGATATCTTTTTCATTTGCGGTTATTTCATCTTGTAATCTGAGAATGATCTAAACCTATAAAATATATTTCAAATTAATTCCTTACTTTTTAGCATTTTATGTACAAGTATGATCGCCACATGTAACCGTCGTCATTTCATAACTTTTTAAAGTCATCTCATGTACATTTTCATGATGTGCCCTATTAGCAAACAACCCTCAGAACATTTCCCATAAAATGTTATGGTCCGTGCATAGGCATACGAGCCGGGCTGGAAGCACTCCAGATTTGAGCAGAAGTACCTATGAATTTTGATAAAAATAAAGAATTTAAAAAAGCTCCTGAAAATTACGATTACCCTCCATTCTCAGTCATCAGCTATTTTAAAAAGAAAACTTCAGAAGTCTAGAAGACTTTGGTCTTGAACTCGAGTTCGTTTTTCAAGGTCTTGGTCTTGATCTCAATTTTGTGTGTTAAGGTCTCGGACCTGATCTTGGACTTGGACTCAAATGTCTCGGTCCAAGATCAAGTCCGAGACCATAACAAGGACAACAAGTCTGATTTTGCTGTTTCAAAGATTCTGACTTAATTTCAATGGAACATTTAATTCAACTATTAAAACGCGTATAATGAACGAAGAAAAATATTGGCGCAAGCTCAATTTGGTGTGATGATGAAAACAAACAAAATATAGACCATTGAAGGATTAACAACCTTCTATTAGTTAAAAAAAGGTGCTACATCCACACATTTAATAATGATTTCAGTCATTTAAAAAATTTTTGGTCTAAAATATTGTTCCTTCTATTGTTCCTTATGAATTGAAATTAAGTCAAAAAACGTTCTAGTTAATTAAATAAAATAACATGATTCAAAGATTCAAATGATTTGTTTACAACACTTTGCTGGCAACAATAATAACTTCTTTATCACTTTTGCCACTGGTTTACAACAATGCTTATTTATATATATATAATAAAATGAGAGTTTGTCTGTGAGTTTGTCCTTTATAGAAATCTGAACCGCTGGAGCGATCTTGATGGAATTTGGCAAAAAGATTGTTCTCTCACAAGAAAATGTAAAAGAACCTAAAAAACAGCTACAGCAACACTGATGTTATATGTGGAAATGCTACCAGTGCTTTACTCTGAAGCCGCATGGAGTGGGAACTGCTGGCTAAAAATAAAAAATGATGACAAATTGAAAGTTTTGGGCTCGTTATTTGAAAAGATATTATGTGAACCAGCAATTTCAGCACCAGTGGAGCGGATATTTAGTCGTGGAGGTCTATTCATGAGACCAAATCGAGCTCGTTTAGGACAAAAATTGTTATCTGAACTTGTGTTTACTAAATGCAATAAACATTTAAAATAATAACAGTTTAAATTTTAAACAGTATATTAATTTAGTCATTGACTTTTTCCTGCTTCAGCTTCTTAGTTGAAAAAAGTTTATTAAGACGTCTTCATTTTGAATGATTAAAAAGTCTTGGCCTTAAACTCGGTTTTTTCTCAATATGTCTTGGTCTTGATCTTGCCTTGCGAATAAAAATCTTGGTCTTGGGTTCAGTGGTCTTGATAACAAGCCTGCAGCTATTGTTAAAGACATAAGTGCAAGAAGTTTTGTAGAACTTTTGAAAAAGTACCTGCGACTCCACCCCCAATCATCAGCTACTTTAGCGGAAAGGTTTTCATATGAGAATTTCTATGAGCGCATTTGTTGGAGATCGTACCCGGGTGACAAAAACCCGGGTGGCACAAAAGGTGTGAACCACTAATTGGGGAAACCTCTGGTTACACTTTGCTAAATTTTGTTTTTCTGAAGAAAATGCATTATGCGACCTTCCCGCTTATTCGAGCAATTGTACAATTGTTATATGGTAGTATAAAAGATGCATAAAGATATATGAAGGTATCAACGTATTGTATATATATATATATATATATATATATATATATATATATATATATATATATATATATATATATATATATATATATATATATATATATATATATATATATATATACACACACATACATATATATATATATATACATAAAAAGTTGTTATTGGAGGGTGGGCGCCCATCTAAAATCCGCCACTGAATGCAAGAATCATTTACGTTTGGTGGCGTTACGACACCCAATCAACCTAACCGTTTCAAGCTAAGACGTAGCAGATTATGATTAGAAATTGAAATTTAAAAATTTAACTGAAATCGCTTTTTAATTTCACTCATCAGAAGGTTAATTAAAGCGTTAATTGGTTTCTTTTGCTCTTTGTCTAATAACTTTGAAGTTTCTAAAAAGCAATTTTTTTAAACTTTTGAGTTTCTAAAGAAATGTTTTTAATCGAAAAAGTGATGGCCCGTATGAGGATCGAACTCACGACCTTCGCGTTATTAGCACGACGCTCTAACCAACTGAGCTAACGGGCCTGATGTGCTTAGAAAATGTATCCTTAAAAGGTGCTGCAATTTTAACATTAATTTTCAAAGTGCAGTATTAATATAAAAATGAACTTCTTATTTTCCGTTGAATAAAAAAGTGTTTGAAAGATATTGATTAAGTTTTTCGCTTTCCAATCCAAGAGAAATATGTTGAACTAGTTAGTGTACGCGACTTATCGCGTCGTACTTTTAGCCATCATAATATAAAGGAGAAATGGCCGTATGAAAACCCATCTCAAGATCTTTGATTTAATACATTGGGCTTTAATAAGACAGGGTCATTCGTTCGGCTAAATTTAAAAATTAAAATTCAAAATCATATCAGTCACTCTTTGATTTTCAGTTATAGCGATGGGGCGTTAAAAATGTCCAATAAGTCAAACTCAAATAGTTCTGTTATTTTAACTTCTATAAGCAGATAAACAATTTTGATGTTTTATCTATAGGTTTTTTTTTAGCAATTTCATTATTATATAAAACAGAGTGGCCCGTATGAGGATCGAACTCACGACCTTCGCGTTATTAGCACGACGCTCTAACCAACTGAGCTAACGGGCCTGTTGCACTTTGAAAATGTATTCCTTAAAATTGCTGCGGTTTTACATTAATTTTAGAAGTGCAGTACAATGTCAATAAAAAATATAACTCCTCATTTTCTGTTGATTAAAAAAGTGTTTGAAAGATATTAATTTGTTTTTTTTAGTCCAATAGAAATGTGTTGAACTAATGTACGCAATTAATCGCGTAATATACTTTTAGCCATCATCATATATGGGGGAAAGGGCCGTGTGAAAATCAGGACTTCTTTCAGACAATGTGATTTGGAGGAGACATTTCAGGAGTTCTGGGGCAGTTTTTTTTACCAAATAGGCTACAAATTTGAAACCAAATAATTTGTCAATTAAATAAAATGATAATTGATTTAACTAACAACACTACACAATACACAAACCAGGGACGTCATTTCAGCAAAACCTTAGGGAGGCAAGATGTTTTAGGGGCCCACTCAGGGGGTAGCTAGGGTCTTCTTTGCCCGGGAACAAAACACAAAATCTGCCCCCCTGCATAACATCTTTTGCTTTTTGCTCCCAAAATATCTAATGACCAGGTGGGGGGGGGGAGTTGGAGCCATTTTCGAAACCCTCGTTTTATTTTTTCTTCCAAAAAACTTGATGACTGGGGGGGGAGGTTAAATACTATAGCATCTGAGTGAGCATAAAAGCATTACCAGCTGTCTGCTGTGACTCTATGAACAAAGCTATTGCTATGAAAATCTGGTGTAAACGGTAATTTGACGCATATTAGAAAAAATGTCAATAACTTTTTCGACTTCAATTTGCTGAACCTCTTCTTGTAGAGCTAATACGAGCAAATCGCTTAAACGTTCATCGCCACAGCGAGTTCGGATATAAGTTTCAAAATTTTTCATCGTTTTCTACCGAAGTAACAGGCAAAGTCAAAACAAGATCTGCAAGGCGAATCATATTGCAAAATGCGTTTGGCATTTTTGCTAAGTGAAAACGCATGTCTTCCAAATTAAGAATAGGATTTTGAAGTAAATAAACGTACTATTTTGCAGTGCTAGATTCAACTTTAACAGCGAGAGGGCGATATCCAAATTTGGATTAAGCTTCGCAAGTGTGCTTATTCGATTTGCAGAGAGGAAATCATCAGATTGCGGATTGATTGAAGTCATGCAAGAAGATAACTATTCTGTGTAAATCGTACGTTTAACTTACACAATATACGATCGATGCATGCATACAAAATCTGTGACCTATCTTGTTCCACTTTGGACTGTTCAAAACTTTTTTAACACCTCTCCATCATGATGTTGACGATCTAGCTTCCCAGTTTCTTTAGCATCTCATCTTTCTTTTATTCTTTATGGACAGCCTACTCGGCCAAGCTATGAATAACGCTAACCATCTTTATAACTGGGACGGCATTTTCCCACATACAAATAAATATAATTACAAAAGATTCTGCTTTTCTCTTCTCAAATCTCACTAAAAACACCCGAAAAAAATCCAACAGGGGCCCATATATTTCAACAATTGGCTTACATGAAAGTCAGAGAGCCCCGTCCTACCTAAATGATGTCTTTGAGCTTTGAAAGTAACGTTTTGAAAGGTGCCCATATAGGCCATATAATAACCATGGGCCCAATTAAAAGCCAGGAGCCTACATTAAAGTCAGGGAGGAATACTTAACAGTGAGTGAAAGTCCAGTAAAAAGTTTGGGAAAGGCCAGTTAAAAGTCAAAACGGACCCACTTGAATGACGGGGCCCACTAAAGTGCGGGGGCCTACTCAAGAGTGGGAGACCCAATTAAGTGTGGTAGCTTACGTGAAAACGGGGTGGGAGCCACTTAAGCGCGGGGAACCCACTTGAGTGCGGGGGGCCAATTTAGTGCAAGAAAACCCACTGAAAAGTCAGAAAAGAGCTATTTAAAAGTCAGGAGGGGTTCATTTAGGTCCCGGGGTCCAACGTAAGTACCGAGGCTTAAGTACATGGGGCCCAATTCATTGCCGAGGATTCCTTAAGTGCGTGGGGCCCACTTCAGTGCAGGAGGCCTCCTTAAGTGTGTGGTGCTCGTTTCAGTGCCGGGAGCCCACGTCAGTGCCGGGGGCCCACTTCAGTGCCAGGGCCCCTTAAATTTGTGGGGCCCACTGAAAAGTCTGGAAAGGACCACTTAAAAATCAGGAGGGGCCCACTTAAGCGCAGGGAAAACCATGTAAGGGCTGGGGCCCACTCAAGTGTGTGGGCCCTACTTTAGTGACGGGGCCCACTTAACTGCGTGGGGCCCACTGTAGTGCCGGGGTCCCACTGAAAACTCAGGGGGGGGCGATGGCCTCCCTGCCCTCTCTAATTGACGTCCCTGACACAAACGTATTAAAAATCAATAGCATAAGCAACCAGTTCAAGCAAAAACAGAGGCGCAACAAGCAAAAAAAATGATGAGGGGTCTCAAGTTTGAAAAAGGAAAGAAAGCCTGCCGCAGACGAAATTTTTTTGAAACTGTTAAAATCCAAATTAATAATTATAATAAATAAAAAATTAAAGATCGAACAAATTATTAGTATTAAGATTTCGACTATCTTCAGTCTGCAGTTTTTTTCGTATCTTTAATAATTTATTAATGATAGAAAAGAAAAACTGCAAATTGAAGATAGTTAAACTCAGTCTCGAACCAGTTAAAGCAAATGTAAATAAAATATTTAAAAACACTTTTTTAAATAACACGTTTTTGTGAAATAAGAAAAAGAAAATAATTTTTCTCTGGGCTGTGTGAGAAATATCTTGATGGAGACGTGCATTAATGGTGGACATTCGTATAACGAACAAGCCATAAATTCTTTAACACTTAAAACATTGGGCGTCTTTTACTCAAACTAACCATCTGCTATTTTTTGAAGATAAATTAAAGATAAACTCTTTATCACGGCGCCCCTGACGAATCTCAATGTATCTGAGGAAATTCTGGTCTCGCAAAAATTGATTGTGTATTTCAATAGCATATATGTTGTAGTCTCTGTGATTTCATTAGTTTATGATTCCGGTCTTAAACACTATGGAATTTTGTTTTACTCATGTTCTTTTTGTTGAGCCTCGTATTCTTTTGATTTGATAGGTGGAGTGTTTACTCTTTTGTTAGTGTGCTAATTCTTTAATAATTTCGGTTCTTTCTGTTTGTTTACTTTTCTCGATTTACTTTTGACCCTGATGATGGCTGACATAGCTGAAACGGTCCATCGGTCTGACAATAAAAGTTTAACAAAAAAGTTTTTGACTAATTGTAGTCTCGAACAGCGAGTTTTAAACCGAAAAGTCGAGAATTGGTCTCGAAAAGTTGTTTCTGCCAAATGGCGAGTTGTATTTCTTAGAACATGTCTCAAAGATATATCCATCCATCCATCCATCCATCCATCCATCCATCCATCCATCCATCCGTCCGTCCGTCCGTCCGTCCGTCCGTCCGTCCGTCCGTCCGTCCGTCCGTCCATCCATCCATCCATCCATCCATCCATCCATCCATCCATCCATCCATCCATCCATCCATCCATCCATCCATCCATCCATCCATCCATCCATCCATCCATCCATCCATCCATCCATCCATCCATCCATCCATCCATCCATCCATCCATCCATCCATCCATCCATCCATCCATCCATCCATCCATCCATCCATCCATCCATCCATCCATCCATCCATCCATCCATCCATCCACCCACTCACTCACATAAAAAGTTGTTATTGGAGGGCGGGCGCCCATCTAAAATCCGCCACTGAATGCAAGAATCAATTACGTTTGGTGGCGTTACGACACCCAATCAACCTAACCGTTTCAACCTAAGACGTAGCAGATTATGATTAGAAATTGAAATTTAAAAATTTAACTAAAATCGTTTTTTAATTTCACTCATCAGAAGGTTAATTAAAGCGTTAATTCGTTTCTTTTGCTCTTTGTCTAATAACATTTGAGTTTCTAAAAAGCAATTTTTTTAAAACTTTTGAGTTTCTAAAGAGCAACGTTTTTAAAAACTGATGGCCCGTATGAGGATCGAACTCACGACCTTCGCGTTATTAGCACGACGCTCTAACCAACTGAGCTAACGGGCCTGATGCGCTAAAGGTGCTGCAATTTTAACATTAATTTTCAAAGTGCAGTACGAGATTAATATAAAAATGAACTTCCGTTGAATAAAAAAAGTGGATTGAAATAATGGTTTTGAAATCGTTGGATGAGCTTTGGGCGAGTGAACTGAAAGATGAGTTGGAGAAACGTGGCCTGAGCGATACAGGTAAAAAGGACGAACTTATGGAACGCCTTTTAGCCGCGTTAGTGAATGAAGGCTATGGGCCTGACGACAATGAATATTTATTCGATATTGACGAAGAACCTGTGGTTAAGCGGACAAAATTAAAAAGCAAATTGCTGGAGGAAGAAAGACAACAAGCGAGAAAAAATATGGCAGTACAGGGGAAGACAGGAGAAGGAATGATTCTTGGCCACGAAAACAAAGTAGCAGCAGCCGGTACAACTGTTGAGAGTTTGGTCGCAGGGTTGGCTGAGACAGTGGTGGACACGGTTCTGGACCAGCGGGCTGCTGGTAATGTGGGTTGCTGCGGCGAAACCCAATTTGAACTGGAGTCCACCAGCTGTGTCTCAGAGCATGTGACGGATGATGGCCGTACAGACTGCACAAGTCAGGTGGGTCATGATGATGAGCCTGTCAAAGACGGTCATGATAAGGAACCTTGCAAAGATGTTCAAGATGAACCATGCAAAGATGGTGATGACGAGCCTGGCAAAGATGGTGACAATGATACAGTCGGTTTGGACGTCGACAACAAATCTAAAGAAGATGAAAAGAATGTTGAAAACGAAATGCAAAACGACGAAGATGAAAGTGACGACGATGATTATAATAATGGCAATAACAGCGATGGCTTTTACACATACAGCGATGGTTCTAAAACGGAAGCCTCCATAACAGACGACGGCACTGAATATTCAGGGTCAGATTTTAGTGATGAATCTGACTTGGATGAAGCAACCGAGGATTTAAAAACGGACAAAACTCCAATGGAGAAATACGTCGAAGGTAACTTGACAAAAAAAGAAGACACTGATTTGAGGGACGATGGCGATGATTTGAAGAAAGATCCGCTGGACGATACCAAAGTTGACACTGATGAAAGAGACGAGTTGGAATGTGAAAATAAAACGATCGATTGCAACTTGGAAGAAAACAAAGATGACGGCGATGAACTTCTCCAAAACAAAAATAGCAATGCAGCCAGCAAAAACTCTGAAAAAGATGAGCCAAGAACAGAGAACGGTACCGAGGATTCTAAATCAGATTAATTCACAGAGGATTCTAGATCAGATAGACTAAGAGTCATTTTAAAATGACTTGACCATGTTGTTTGCGAATTGCGGTCAAGGCCACGAGTTAAGATCAAGGTATTTTGTGTTTGTGGCCGAATCGCATTTCCCAAAAGCGACTATGCTGTTTGAGACGATCTGATTAATTTGATTTGATTAATTTTAATTGATTTAAGGCCTAATTCATGTCGGAAACATTAAATTAATGCATTGTTATCCAGAATGAAGCTTTCCTGAAAGTTTTAGAACTCTTGGTGGTCGAAAAGTGGGAAAGCGACCGGGAGCGTGAGAGCATGCGGGAAAAGAAACGGGAGCGTAAAAGAAAAACGATAGAAAAACCTCTAAAAAGCCCGGGCATTGCCGGGCACTCCGCTAGTATATATATAGATTTTTAATAAACGAAATTTTTCTGTTCACTTGTTATCTATTTGAAGAGACTTAAATAAATAATTTACAAGAAACAAGAGGTCGTAGACATTCAGTGAAGAACAACCTCGCTTTGCTTTTGCAAGCCAGTCCCAAGCTTGGAGAAAGGAGGAGGGAAAAGTTAAAAGGATCAAATTATGATCCACGACTGGAAGTATTTAGGTGCTTCCTACATGCAGCCATTTCAGTCTTAAAACACCTGGTGTAAATGGGTGTGAACTATTATAAAAAAATTTAGTGAAGAACGCATAATAATTTGCAATTAATTTATTTATTCCTAATTTAACTGGTATCAAAATCAATCTATTCTAATTATCTACATATAGATCTTTGGGCCACATAATAAACGACGCAAAAAAAAGGACTGTTAAATTATTATTTATGACAAGAAGTACTTACGTCATTGGTGGCCAACCCGCGGCTTGCGGGCTATCAATTGGTGGCCCGCTCTGCTGTTTAAATATTTGAAATTTATGGTAAAATTTACTAAAAACTTCTTTATAAATCAAAAAATAGTTCAAACATTATATATGCCAGCCGTATGTTTCAAAAATATGGTAATGGCCCTCTTTCTAAAAAGGTTGGTCACCCCTGACTTAGGTCATAAAAGACCTTGTGTAAAAAACTAAAAACTATTCTTTGATTTTAAAAAAGTCTTTTGATTCAGTGCCTCGCCTAAAGTTACTGACAAGACTTCAAGCTTACGGAATTTCAGGCAACCTCTTTTTTTGGATAAGTATGTTTGTAGCAAATAGAATTCAAGCTATCAAAGTGAATGGCCAATTATTTAACAGCGGAGATGTGACCAGTGGTTTGCCTCAAGGAAGTGTGCTGAGTCCTACGCTTTTCTTTATTTACATAAACGTTGTTGTGGGCCCAGAATACAACAAAAATATCGGCGATATTATCGATGTCGATATTCGATACCAACAATTCTGGAACTTTGCTAAATAGAACTCTTTAATTTTTCATGGGCTTCAATAAAAACATTTCATATTTCAATACCATTTATTTAAATTATATTATTGTTTTAATTTAATTTAATTTGTAATAAGATGAAATAATATTTAATGATATAATTAGCGATTCATATGAAAATTAACGACAGCTGCAGTAATGGAAATAAAAGACTAAGGGAGGGAGGAGGAGAGAGGTGAATAAGATATTGATGACGGTGGTCAGTGATGGAAACGAGAGCTGGTCTCAACGCACACTTCTAATTATAAGACAACGAATGACGAGTCATTATTTTTCAAGACAATGTATTTAATTAATGTAATTTTATGACCTTACACAGTATTTGATGACAGACATCACACAACATTTAATGCCATAATGACATTCAATGGCTTACAAGGCCTATCGCATCTGCAACGTCAGGTGACCTTATGGCGTTAAATTGCATCACGATTTTTATTAACTGGTTGAACATATTTTATGTTTATTAATTTAAAAACCCTAAGTGACAATGTTCAGCTGTTTTCTTACACTTTTATTAAAAACAATTATTTATGACGTTTTATTGAATATTCTCATAATGAGAAATATTTAAATTTTGTTTTTTAGATATTTTTATTTTGAATAAAAGTACCGAAACTTTCAAGTCTTATAAATTTAACAAACCAGACCTAAAAATCTAAAAAGAAACCGAGTAACGACCAAATTAAGTACATTTTCTGAGCAGCTTCACACAGATGAAGCCATGCATTACATGGACCTCCATAGAACCGCATCTAATGTAATGTCATCCCGGCACGGAAGACTACTGCGGTGTTGTTGTGATTCAAGCGTACGACGAACGCCATGTTTGGTGCTTCCTGCAGAATGAACTCATTCTTACGACTGCCTGCTTTGAATAACAGCTCATTTGCAAATTTTTCTCCTGCTAAATCATCACGATAAAATCCAATTTTAGTTGTGGTTTTATGAATAATGAAACTCGAGAACAATTGTGAAGATTTCAAAAGAGTTGGGTTTTTTTTTCATAGCCATTCGCAATTAATTGTCGTTTGAAATTTTCCCGATGCGTCGTCTGACAATGTCTATGGCTATGATAAAATAAATTTGTTATTCAAATTTTATTTTTTTTTTTATAAAAAGTGCTTATTAAAACGCTACATTACCGCCGCGCAGACTTTAATGACTTTTTAACTTTTCAGTTTTATTCTTTGTCTGAATTAAAATACTAAAGTTTCTTTTTTATAATTAAAATGTTATAATTTGTCTGGTAAAAATGAAATGAAATGTCGCAACTAAAAATCTAGTTTCTTGTTTGCCATAATAATAATAATAATAATAATAATAATAATAATAATAATAATAATAATAATAATAATAATAATAATAATAATAATAATAATAATAATAATAATAATAATAATAATAATAATAATAATAATAATAATAATAATAATAATAATAATAATAATAATAATAATAATAATAATAATAATAATAATAATAATATAGTATTATAACTAAATTAAAACATGAACGTATGTTAGCATGCGTATGAAGCATAGACCCCTATTATCTAGGAGTCCATGGTTTGAAAGTTTACCTGTTTGTTATTGTTACGATCGACATGTAATACGAGTATGCGTGTGGATGCTTACCTTCTGTTTATTGTGAAAAATAGACATGTGTGTATGTGAAAATGCGTGGGGCAGTTTACCTGTTGAATATTGGGTAGATTTGAGGAGACAGCGTAGTTTTGCATATTGCTTATTTTATAACCATAACTATGTGGCTAGATGTTTATCAAAACAGAGACAGTTGCACCGACCAAAACCCAGTTGTTCTATAAATACTTAAATACTTAAATAATGATATATTAAAAGCACTGATGTTAGAAACATGTAAGTTTTTTTAGTTTATATGTCTACAATTTTAATTATGTTTAATAACTGTACTAATCTTCATTTTTACACAATTTTATTTAACTTAATCTGTTTGTTTTATGTTTAATGGTTCGTATTTTCAAATCAAATTTTAGATCACAAGCCTTTATCCTATTGAGCTGAAACTTGGAATAGAAATGTATTATCGGTGTAAATGCAATATTTTACTAAATTCGAGTCACCAAAAGGTTTGATAAAAATATAATTGAAAATAAATTTATATTATGGGTGATATCATCCAACGTCATTTACGTACGAGAATCGCATATAGAAAAACTAGCAGCACCCGTCGCGGCTTAGAAAATTTGAACTATGCATCAATGAGCCCTGTGCGGTTTGTTTCTTAGGCAGAAACTTTCGTTGACTGCTCGTTTCAAAACTTTGACATCTTTAGTTTTTATAATTCTCAAGCAAATATTTTTTTTTCCACTTCACATTTGAGGTCCTGGAAACCAAAATTGGTAAATCACGTATATCTTTATTTTTCAAGTAGATACTAAATACTAATTTTTACATCTGTAGCACTTACAGTTTTTGAGTAGCAGTTATTCTAAAATGAAGTATATGAAAAAACGAGTTTTTTAACACAAACTTTAATTTCAAATACACTCGATTTAAAAATACGAAAGATGTTCAAATTAAATTTTTTTTAATTGAATCATGCATTGTTATCCAATATAAACCTATGCTGAAAGTTTCAGCTTTCTAGCTAGTCAAAAAGCTGGTTAAATTTTACTTGCAAGATTTGCGTACAGAGAAAGCCACACACACACACACACACACACACACACACACACACACACACACACACACACACACACACACACACACACACACACACACACACACACACACACACACACACACACACACACACACACACACACACACACACACACACACACACACACACACACACACACACACACACACACACACACACACACACACACACACACACACACACACACACACACACACACACACACACACACACACACACACACACACACACACACACACACACACACACACACACACACACACACACACACACACACACACACACACACACACACACACACACACACACACACACACACACACACACACACATACAGAGATTGTAACTTAAATAAAAGTTTGTAAAAACATATAACCATATTTCCATCCCATATTTGAAGTCCCTGACACCAAATTTAAAAAAAAACCGTATTTTTTATTTTTTAATGAAAATATAGAAACCAAATTTCAAAACTATTTCCTTTATTGATTTTGAGATATGCGTTTTTGAGAAAAAAAAGTTTATATTCCTGTTTTATCTCCTCAGGAACAAAATTTTACAAAACCATTTCTTACGCTATAGAAGTAATATAAATTCGAAATTTCATGTTCCTAAGAGGAGGCGTTGATTATTTATCAGTCAGTCAGGACATGCTCTTTTAGATGTGTATAAATTAAATAAAATGTACTTTAAAAACGGGGCACTAACAATAGCTAAACAGTCTTACGATTTCAAAAGTAGTCGGATTTCTGAAATTCAAAAATTCAAAAATTTTCTTTAGCTTATAGGTCGATGATAACTTTTTTTAAAAGTTCCAAAAAATTCCAAATAATTTATACGCCCCACGCTTTTATTTTCAGTATTAAACATTTTACCATTTGTTCTTTTATTAGCTTTATGCTGGTAAAAAAATATTTTATCCTTTTTAGTGCATTTAAATAAAAGCGTGTTAAATTTTTTAAATATTATTTGAAAACCTGAACGTCCGAGACACTAGACTAGATGTACATAACACAATCACTTCTCGAGTATGTTCAACCATTTTCGTTGAGTTTTTATTTTCTCTGCAGCGTTTTTAAAGCGTGGCTTTTTTTCAGCACTTTGTATTTAATTATTTTTCTGCAACGACTAATTTTGTTTTTGTTTATCAAATTAGTTTGCAAAAATTAATGAAACTGACATAATTTTTGACGACTTTATATTAATCTAATTTATATTAATCTAATTTGAATTAATCTAACTTATAATAATCTAATTTAAATTAATCTAATTTATAATAATCTAGTTTATATTAATCTAATTTATATTAATCTAATTTATATTAATCTAGTTTATATTAATCTAATTTATAATAATCTAATTTATATTAATCTAATTTATAATAATCTAATTTTATTTATCTAATTTACATTATTCTAGTTTATATTAATCTAATTTATATTAATCTAATTGCTGTTACCAAAGATCGTCGTTATTATTTCAACCAGTAAATTATTTGAAGGTTTGAAATAGAAAAACAAACTATAAAATTTTATTACTTCCACGTCAGTGCAAACACTTTCATGACAAGTATTTCTTTACAACTTGCAAGACATTTCTCTGAAAGGAATTTCTAAGGAGCCCAATTGAAAAGAAGCGCTGACGTGAAAGAGTGCTATAATGGTTTGCTTTTTCACAATTTTAAGGCATCTCAACAGTTTTATTTTTAACTTTTGAAGTAATATCAAAGCAGACATTAATGCGTTTTATCTAAATAAAGGTTTTTGTCACTAAAAATAAAAGTGTGTGGTTTGTTGCAATATTTATTTTCTCCTTTTAAGTGCATTATTTAAAAAAGTGTTTTACATTTACGGTAATATTTAATAATATTTGTAGAAACTAGGAAATTTATTTTAATGTATTCATTGCAAGCTTATTTTTTTAAGATAACTAAAAACTAATATAAACTCAATATTAGTCAAGGGGTACACAAAAAAATTTTGTAAAAAAAATGATTTTGCAAAAGCAGATAAAACGAGTACTTTTTTGGTATTATTTTAATATATGCTTAGCTATTCTATGTTTCTCACAAAATAACGTCACAGTTTCATGATATATATATATATATATATTATTTTTTTTTTTTTTTTTTATAATAGTTTATAGTCCTTTACACCAAGTGTTTTAAGACTGAAACGGCTGTGTCAGAAGCACCTAAGTACTACCAGTCGTGGATCATAATTTGATTTTTTTAACTTTTCCCTCCTCCTTTCTCCAGGCTTGGGACTGGCTTGCAAAAGCAAGGCGGAGTTATATATATATATATATATATATATATATATATATATATATATATATATATATATAAATGAAATAAGTACTTTTTCTCTAGCATTTGTGGCTGACAAAATAAATGCAACAATTAAGAAGCTTTGGTTCATGTTGTCAGATGTTGAACAGCTTAAAGTACTGCATTTCAATTAGGCTGCAAACTTTCTTGACAGAAAACGAACTTCGACTACATCCTGACATGGTTGAAGATATTAAGAAACATTGTTCTCAATTAATTTTGAATTTTCAGACTTACTTTCCTGAACAGTTTGATGACAAAAGTTGGATACGAAATCCTTTTACAAAGTTGCATTGCCAGCCGATTTTTCTGTCTAGGAAAGAGATCAATTCATTGAACTTTCATGTGATGGTGAATTAAAAAAAAAACTTTTTGAGTGATTTTTGCTTAAAAAAAGAGCAGAATGTGGATTGATTTCCGAAAGAGCTTTGAAATGTTTGATCACTTTCAGTACGTCGTATCTCTGTAAAATTGGATTTTCTGCAATGCTTGCAATAAAAACCAAATACAGATCAAAACTTGAACTTGAGCCAGACTAACTTCTAAAATTGACATTAATGAAGCCTGCAAATCCAGGCAACCCCAGTGCTTGCATTAAAATTATTAAACTTCCATTTGACTGATTACGTAGCGGTTATTGGCCTATTTTCATGTCATTTGAAACAATTAAAAATAAAACAACAAAAGTTTTAATTAAACTAATTTATTTGTGTGCAACAATAATAATTTCAACATAACTATAATATTTTTTGCAAAATTCATATGATAACAAATTATTAAATAGGATTTTTTCAATATTAGGAAAGTAGAACCAATTAACTAAAGTTGCCAAATTAATAAAAACATTTTGAATTTTTTTTGATGGGGTACCCAACCAAATAAAAATTGGAAACCGCTGCACTATGTATTTGATAATAATAAAATGTTGACGACGTGGGCCATACCATTCAACTTACAAGTATAAGCTTGAATGACTAAGTATCCATTACATTTACGACATTCTTGTGGGAAACCTTTAACGATTTTCCTGTTCCAGAAGTATTATTTTGTTGGAGTCCGTTGGTTAGAGATGTTATGTATACAGGGTATAATTTAAAAGTAATGAGCCTCATGTTATGTATGCAGGGTATGATTTATAAGAAATGAACCTCATTTTATTTTGACGCGAGCATAACTCGCCGCACGCTCCAGCAATGAAAATGGTGGGTATTGGATTCACAACGCAACGGAGCTCAGTTGTTTCCGAGTTTTTGGAGCGGTAGGATCAGTCTTGACGAGAACCCCTGTTCGGAAATGTGTTAAACCGCAGAAAAGAAAGCTCGTTAGAGCAACGTAAGTGATAAAGTTCTGCTTCCTGTTGGGTAAGTCTCCTTCTAAAACGTTAGCAATGCTTCAGCAGGCTTTTTGAATTGAATTTCAAGCAAAAAAATGGCACAAGGATTTTAGGGAAGATCAGGAAAAAGTAACCGACGAACCTCGGTCTGGACGACCATCGACGCGATCGAGGACATCCAAGCAAATGTCCATGCAGCCCTTGCAGCCATTCCAAAACAAGTCTATGTAAACACCTTCGAATCATAAAAAGCCGCTAGCAAAGTGTATTGATGCAGGAGGAGCATATTTTAAGACTATTTATTGGTGTTCGTACCATCCGTCTCCTTACTGTTTGTCTTCCTACGATTCGTCTCCTTACTGTTTGTTTTCCTACGTTTTGTCTCCTTACTGTTTGTCTTTCTACGTTTCGTCTCCTTACTGTTCGTCTCCTACATGTCGTCTCCTACGTTTCGTCTCCGCATACCAGTCGTCTCCTTACTATTCGTCCCTTGTTACTATTCGTCCCTTGTTACTATTCGTCCCTTGTTACTATTCGTCCCTTGTTACTATTCGTCCCTTGTTACTATTCGTCCCTTGTTACTATTCGTCCCTTGTTACTATTCGTCCCTTGTTACTATTCGTCCCTTGTTACTATTCGTCCCTTGTTACTATTCGTCCCTTGTTACTATTCGTCCCTTGTTACTATTCGTCCCTTGTTACTATTCGTCCCTTGTTACTATTCGTCCCTTGTTACTATTCGTCCCTTGTTACTATTCGTCCCTTGTTACTATTCGTCCCTTGTTACTATTCGTCCCTTGTTACTATTCGTCCCTTGTTACTATTCGTCCCTTGTTACTATTCGTCCCTTGTTACTATTCGTCCCTTGTTACTATTCGTCCCTTGTTACTATTCGTCCCTTGTTACTATTCGTCCCTTGTTACTATTCGTCCCTTGTTACTATTCGTCCCTTGTTACTATTCGTCCCTTGTTACTATTCGTCCCTTGTTACTATTCGTCCCTTGTTACTTGTTACTCCTTACTGCTCGTCTTACTACAGTTCGTCTTAAACGATTCGTCAACGTACTATTCGTCCTCCTACGTCTCACTTTTTTATTTGACGTTACATTTGTTTTCTCTTTTAAAACAGTTTTAAATCAAAGCGTAATAACAAGCTTCAAAATTAATAAAGAAACTTTATGAAGACAAAATGTTTTTCAGTTAATATTTCTTTTTCAGATTTTTTAATTAATCTGTAATTACAATAACAGTTAACTGGAACAACACTGGTTACTTTAAAGTATTCTTATTTGGGGAATTTTGAGAACAATGAAAATTTCCAAGTGTTTGATTCTCCAGTTGAAAATAGCACATGTAAGCAGCTTAAAATTAGAAATAGATTAGGTAAATTACTTGGTCGGGCTCTAACGGAGAACCGGAAATGCCGTGGATAATTAAAACTGATAAAAAGTTAACCTGCCGTTTACTAATTATAATTTTGAGAAGTTTGAGTCATGGACTTCTATATAATATTATATAGACGTCCATAAAACTGTCTTTAATCTTTATTACAAAATACCTAGAAAATTCATGGATAATTTATTAAGATGATAGTGACTGTGCTTAGCAAAGTGGTTTTTGGTTAACCCCTTAAGACCGATTAGGTGACCGGCAGCCCATAGACTAATTAATTTTTTACGACGGTATCAATTTGAGAAGTAAATGTGTTTTTGTTAAAATACAAATAAATAAAAAGATGGAAGCTGTATTTAGTTGATTGAACTCTTGAATTGTAGACAAAAAACAAAATTTCTGTTATGACTTTTATGAATTCATCGACCCAAAGCAAATAAAAAATTGATTTATTAAAATAATAAAATTAACATAAATGAAATGATAAAATTAACATAATTTGCGAATAAAAAAACCTCAAGATAATTTTGTTGCATATTTTTATGAAACTTTTCTGTTTGTTAGAACATTTCTAAAATTATATTACAGATGGTTAAAACAATTTTTTTAATACCTGTTTATTTATCAATTTTGCAATTGTCTTTGTTCCGAAGCAAAATAAAAGTCAACTTTTTTACCCAACAACATAAAAATCCCTGTTGTTGTGTGTTGTACCTACCGATCGAGGCCGCTAAACGAAGCACGTTTATAGTTAAAGCATGAAACCACCAGACCAAACATCGTGCCTCCCACATAAATGGTATAATTATTCAAATAAAAATTGAACCTAATCAAATTTCTTATTATTTTTCATTAAAAAAATTATGAACAGATAAATAATTGAATATCTTAGTTTATTTTTTTTATTAAATCAAAAAGATGCAGATAATATTTAAAATAAAAACAGAACTTTTTTTATTTTTTCCAAACAATAAATTTTTCGTACACTAACAGGTTTTGTATAAACTCATATTAACATGAAGTATATCATTGAAATCATAATATGCTTTGTAGCTCAAATTAGTCAAAAAAAATTGTTCCAGCATATGTGCACACCTGCTCTACCGAGTGCAGGTAATTTCATGTCGTTAATTAGTGCTTCTGTCATTCTGATGTTTTCTTTCATAAATTAAATAAAAAAGAACTTACCTGAAGTTTTAAATTAAGCAACTTTTGTCGGCGATGAGCTCTCAAAAAGCATTCGTTATTTCATACATGTTTATACAAGTGGAAGACAAATTTTATTTCTGTTTTAATGATACCAACAGGGATAGTAATGATACAATAATAACTATGATGAACATAATAATCAATGTTACAGTAATACTAATGATGAAAATATTAATTAATGCTACAATAATACCTATGATGAAAATATTAATCAATGTTACAATAATACCAATGATGAAAATATTAATCGATGCTACAATAATACCAATGATGAAAATATTAATCAATGTTACAATAATACCAATGATAAAAAATATTAATGGATGTTTCAATAATACCAATGATGAAATTGTTAATTAATGTTAAAATAATACCAATAATAAAAATGGTAGTTAATAATAAAATATTTCTATTGATGAACATAGTAATCAATGTTACAATAATACAAATGCTACAATACTCTCCAATCTAATAATATTTTGTTATTAATTAACATTTACAATTATGACTTTTTGTTATTTTAAATATTTTGTAGCACAGTTCATTATGTTTTTATTATATCTATTATAATATGCCTGTATTATATTTCAATAAATTATGCTTGTTTTTTATCTTAATTTTATAAAACAGTCCGGTAAAGGTGGAGAATAG
The DNA here is from genome assembly GCA_963978895.1 of Erpobdella octoculata. Classification (NCBI taxonomy): domain Eukaryota; kingdom Metazoa; phylum Annelida; class Clitellata; order Hirudinida; family Erpobdellidae; genus Erpobdella; species Erpobdella octoculata. Next base: position 9,656,478 of record OZ022240.1, on the reverse strand, counting down.
CGTAATAAATTATATCCGATGTTTCTAATAATATTTTCATGATAAAATTTATATAATTAAAAATAAAATTACTAAAAGACTTATCTAATCATTTTTTCAAAGTAATTTTATTTCAGACTGTGTGCTATTATTTTTTATAGAGTACTGCAGGGGCCGGACAAGACTTAGATGTTAGGGTTTTCAAAAAGGCCAAGCACGGGCTTGACTGCCCTAGGCCACAACTTTTTTGCTTAGTATAGCATGAAAACGGTGTCGGACCCAAATTTGCAGAGGCTGGACAAAAAATTGGCCCGTACAGTATTTTAGTTTTTTCTCGTCATCACTTAGATATTGTGCATCCAGGCTTTTCTTGTTACTGTGTTGCAATTTACTTTGTTTTCAGCTAAGCCGCATTGTTAAATTGCTTGCTAGTGAATCTCGGAGTTAACCACAATATCTCTTACTCAAGGTTGGAATCAATTGATAGAGTTAGGCGTTAAGATGGAGTGAACCTGGAGGATATTGGGTATTTGATCGCCAATTCAATAACCACATTTTTTTAAAGTCCAAAACTATTTGGATCATAAATTGTTACTGTTATTGTGTTTATAAATATATAATTATTATAATTAAATTATTATTAAAAACAACGGAAATAATTTATTACGCTATCCTCCACCAAACAGACTAACAAAAAAAACACTGAAATACTAAATGATTTCTGAAGTGAAATTGAATAAACCACCAAAACTTGTAATTTTGAGTTATTCTGCAGAACAAGAGATAATTATTGAAAACAATTATATAAGAAAACAAGAAATATTTATTACAAATTAGCGGAGTATCCGGCGTTGTTCGGGTTTTTTTGAGGTTTTTCTATCGTTTTTCTCTTTCGCTCATGTTTCTTTCCCCGCTTGCTCTCCCGTTTCCGGTCGCTTTCCCGTTCCCGCTCGCGCTCATTTTCTTTCTTTCACTCTTTTCTAACTTCTCTTAGCCCATAACACGTAAAATAAACTTGCTAAAAGCTGCTTGAAACCTTCAAACGTTGTAACGTAAACTAAAGTTAAATTATATTACACAATAAATTGTGGTATTCGTACATAGGCACTTTGACCTGGAAAATGTGTTGGTCATAAACAATTTAAAAAAATTAAAAGAGTCAAAAAATACCCATGATTTTCTACTCTTTGAGCTATAGCTCCATGTCAAATTTCGTTAAAATTAGTCCAGCGGTTTGGATTTCCTTAAAAGACAGACAGACAAACAAACAATTAAATAGACAGACATTTACGTATATATATATATATATATATATATATATATATATATATATATATATATATATATATATATATATAATATATATATATATATATATATATATATATAGATTATAATTATTTCTGACTGATATAATTTATTAACATTTTATTCAAGTTTTCGTTCAATAATTTTTTTTATAAATAAATAGAAATGTCTGAACAACAAGCACCACAACTATTTCTTTTTGGATATTAACAAATGAATTTTTATAGAAAACCACAAATCAATTACCTTCAGACATTTGATCAAGCTTGTCCAAGTCAGAACAATATCGGCACGCCAAGAAATGTGCGGTCATCGCCTTAAACTGTCAACCAGTTCGAAGGCTTTGAAACGTGCTTTGACAGTTGCGTCATTACAAAATTGTAGGAAATAAAAACCTTTAGTTGTATAAAATATTTATTTTTTGTAAAATTTTATGTATTTTATGTTGATAGCGATGAAAAATTTATATGGAATGTTAAAAGTTCTGGAATTTTATGAAGGACCAGGCACCTCGAAACTGTATAATTTTAACATTAAACACTATCATCGACCACTAAAATTTTATTATCAATGTTTGAAATAAAGATTAACAACCTTTTATTAAATCCAATAAGCATATTTGGTTATTTGACACATAACGAATGAGCGTGTAAAGTTCTTTTCTTATTTATCCACTGAAACTCTGAAATAATTTATCATACTTGACTCTAAGCTTAATTTTTTATTCAAATAAAATAAAAAAAACATTTTTGAAATTACTTATAAGTAAATTCTAAATTGATGAAATATTAAGAAAAACAATCTTCACTCAATTCGCTCATTTTTAAATCCTTTATATTAACTTTACCATGTTTGCTTGCTTGCTTAAGCCATACGTTGGGACTTTTTATCACTTAGAAAAATTTACTTCCCGTTATCCAATCAAGTTGAAATTTGGAGAGTTTATTTGTCGCTGTTTCATTCTAATAAATATTCAGACTGATTGAACAAACTCTGAGTAAATTATAGAATAAATTCAATTAAACTTTTAAAAAATTTTAGAAAATTAAAAATTGTATGTAGAAAAACAAATTATTAATTAGCTAAACAAAACGATATTTAGTTTTAAATTTACAATACAAAATGTATTTATTCCATATTGATTCGAAAACAGCTAATATTTTTAATTTTTAAAATCGAATTAAAGTTTTGTAAGTTTATTTAATGCTGCGGACTTTACATTCTATAATCGTTTCAGATTGATTGAACAAATTTTAAGTGAATTATAGAATAAAATCAATTGACACTTAATAAAAATTTAAAAAAAATTAAATTTTATGTAAAGAAACAAATTTTGAATTTTTAGTTTATTTAAAGAATACGACATTTAATTTTCAAATTTATAAATTGTTACTAAAAAATGTGTTTATTCCATATTGATTCGAAAGTTTCTTAAAATTTCAATCCGCACATACTTAACATATTAAATATTTAGACGAATTCGGTCAATGTTTTCACATTTTATAAACTTGCTATCGTTAAAAAATATTTTGCAAAACACTTTTAGTCGCTGTATTACAAAATTATTGAGGATTAAAAAAATTTGAGTTTTTTACGGTTTTCTTGTTTTCTTTTTCGGTTTTCTTTTAAATTAACTTCACCGTGTTTGCTTGCTTGCTGAAGCTATACGTTGGTACTCTATAAAAATCAAATTTCCGTTATCCAACCAAGTTGAAATAAAATGGATTTGTTTATCACTGCAGATTTCACATTTTCGAATTGGTTGGAAAAAATTTGAGTGATTTATAAAATAAAATCAATTTAAATTAGGGCTGTGACGGTATGGTTTTTTTGCCGGTACCGGTATTTCCAAGCCAAAAACCATTACTACCGGTAACGGTACCGGTATTATGTCGAAAGCCTGAAAATGGCTAGAAATAGTGTTTGAAAATGCGTTAGTGGTACCAGAAATGTAGTACATGGCACTCTTTTCTAAGTACTTGTGTGCAACTCGGGTACGTTTTTAATACTTCGTACTCGGACTCGTACTCGAAGCCTTAGTACTCGTACTTGTTATTCCACTCAGTACTGAGTAGCAGAGATGTGGTACTTGATTCTCGTACTCGTACTCGAGTAAAACTCAAGTAAGTTTTTCAAGTACTCGTACTCGATACCATGGTAATCGCATTTGTACTCGTACTCGCACCTTTAGTACTCGCAACATCTCTGAGTGTTACTGTGTTACTACCGATTGTTCAATACCGGTACGGCACCCTTCATTCCGGCGGAGCCGGTATTTGCCGGTATTGCTAAAAACCGGGCGGTATACCGGCCTAGCGGTATACAGGCACAGCCCTAATTTAAATTTTTTTTTAAATTACAAATTCTCTGTAATAAAATAATTCACCAGTTTTAATTTATTTAAAAAGAACAATATATAATTTTTTAACTTATATATATATATATATATAGACTAGCGGGGGCAACCGGCGTTGCCCGGGGTTTTTAGAGGTTTTTCTAATGTTTGTCTCTCTCGCTCCCGTTTCCTTCTCCGCTTTTCCGTTCCCGTCGCGTTCCCGGTCGCTTTTCCGTTCCCGGTCGCTTTTCCGCTCACGGTCGCTTTTCCGCTCCCGGTCGCTTTCCCGCTCTCGGTCGTTTTCCAGCTCCCGGTCGATTTCCCGCTCTCGGTTGCTTACCCGTTCTCGGTCGCTCTCCCTTTCCCGCTCTATCTTTCGCTCTCAGTTGGCTTCTCGTTCCCGTTTCCGCTCATTTATGCATGTATATGTATGTATATATATATATATATGTATATAGTTCCCGCTCACTCACCGCTCTGATCAGCTCATTTTGTGACGGATTTCAAATTTTTTTCACTATATTCGATTCCCCTAGAATCTCAAGGTTGTGTGAAAATTTCATTACAATCAGATGAATGGTGTAGCAATGCATAAAGGACATACATACATACATAAATAAATACAAACATTCATATATATATATATATATATATATATATATATATATATAAGACTCTACTAGGAATCGAACCCACGTGTCTTCGGCTACACCGCCTCGCCTAAATGCAAGCGCTCTTACCAACTGAGCCACCGACCATCACCAAAAAATGATGGCTAGAAGTCTCAGTCTCTCGGAGCTACTTAACATTAGACTACGACTATGATAGGCTCAGAACTCCTTACTTCGGCTCGACTCGACAGAACAAAAATTACCTAAGTTAATAAAAAAAATTCATCTAAGATTTTCCTGGTTCAATTTATTTTATATCTTATTCATACAGTAACTATAAAAGTTTTCAAGGTAATGCATATTACTAAATCAAAAATTCAGTTTCATAGTACTATATACCTATAGTATATTTTCATAGTTTCATATATTTCATGGGCTCCCAAAATCACGCCAATAATAGTATTGATAAATTCAAATTTTTAATTCTTGAAAAAACTAATCAGATTAAAACACCAAAAACATTCTTAATTTTTAAGTAAAAATATTTTATGACGTTACCGAGTTAATGGAGACTCGGTCACCCGAAAAATCCAGGATACATAAGAAACGGCTTCTGTTTGCGTTTCTAGTGATGTTATGCTTACTCTATTTGGTCCGACAAACAGTCATGTTGCCATGCATTGAATTCGCGCGACATTCCACTTCTATTCTGCATGCCATGTTGAGTGTGCGAGAGATATTTTACGTCCTCAAGTTGTCAGTCGCTGCAATTTTATTTAATCAAAGAAACAGCATTAAATGACTATTATATTTAATTTCAAGACAGTATTTATAAGATCAATGCATTGAGGAATATTTTGATTAAAAAAGTTCATTGAAAATTGCTTAAGGTTTGTTAACAACTTTATTTAAAAATACTTTTTAAAGTAATTTGTCCAGAAAATGTTTTTAATTCAAATCAATCAAATAAAAGAAGTATACATCATTTCTTACATAATATTGGATTCTTTTTGGCAGATCACAGCAAAATTTTTAGTAAAAGGTACATTTAAATTGTTGTGATGTAATGTTTAAATATTAATAAATAACATTAAATAGTATAATAAAATATAGTTATAAATTATTTTGTTTGAATTTAACTATTATATATGAAGTAAATTTCTAATTGACCCATCAAGGATTGTTATTGGTTTTGTTAACTAAAGCTCTAAACAGAGTCGAGATAAAATAATAATACTATAAAACAAGTAAAGGAAAAAACGAGTTTTTCAACACAACCTTTATTTCAAATACACTCGATTTAGAAATACGAAAGTAGTTCAAATTAGGTTTTCATTGTTTTTTTTAATTGAATCATGTATTGTCATCCAATATAAAGCTATGCTGAAAATTTCAGCTTCCTAGTTAGTCAAAAAGCTGGTAAATTTCAATTGCAAGACTTGCGTAAAGAGAAAGCCACATACACACACAAACAGAGATTGTCCCTAAATAAATGTTTGTTAAAAAGATTTTCAAAGACACGCTTTTATTTAAATGCACTAAAAAGGATGAAATAATTTGTAAACATAAAAGCGTGGGGCACAATCTTTTGCAATCATATAATTGCAACAATTGCGTCCCATGTTTTTATGTTTGAAATTTGCTTTATCATTTTTAGTGCATTTAAATAAAAGCTTGTTTTTGAAAAAAATTTTACAAGTATTATTTTTAAAATTTTAATCTTGATTTTTGCAATCGATTTTAATGACCAAAACTTTAAGTAAAAGAGAAATATAAAAAATACAGATTTCTTATACATTTCTTGAGAGAATTTCGGAATTTTATCAATTAAGCAAATTTATAACAGTTATAAATTTTTTAAAGTGCAATTTATTCAATTTTCCTATATAGGATTTTCGTACGTAAATGACGTTGGATTATATCACACATATTAAAAATTTTATTCTTAAGTATATTTTTATTGAAAATGTTTGTGACTGGTGTTTATTAAAATATTGCATTGTCACCGATAATACAAATCTATTCCAAGTCTCAACTCAATTGGATAAAGGCTTGTGATCTAACATTCGATTTAAATATAGGAACCATTGAACCTAAAACAAACAGATGGAGTTAAATAATAGCGTATAATAAAAACAATACTCAGTCTTTGTTCCATCTGGATGCTCGAGATTGTAGAAGCGTAGTTATCTTTTTAATGATAGAAAGAACTTTATGATGATAATGGTAGAATTAATTAAAAGTTCCCTACCTGAAGACAAATGACTTATGATCACACAACAGGATTTTGTTCAGGTGGGAAATAAACTTATTTTTATTACACAACGTGCACGATCGCATACGTGAGGCAGGTTTTAACGACCGACAAGAAATGCGATGGCCCGTGTCATTCCCTGTTGCTGTCCATCCCCCAGAAACTACGGGAAATATTCACACACATGCACATACACAAACACACACATAAAAACAAATAAATACATATTATATATATATATATATATATATATATTCAATATAAAATCATTAAAATTGCACAATACGCACATTGCGTGTATGTTAGGACTTGCGTAACACTGAGTGCAAATGTAAATGTGAATGTTTGATAAATTATAGAGCGCCCTTTCCGGGTTGTTCAAAGGCGCTGTTCTTTTATATGCCCCACGGAGAGAACGATTTTACCCGCTAAGTTTTCCGTTGACATGGGCTACTAGGCAGTGGGTGGTGCTGGAACCACCAAAAAACTGTAACGGAATATATTGATATTTAACAAGTAAAGGAAAAAACGAGTTTGTTAACACAAACTTTAATTTCAAATGCGCTCGATTTAGTTAAAAATACGAAAAATATTCAAATAAAGTTTTTTTTAATGAATCATGTATTGTCATCCAATATAAAGCTATGCTGAAAGTTTCAGCTTTCTAGCTAGTAAAAAAGCTGGTTAAATTTCACTTGCAAGATTTGCGTAACTAGAAAGTCACACACACACAAACAGAGATTGTAACCTAAATACAAGTTTGTAATAATTTTTTATAATTTTACTGTGATTAAGATCAAAATAAGTTGTGCTTTAATTAAAAATAGTAGTAATTATTTTATGTATTAGCGATATAATCTAGTATAAAATAAGCATAAAATTTAAAAAATAAAGATAATAATGTATTCATATTCCTAAGCACTTAACAAACCACTTATGTATGTAAACGTTAAGAAATATTGATCAACTAAAATATACAATCATTCCAAAAATTATAAATTTAATTAAAAACAATTTGTTGCATTTTTCCACGGTGTCTAAACAATTTTCCGACTCTACAATTTTGTGTCAACTATCATTTGTTATACTTTTCTGATTCTAGGACTGTTCATCAAAGGACGATTCATCAAAGGACTGTTCATCAAGGACTATTCATCAAGGGACTATTCATCAAAGGACTATTCATCAATGGACTATTCATCAAGAGGACGGTTCATCATAAAGACTGTTCATCTAATGTCTTTTCATCCAGCGGACTATTCATCAAAAAATTTAATAAAATTGTTTAAGATGTTATTTTGAACCAAAATATGTTACAAAAATGTAAGGCAATCTATATCAAGTTTACAGTGCTACTCTTTATAATAGAACTAGCGAGGTACCTTGTGTTGCCCGGGGTTTTGAGAACAGCTAAAAAATGTAGCGGCTCTGTCATCAACGATCTTGTCAGCCAATGGTACCGCTCTTAACAACCCTGGTTGCCATCACTATTTTTTTAAAATTACTAATATGTTTGAAATTTATTTTATCAAAGATGAAGAACTGTCTTTTAAAAATACATCAAATTAGTTTACGCTGAAAATATCTCGGGTATATATTGATAAAGGTTGCTGAGTGGCTTCAAAATTTGATGAATAATCCTCTTGATGAATAGTCTTTAGATGAACAGTCCTTATGATGAACCGTCCTCTTGATGAATAGTCCTTCGATGAATAGTCTCTTGATGAATAGTCCCTTGATGAATAGTCCTTGATGAACAGTCCCTTGATGAATCGTCCTTTGATGAAAAGTCCGCATACCTACTTTTCTACATTCTGCACCGCGTATTTCCTGTCGTTGATTATAATTCAATTTGATCTTCTGATTGCTATCTCTCTCACCCAAGCACAATGAGCAAAGCGGAGTTCATCTTCTGATATATTTTTTCCCAAATACTAAATAGCTTATATTATTTTAAACAAGATTATTTAAAACAAAATAACAGTAGGCATGAAACACATCTTTTATATTGTTGAAGATCGTAATTTTATTTTATTTTGACGCTGGGTCACGGTAAGCAAAGCAGAGTTTGTCTTGTAGATCTTTTGAAGTTTCTAAATATAAAATAAATAAATGTAAATGAGTTTTTTTTTTAAATTTTGTCTGTCCAGATGAATTGCTTTATCGCAATCGGCATGATTAACCTTAATTCTCACTCGTAGTCTTCTTTTGTATTCTGTAGAGTTGAAGATATCGTTTATCTTTATGATATTCTTCTATGGAATTCTCCAGTTTAGCTTATTTTTGGTAATAATCTTATTCTGCATTGATTCAGAAACAGGACTTGTAAAAAAATGGGAAGGAGTGAGTCAAAAATGGGTTTAGATAAAAAAATGTTTGTTTCCAATTTAGTGTAAGAATTATAGATATTAACATATATTTTTGGTTAAGATATATTAATTCCAAAATTGAATTTCTGTTACAGTTTTTAGCAGACTGGTAAAGTTAATTAAATTTATTGAACTTTTATTGTGTAATGCTGTACAATACAGGATATACCACAGTATGAGCATGATCAATAGAAGAACCCATCATGGTGCGCTTCAATGTGACTAAAACTCAACCCATAAACAACAGAGCTCATCTGGTTTTATCGAGGTAGCAGGGCCGTCTTTAACCTATTGGAGGCCCTGGGCATATTAGGATAATGGGGCTCCAATGACTTTGACAAAACACTATTTTGTTAAAATAGAGAAAGAAAGTAGATAAACAAGGTTAACTATTTATTTTTATTAACAAAACAATCACATGAAACAAATAGATAAATGTAATACAATTCACAAAAGTAACTCTTTTAGCCTTAAAAGGTTAGTGCTTAAAAATCTATGTTATTTGAAGAGGTATAAAAAGATATAAAAAGCGTTGCATTGACTAATAATTAAAAAATAATAAATGTAATTTAGGTTCGATTTCTTCGTATTATATAAGTTTTTTGGTAATAAATATTGGTTTTCGTTTGGTGATCTGACAGGAAATAGGAACTTTATATTTGATCTGAGGGGGTCACTATCAATCGCGGGGCCCTGGGCATGTGCCCAGTGTGCTTCTTGGGAAAGAGGGGCCTGCCTCTGAGTGATTGCAGCATTCAACTTGACCCAGATTGCAATAATATCCCGGTTGAGACGGTTCGGGATCTTGGTGTTATCTTAAGACGGTGTACTAAATATAACACACAATCGTGTTTCTATCATCTACGACGTATCAGACAAGTTAAAATTTTTTTTAAATGAACGTTGTCCACAGGATTTGGTCAAAGTCTTTGTTATGGCCAGAATTGACCACTGCAATGCGGTCCTCGCCGGATTGCCGACAATATTGACTGCTGTTTTCCATGCTGCAGCTTGGATTGTCAAAGGCATTGACTATCGCAATCATATGCACCGGTATGGCGTCAATTACATTAGCTAGCAATTCCAGCAAGAAAAACAATCAAACTCTGCCCGCTTATGTCGAACATCGTCTCACACGAAGCTTCTGACTGCATGAAATAACTAATAAATTTGCGCTCGAACCAATAAGGAAGGCAGAAACTCCGTTTAACATCTCGCGGTGATGCAGTCATCTTCAGAACCAACAAAAACTATGGCAAACGAGGCTTTCGTTGTAGCTGTTCCAACTAGTTGAAAAGAATCTGCCAGCGCAGATTTTGGGAGCGAGAACAGTTCAGACATTCAAATCTGCCCTCAAAACTTATCTTTTCAGTTTAAGTTATAATTAGCTACTAACAATTTTGCCGTCAAAAAAACTTTCATGTAGCTAACTTTTGTATTCTCTTTGTAGAAGTAATTTGTTAAAAAAGTAACGCAAATGAAAGTAAAAGTACGTTATAGAAATTGTAACTGATTACAAGTAAATGTACTGAAAATAATAACAAAAGTAGCACATTAATGCACTTCACTTGTTCAAGTAAGTTTGAAACCCAGACTGGCTCAACCTATTGCTAGTACTACAAAGTCACTTTTTCTACATTCTATGAAAATTATTGTAAAGCCTAAAATGCTTGTCCGGTTATGAGGATATTCTGAAATGTTCACAGTTCTGCAACCGCTGGCTATTCGTTAGAAGCCTATGTTTTAGGAAAATCAGCTCTGTATGAGGTACATTATGAATGTAAGCAGTGATTGGTTGGTTTATTGGTTTATTGGTCTTGAAAAAAATTTCCCCTCTTTACTATTCATTATGTAGTGTTAAATTCTGTTAAATTTCCTTAATCTGACGGTAATTTCTCATTAAATAATGTTTAGGATAACTTTTGTGCCCATGTCGTCGTTTGAGTAACTGATAAATAGCTCAAAATAACTTGATAAAGACACGATCAGTAACAACTTTGAAAATGTCATATAAGCTGTTCTCTACAAACGTAGATGAAAATTTATGGAGCATACAAAACGTTCAACAACTTGTACATAGTTGAAAGTTACTTCACGAACACTTTCTTTTATTCAGCGCAATTTTAAAAAACAAAACACTTATTAAACTATTTTTTCTCCCGGTCATTAACTTGTTTGGAAGGAAAGAGCGTATATGGTATTGGAGAACTTTTAAAATGTGTGGGTTTTGGAAACATTCCCCCACATGGTTTTGCTGAAATGACGCTCTTGTTAAACATAAAACCTAGAAAAGTTCTTCTAAAAATAAAAATTTATTTAAAAAAGAGTTTTCATTAATATTACAAAGAGTTGTGCTGGAGGAATACAAAGTAACTAATATCTTCTTGTGACAATAACTCCTGGTTGCAAAAAATCTAAGTCCTTGTTTTTATTACAGTATCTTATTGCACAAGCAGAGATCTAGAGCGAGTATTCTAGAGTCAAATTGCCCGAGATTGTGTTTTTTAAATACAGGAGGTTTATTCGCAAAATTTTCATATTTAACATTTGTTATTATTATTTAACCAACAAATAAACAAGTTTTTAAAAATAACATAAGTCATAAAAACAGGTTTTTCAACAACAAAAATTCAGGATTTTTATTTTTTATTCAAAAAATTGCATGTGATGAGGAGGAAGCTTATATTTGACGAGAAGTTAATTTTCACTTTCAAAAGCTTGCAGACATTCAAGCAATTAAACAATCAAGCAAGCAAGTAAGCAAGACTGACGGTGAAATTAATCTGATAAATTTAAAACTTAAAATTAAAGAATATTCTGTCCGTCTGTCTTCTATAAAAATTCAAACCGCTGAACCAATTTGAAGGAAATTTGGAATGGAGGCAGATCTAAAAAAATAAAGAGATAATGTAGTTTTAAATTAGAAAATTTGTTAAATTAAAATTAAAAAAAAATGTTATGTACAAAAAAACATTTCAGCCTATGTACAAAAAAACATTTCAGCCTATGTACAAACTTTGATTTCAAATACACTTGATGTGTGTCTGTGTGTATGTATACTAAAGATGTTGAAATTACGTTTTTTTAATTGAATCATGTATTGTCATCCAATATAAAGATATGCGGAAAGTTTCAGCTTCCTAGCTAGTAAAAAAACTGGTTAAATTTTATTTGCAAGATTTGTGTACAGAGAAAGCCACACACACACACACACACACACAGATTGTAACCTAAATAAAAGTTTTTAATAATTTTTTATATTTTTACTGTGATTAAAATCAAAATAAGTTGTATTTTAATTAAAAATAGTATTGATTATTTTATGTATTAGCGATATAACCTAGTATAAAATAAGCATAAAATTTAAAAAAATAAAAATAATAATGTATTTATATTCATAAGGAGAAAAGCTGATTTTATGGCGTCTCAACACTCGTGGGAGCCCGTAGGTAAGTGAACATGCACCACCTAGATATCAGTCTAAATAACATAACAACGCAAAATCAGTGCAATAATAAAAAAAAACATGACTGCTTAATTTTTTATTTATTTGCACTTTTAGGTAAAATATCATCCTGGCAAAGTCCAAGTTAAGTTGATTTCCGGACGTTAAACTGGGCACACGAAAAGACATAAAATTGTTTTTAAACCAACAGTTAAGAGACAGGTAGGTGCAAACAGATGAGTTGACTGAAGCGGCTGCATCCGTGGGGGTTTGTACGTCGGTTGACGAAGATGGCAAAAAAAAGTACTACCGTGTTAGAAATTATAAATGAGAAAGTCATGCTAGAAACCGTTTTTGTGTGTTTTTTGAAGATGATATTGGTCATTTCATAAATTCTTTCCCGCAGTTAAAACTTTAAACTTGATTGAGAAAACAAGCAAACTTTCCGATAAAAATGGTTGTCTCAATGCTCAGCGTGGCTCACATGGCTTCATAGAAAGGCCTGCGTTGTTTATTTGTGTTTTATTTTTTAAAGTATTTGTAGTGGACAAAATTATAATTTATGGATATGAGAAATACTAAAATTAAGCCATGTCTATCAGATTTATTAGATAATTTTTGAACAAATAATTGTTTGAAACATAATAAAATAAATGTATAAATATGTATATTTTATTTATGTATATATTGGGGTATTTTTTAGCAATATTACTTTTTTTAACCTGTCATGCTGCATAAAAATTATAGGGGTTTCACAGTGCGTCTTGCAAGGCATCATTAATATTTTATAAGCATTGCAAGCAATTAATCTTCCACCAATAGCATAAAGTCTGCTTATGGATTTCATCATTTATAAATTTCTCATAAAATTCGTTTCAAACTTTTTATTAGTCTTTTTTTTAAATCTGGTTTTGTTGAATAATGTTCACATGCGTTCGGGCATTGTTCTTAATAATGTATTTTACAGATAAAAAAACCCATCTAATCTTATAAGCAACTGACTTGGCAGTTAGTTAATTAACATTAATTAGGCTGCTCTAATTGAATAGTAGACAACCAAAGACACTCAGGATTTATTTCTTTGTTGGATGTACTCTCCAACCACCTGGCTCTATACCAGTCATATCGAACGATCGACAGAACAAAGGGAAGTAATGAACATCATTCAAAGCGTTTGATTCTACTCATATTACTTTAATGCACGAATATAAAACGTACATCCACAGCAAACAATACTTTTTTTTATTAAATTCTAAGAGCGTTTACAGAAAGTAAAATCTTTTTGATTTAGGAATATCGTCATTTTGTCATGCTGATATTTAAACAGAAATAGTTATAAGCTAAATTGTGTTCAGTTTTGTCTTAGGATTTGCGTCACATTGCTAGTTTTGTAAGGTGAAATAAATGTTTATTGAAACCCAGTTGAATAATTTAATTCTTTTTTTAATGCCACAATGTTTTCACATTTTAATTAATTCCCTGGAGCAGTCTCGTTAAGAATTTATGCTTGTTTGAGTGCTTTTTTCACATTTTTCTTTATTTAAAAAACTTCAAATCAAATCAAAGTTGTTTGTTTGTTTTTTGGTTATCAACGGTGCCGTTACGTTTCAATTGCTTACAATATCAGTAATAAAAATATAATTTGTATCTTTTCAGTCATTTTAAAATTTTGTTTTTATAAAAAAACAAAAAATAGTTTTTATCATCACAAAGTTGACAAAATGTTTTATTTTTATTTTAATTAATGTTTTTAGTAGCTATAAAATATATTATAATAGCATGATTCTGTAGAAAACAAGGCTCAGCAAAATGAACATAAGTAGAACAAAAATGCCATGGTGTTTACGACAGGAATCGTAAATTAATGTAATCACAAAAACTATAGCAGTTATATTATTGGAATAAACCTTCGATTTTTGGGCTTTGCTGATTAATATTAGAAAAATATAATGTTCCTTTTGTTGAGCCCTGTTTTCTGTTGCTTTGTCAAGTGGAGTGTTTAGTGGTTTCTATTCCCTCCAGGCAGCCGGGCTCAATTCCCCCTGAAAAGCCGACCTTCTCCCCCTGCAAGCTGAAATTTTCTTTTTTTTTTTTAGTATTTCATTTAACGTCTACAGATAAGTTGATCCTCTATATAATTGATATTTTATTTTACATTTTTGACAAAACGTGTAGCTTATAACTTTAATCTAAATTTAGTATAAAAATCAAACATACCAATAAAAAAATATTAATACTTGTAAATCTTTTTGGACAATAGGGTTAAAGACACATAGGTTTGTTCAAATTTAGATAGTTATGTTGATGGTGGAGCCATTGTCATTATGGTTTTGAAATGAGTCTTTTATCACTCAAAAGTGGGTCCTCTGATTTTGAAGTGGGTTTTTTATTTTAATGCCCCAAAATTTGATATATATATATATATATTCTTTATATATATATATATATATATATATATATATATATATATATATATATATATATATATATATATATATATATATATATATATATATATATATATATATATATATATATATATATATATATATATATATATATATATAAGATTCCTAGTAGAGTCTTATATATATATATATATATATAAATGAATGTTTGTATATGTTCATGTCCTTTATGCATTGCTACACCATTCATCCGATCGTAATGAAATTTTCACACAACCTTGAGAGTAAAGGGGAATCAAATATAGAAAATTTTTTTTTGAAATCCGTTACAAAATGAGCGGAGCGGAGCGGGTGAGCGAGCGGGAACTATATATATATGTTTGTGCGTATGTATGTGTGTATGTATGTATGTGTATGTGTGTCTGTGTGTGTGTTTATGTATGTACTAGCGGAGATACCCGGCGTTGCCCTGGTTTTTTAGAGGTTTTTCTAATGTTTGTCTCTTTCTCTCCCGTTTCCTTTCCCACCTGCTTTCCCACTCCTGTTCGCTTTCCCGTTTTCGGTCGTTTTCCCGCTGCCGGTCGCTTTCCCGCTCCCGTTCGCTTTCCCGCTCCCGGTCGCTTTCCCGCTCCCGGTCGCTTTCCCGCGCCCGGTCGCTTTCCCGCTCCCGGTCGCTTTCCCGCTCCTGGTCGTTCTCCCGTTCCCGGTCGCTGTCCCGTTCCCGCTCACGTTTGCTCTCCCATTCCCGCTCACGCTTGCTTTTCCGTTCCCGCTCGCTGTCCGTTCCGGGTCGCTTTCCAGTTTCTATAATAGACAAACTAACCCACAAACATTCATATATATATATATATATATATAGTCTTAGCAAATCTATTTTACGTTTTATAGGCTAACAGAAGTTATGAAAGAATGTAAAAGAGAAAATGAGCGTGAACGGGAACGGGAACGGGAGAGCAACCGTGACCGGGAATGGGAGAGCAAGCATGACCGGGAACGGGAGAGCAAGCGTGAGCGGGAACGGGAAAGCGACCGGGAACGGGAGAGCAAGCGTGAGCGGGAACGGGAAAGCGACCGGGAACGGGAAAGCGACCGGGAACAGGAAAGCGACCGGGAACGCGGAAAGCAACTGGAATCGGGAGAGCAAGCTTGGAAGGAAACGCGAGCAAGAGAGAAAATCGATAACAAAACTTCTGAGCGGGAAAGCGACAGGGAGTTGGAAAACGACCGAGAGCGGAAAAGCGACCGGGAACGCGATGACAACGGGAAAGTGGAGAAGGAAACGGGAGCGAGAGAGACAAACATTAGAAAAACCTCTAAAAACCCCGGGTAACCCCACTAGTATATATATATATATATATATATATATATATATATATATATATATATATATATATATATATATATATATATATATATATATATATATATATATATATATATATATATATATATATATATATATATATATATATATATATATATATATATATATATATATATATATATATATATATATATATATATATATATATATATATATATATATATATATATATATATATATATATATACGAGACAAAATAAGTGGGCAATAAAAAATGTTAAACTTCGTAAATTTATAAAAATAAGAAAAGGCTTCTAAGTCTTCTGAAAATTTTTGGTAATGATTTCGTCCATTGGAATTCTTCCAAACCAGATTTTTGTGTGACAAGTACATATTATCGACACGGCTTGTTTTTTGCGGCATAAAACTTGATCGTTTTAATTAACGTTTATATTCATGATTATGTTCAACTTATTTCATTGGCTATTTCATCCTCTTTACTTTGCAAAACAGAATCAAAAAGACAGTTATGTTAGGTTCACTTTCGTACAAACTATCAGAGTACAAAGGTGTCAGCGTAGAGTTAGTTCCATCCACAAATCGTGGTGGTTTGGATGGTCAAATTGTGAAACGTATCGAACTAGTCATCCCGCCGGATAAAATGAGATAAGACGGTCATTAAATTTTAATTAAAGAATCTCGGGTTAGTTTTGTGAAGCAACACGTCGTTCAGTTCTACTTCAACTGTATTTTTTCCTTACCCCCATTTTTATTTTCTCCCCCCCTGTTTTTTGCCGGGCCAAGCTGCGCCTGCTTGTATAGGAATAGAAAACACCGGGGTGTGTTTACTCTTTTGTTGGTGTGCTAATTCTTTCGACAATTTCGGTTTTTTTGTTTGTTTAGTTTTCTCGTTTTACTTTTGACCCTGGTGATAGCTGATATAGTTGAAACGATTCGTAGGTCTGATAATAAAAGTTTAACGGAGCAGTTTTTGACTAATTGTAGTCTTGAACAGAGAGTTTTATACCGAAAGGTCGAGAATTTGGCTCGAAAAGTTTTTTCTGCCAAATGGCGAGTTGTGTTTATCAGAGCATGTTTCAAAGAAAAATTAATTCCACAATTTATTCGTAATACACATATATAGAAAGATAGAGCGCCATTTGGTAGAAACCAGTTTCCTATCCACCACCTCTTTTTCGAAACCACTTGCTCTGTGAAAAACTAATTTGAGACCAAAAACGTTTGAATATATATATATATATATAAAGATATATATATATATAAAGATATATATATATATATATATATATATATATATATATATATAAAGATATATATATATATATATATATATATATATATATATATATATATATATATATATATATATATATATATATATATATATATATATATCTTTTTTTTAAGCAAACTCGATTGAAAAAAGTGGCACACTTGGCTGATTCGATTTTATTGTTAATTTTTTCCAATAGTCTAAATCGGTTTAGAAATAATTTATTATCAAACACAAACTCCATAATCTTATAGGCTTATAGATCTATTTCGGCAATTTTTTGCCATCTTCAGAGCCGTTTAACTTTTTTAAAAATAAAATGCAGTGACTAAAAGGTAAAAGATACAACTAATTGAAAAGAATTACGTATATTATAGAATTTGTGTTTGATAATAAATTATTTCTAAACCATTTTTTTCAATCGAGTTTGCTTAAAAGAACATAACTACCAATTGCTAATATTTCTAGTTATAGTTTCAGTTTTTAGTTTTTGCTTTTTTTTATTTATTGGAAAAATAAAAAAATAATCAAAAATAATCAAACGGAAAAAGGCAGTGTCCTAAGGTAGTTTCCTCTCCTATATGGACTGCCTTTGACATAACAAACGATACAAATTGTGCAAACAATAAAAATCGTGCTAACGATACAAATCTTACAAACGATACAAATCGTGAAAACCATACGGTTCGAATCTCGCGAGCGTCACCAGCGTCTGCAAGTGATGTGGGTAAGCACCTTAAATGGCTGCTTCTGGTTGTCCTGTCTAAATGGGCCCACGAGTGAGTCAAAGTTGATACAGACAGTCGTGGTTAGTAGTCTAACAATTAACGCCACAGTAAACATTGTCATACTTTAATACTGTTTCTTAAAGTTTAACTAAATCACAGCGATAATGAAATAGTTTCCTATTGACCAGGCAGTTTTTGTTGTAATGGCTTATTTTATATTTTAGTAACAGTTTCAACCACAGTTGATTAAATTCAACTTTTTTATATTTTAAAAATGTGTTACAATATTATTGAATGTGGTTTGTGTTAACTGGCACGTGAGAAGGCGTGTCTCCACTGTCTCTAGTGGACGCATTGAGTTTTGTTGTCCTGCTAATTTAGAAATGAGACGTGCTGGTATGCGCACCATATCAACAAGTTTTGAAGAGCCTTACAAGAAATTACAAATCTTATCTTTTTCACAAAAAATTTTGTATTAGCTGACTGGTTTTTATTGAACTAATTTTATTATAACCGGAAAAATAGCAGTAGGTACAGTAGTCAGTAAATACGGTGGTCAGTAGGTACGGTAGTAAGTAGGTACGGTGGTCAGTAGGTACAGTGGTCAGTAGGTACGGTGGTCAGTAGGTACAGTGGTCAGTAGGTCCGGTGGTCAGTAGGTACGGTGGTCAGTAGGTGCGGTGGTCAGCAGGTACGGTGGTCAGTATGTACGGTGGTCAGTAGGTGCGGTGGTCAGTATGTACGGTGGTCAGTAGGTACGGCGGCCAGATGCCGTTGCTGAGAAATTGTTTAATATATCAGATTTTTTAATATATTTGTTATCACTTAATGAAAAATGCTGTATTTAGATTTATCGTTTGCATAAGCACTGTAAAAAAACTTTGATTTTCATAATAGCCTAAAATAAGATCAAACTTTATTGCTTGCAGTTCAATTTATATTCTATTATATCAATTATATAAAATTATGGAAACTAAAAATGTTAAAACTGAAAATAATGATAACGACATTTAGTCTAATCAACCCAGGAAGTTGAAATATTAAGAAGTAATAAATTGTCCATTGAAATTGGTCAAGGTCAGGTCCTAATTAATACGTCACGTGGTTGAATGTGTGTGACGTCGAGGAAAATTGAAAATAATCTTTGCTTATTGCGAGGTAGAATTTGCTGTTGTGTTTGTGCGATATAATTTATTTTCTTGCCGCCGCATTTCTCCGTCAGATGTGTTATGGCAGGAAGACGAAAATTATTTATTAAAATTGTTTATTTCAACTCTTTTGAAATAAATGTATAAGTTAATGCAAACTTGAAACAGTATAGCAAACTGAGTCAGTTGAAAATGTTATTAAGAATTTTATAAATATTTATTCCGTAATGTACTAGTTTTTTTTAATAATATCACACTATAATTATAATATCATTCTGAATTTTGATATCTGAAAAAATGTTGAATTGAAATAAAAGTTTTCTTAAGTATTTTTAGTGCTTCGGGTTGTTATTTTTAATGATGTTTTTTTTATAAAACACAAAGCTCTTTATTCAACCCAAGAATGGTTTTTATGTTGAAAATTTTAGAAATATTTCTGTCATTAAACTTTAAATAGTACTACTGAAGTATATATAGCATAAACATGAAAGCATCAACAAATGTGGTTTTTGTTGTCTTTGTCAACGTCATCGTTGTTGTCATCGTCATCATCATCGTCGTCGTCATCATCATCACCATCGTCATTATCATCATCATCATCATCATCATCATCATCATCATAATAATAATCATCATCATCTTAAATATCATAGTTCACGTGTGATCATATATTTAAAAGTTGTTACGATATAAAACAAAGTGTGAGCACATTTTTATTAAAGTAAATTTTGTCTTTATTTGTTTATTTTTAAAAATTGTGTTAAAAATTATTTATTTTATTTTTTAAGCGAAAAAACATAAAATGACAACAAAATCGGCAACGACTCTTTTTCAACAACAACTTTGAATTTCTCGGGGGTTTTGCAGTACAAAAAGGAAACGTTTTTTTACTAAAACACATTTATTGCATAAAAATTCATTTTTTTATACAAACATACATTTATTATATACAAATACATTATTTATTATATACAAATACATTATTTATACAAACATACCTTTATTATATACAAATACATTATTTATACAAACATACATTTATTATATACAAATACACAATTTACAAACATAAAGAAATATTTACTTTTTCATTAAATTACTTTCAGTTTATAACGTATTTAGGTTATTGTGGTGGTGGCATTTTTAATTTTATGGAACGATATTTCAATTTTGAACCATGGTAAAAAATAACAATAAATTTCAAAAAGTTTTTGAATAAGAACAAAAATTATAATTTTATTATTGCTATATTTTTCAACTGTTTTTTGTTTGCAAAATACATTTGTTTATTTTATTTTCAATTTTACAATTAGATTAGTTAAAAAAGTTTAATTTGTTGTTGAATTTATCAAAGTGGATGTAAAAAATTATTATTTTGTTTTCAAAACAATTTTGAGCCAGAGACAATATTTAACAAACATCAGATAAACATTGACATCGGGTGTCAATTGATTGGCCAATAAAAAACCTTCAACGCTGTATTTTGCACTCTCTTAAAAAATTCAATATTGTTTGCAGCATTTACTTAAATTTTGTTGAGTCTGGATAAAGGAGGAGGGAAAATTAAAAAAATCAATATATGATCCACGACAAGAAGTACTTAGTTTCTTCATACACACAGCTACTTCAATCTTAAAACACCTTGTGTAAAAGACTATAAACTAATATAAATAAAACATTTTGCTGGTTTAAAATTGTTTTTTATAATATTTTTTAGAATCATTAACTTTTTCTTACTAAATGTTAATTTAATCTTAAACATTTCAAGGAGTGCGAAAAAATTTCAAAAAATATTTCTGAAATTTTTTTTTAATTTTTCAACTTGTATAATAAACTATCATATTTAAAAAAACAATTTATCTACACTAATTTCAACATAAACACAGGTATTACAAATAAAAACCATTTTTGTTTTTTTAATAGGTAAAGTTTTAATTTTAATCAAGTTTATTTTTCTTGTAAAAAATAAACACAATTGAAAAAACCTAGCAAGTATGATAATATGACTTAATATGACTTAAAATTATGAATTCATAGTATTGCTTATGATCTCAGGATGTTACTTCGACATACCTGAAAATTCTGCGTTAATTAGTACAGGTGTATCCATTCCCATTTAGTTGTTGTGAATGCAAATTATTTGGAAAAGTATAGGAATCAAGCATAATCAAATATTTTAGGATGAAAAATGATAACCAATTTGGATTATAATAGAAATAATGGTTAATCTATTATTTTACAATAGCAAATCAGATTATAATAGAAATAATGGCTAAAACATTTTGGTAGTTGTAACAGCGTTGTATATTTAATAATAACAATATAATAACAAATAAAAGATTAATTATAAAAACAATAAATTTTGAGTTCGCCAAAAAGTAAAAGTTTTTTAAAAATATTTATGTTTTCAATTTATAATAAATTTATATTAGTAATTATTTCAGACCACAAATAAAGATTTAGAAAAATGCTTGTTTTTTCCTTTGACGGTTTGAAGTTGCAACTGAATAAAACCATTAATTTAAAAATATTGAAAAAAAAGTAAACAAAACGGTGTGTATTCAGCAAAATTTCCAGGCTTTGTGTTGAATTTTTTACATTCACATTTTATTTTCACTTTTTTATTTGGTTTATTACTAACACAAATTTTATTTGAATTTTTTCATTTTTTTTTATTTTTACCACTGTTAAATTATAGTATAATATAATTTTAATTATATTATAATTAAAATATGTAAATTATTTTAGAAAATTATTTTAAATTTTTTACTTGATGGTCCTGGTGAGTTGGGTAAAGTCAGTTGCTTTGTTAATATTCATGTAAGGCCGAATATATTTGAATGGTCAGATGTTTTCTATTGTAGGCCAGACTTGCTGATGATAATTTTAATTTGTTGATGATAATTTAAATTTGTTGATAATGATTTAAATTTGTAGATAATATAATAAATTTGTTGAAAATAATTCAATCTACTAGATAATATATTAAGCTTGTTGATAATAAAAACAGATGAAACAGTTGAACTTTTTTTTATCGAAACACGGATAAAACAGTTTAACTTTTATATATATATATTTTTTATAGATGTTTCATACAAACACTGGAATTTCTTTTAGATAAACTAGCTGAAAAATTAATATTTATTGAAAAGACATTTACTTGACACTTAGCTGAAACTGAACAAGTTAGAGCTGGATTTATAGAAACAAATACGCATCAGCAATAAGTCAATGTAACTATGTCACATGCCGGTACTTTAGTCCATCTCTACGGTTCTTGCTTTTCTAAACATTGAACGTAAAGAGGCAAAATGAAATCAACCCTCAGAAATTTGTCGGTGATTTTGAAAACATAAAGTCACAACAAAAATTCCAAACGCCGGTGGATGTGTAATGTATAATAATAACAATCTTATGTAGTGCCCGTTGCGGATTCACTTGATTGAAATTAAAGTATTGCATGGTCCGATTTTTTACGGCCCAGCTCGCCCGGCCCGTTTCATAAGCTAAAGTTCTATGCTAAACCCGTTTTACAGGCCTAAAATTCAAATATATTTGGCAAAAAATCTCGGCCCATCTGAAAACCTTTAAATCAGGGCCTGGCGCGGTTTTAACGGGCACAAAAGCTCTAAGGTCGGAAACTATTTTTTCAAAAAAATAATAAAACAGGTATCTTATTATTTTTAAAAAAAAACCTAAATACTGAATTTTAATCTTTTCACATTTTCAGTTATTGAGTTTTCAAGCAAATAATCTTTTTTTCCACCTTACATTTCTAATCCCGGAAACCAAATAAAATAAGAATTGGTAAAAAATGTTTAACTTTATTTTCTAAGTAGTATACAAATACAAATTTATATATCTGTATTATTTTTAATTTCTGAGTCGCAGTTATTCTAAGAAATATATAACTCTATTTTCCACCTTACGTTTGAGGTCACGAAAACTAAGTTTTCAAAAAATGGTGAAACACCTATCACTTCATTTTAAATAATACCGATACTGACTTTTACTTTTCAGCACCTTCAATTATTTAGGTTTTGGGTTTTTAAGCAACTAATTGTTTTTGCACCCCACATTTGAGGTCTCGAAAGAAGAATTATCAGAAATTGTGAAACACGTATAACTTTATTTATTTAGTAATTACTAAATACTAATTTTAAAATCTGTTGCGCTTACAGTTTTTAAGTCGCAGTTGTCCTAAAATACAATTAACCTGGCGGTCAACAGCTACGCACTGAGTCCATTGCAATAAAAAAACTCAATAAACTTCTTAGACTGGCAAAGTTTGTTTACAGTTTATTGGTTATGTCAGCAAGTCAGAACAAAAGCTTGCAATTTACACTACGACTGACATGTTTACCAACCTGGATCTGGAACATTTTGACATACTGGTCAGTTCACAATTTAAACAAACACACACTTGGACACTGCTACGAGTGCGTGCGTTAAAAATTTAGTAAAGCA
Organism: Erpobdella octoculata; assembly: GCA_963978895.1. Taxonomy (NCBI): domain Eukaryota; kingdom Metazoa; phylum Annelida; class Clitellata; order Hirudinida; family Erpobdellidae; genus Erpobdella; species Erpobdella octoculata. Next base: position 9,632,808 of record OZ022240.1, on the reverse strand, counting down.
AATTCGAATGTATTTTTTAACTTTTGAGTCAGTATTTTACTAAGTAATAAGATCTTGAAGTTACAATTTATTAAATCACACTTGATAAAACATTTTTTTGGATTTTTGTTGCAGTTTACTTTACAAGCAAATTGGGAACTGTGTTAGTGTATAGTGATCACGCTAAGTAATCTACAAGTAGTAACGGATATACCCGCGAGCAAAGAGTCAACGGGTACGTCATTTTATCCGCGGGTCGTTACGGGTACGGGTAAGAATAAAATAATTTTGTCTTACCCTCGCATCCCTTATATAAAGTCATCGGATGTTAATTATGTTATGTAAGTTGATGATGATTATTATTATTATTTTGCCGATTATATAATCATACACATTGTGTTTTTTTTAAATTATAACAAGAACGAATCTGATTTCTTTATTTAGCTGCTACTCGATTCAGGACGGCAAAGTCTTGCAATGCTATAATTTAAAAAAATTCGTCTGATTTATCAACAGAGCGCAAATCACAAAATAAAATAATTACGATTTTAAAGAAGGTTTGTGTTTAATTAAAACTGTGATATCTTTGAAACGACATTGAAACCACGAGACATGGGGTATAGCATCTGGAAGGCAAGAAAATTTGTACACAAAATAATCTTGATGTTCTTCACACCGAGCTATAAAAGTATTATAAAAAAATGGATCAAATATTTGATTTGTTCTTATGGGAGTTTGGTTGTTAGAATTTGTGTTTGCTATGACGTTTGAATAAAGATTTGTATTTTCTCAAACGTTTGTGTTTTTTATTGTTTTATTATTTATTTACTTATTATTTTTATATCATGCTGAAAATTGTTGAAATCACTATAAAAAATAAAACATATTAGAAAAACATTGTTTTATCATTTTTTTTAAAAGAATGCATCAAAAGAGGTGAAATAAACGCTTTTAGAAACCACAGTAGGTACCTACTACATAGAAGCGACCACAGAATATTATATACTGTATATACAGTATATGCGTATGTCTCTAAGATAAACAAATAAATATGAAATACTGTGTGAAAAATCAATATACTTTTTTAACCTAATTTTTATAGCAGAGTATGTAAACCTATAAATCATTATAAAACCTCTAATTTCTTCAATTTTTTGTAACTTAAACAAATAATTTCGTATTAATTTTTTTTTTAATTTGGGTTTTATCACGCGTATGAACTGCGACGGCAATAATCACCCATCCCCCTACATTTATAAACTGTACGGAATTGATCATTTGTGACTGTGACTAAAAAATCTTTTTTTAAATAATATTTTTTTAATTTTCAACTGATTATTCTACTACAAATTGAAAGATGTCGGTCTGTCAAATTTTCAGAGCGATTGATTATATGCAACTGGGTCAAATATTAATTACAAGATTTGTCTCTTACAAAAAAGCTTACCTACAAACACATACACATACATAAATACATACATACACATACATAAACAAACACACGCACATACAAGAAAATTTATTTAAAAGTATGCGAAAAACCTATTAAACGAGTTCAACGTTAATGTAGTTAAATAACTATTTTAGTTATTCTGTAAAAAAAATATTACAATCATGAACGCGTTGTTGAATGTTTCATTTGCTTGCTCAGTGAACATAAATTTTCTGCTTTTCACTTCTTTGAAGGCATGAAAATTAATTGCTGCAGACTCAAGAAAAAAAACTCGCAACTTAACGCTTCTTAAATTGAATTTGTTAACGTTTATTGGACAATAGCAATAAAAACGCCAAACAATAACTATAATAATAATAAAAGTAAAAATAATCATATCGATTAGTTTAATTATTATTATCTTTATTATTGCTAAATCACCTACAAGGACAATAGTAAACAAGAAAACAATCAGAAAACGTTTTCCATTAAGTGAATTGTCCGAACTATTTGTACAAACACTCTTCAGTTTTTTACTAAATGCAATAACAAATGTAATAAAACACTTTTAAAGTTTTATTGAAACTTGAAAATAAAACAATTTTGAATCTTTAAAAAAAATATTCAAAAATAGAATATTTGGAAATTTTTGTGGAAAAGCTAAAAAAAAAGTAGCAAGCTGTCTTCAGGTTAAAAAAAAACAAACCAAATTGCATTAAATTTGCTAAATTTAATTTCATGATATTACTTTCGTTGAATTTGAAACGACATGATAAATCATAAAACTTCAAACGTGCTATACAAATAAATTTTCTAGTGTCATACCAAACATATTAATTTGAAACAAAACCTATTAATTTAAAAACAAAACTGCAAAAATTCTTTTAAAAAAACAGTTTAGTTTAAAATACAAGCCTTTATTTCAAAATATTTATTCTAATTGTGGTGGATGTCCGTATGGCTGACAAATTTGCAAAACCTTAATTTCCCCACTTTTCGTCATCCGTCGAACATCAACCTTAAACTCGGTACATAAACTTATCTTTTGTGACAAACCATTTTATCAAAATTTAAACGCTACCCAACTACGTTACCCCTTAATCAAAACTTGTTTATTTCAAATTTGCGAAAGCCTGATCAACCCATTTTCTGTTTTAGCATCAAACTGAAACTGAAACTCGCTACATAAACAAATTTCCGGTCTTAACTGAATGACACATCGTAAGGCCATTGTATGTTTTCTTGCAGACTCTGAAACCGGTCAATCTATGATACTATTCCGAGAACAATTTTTTACTTTGTCACTTTAGTGCCTAGTTAGGACCTGGGGGTCATTCGGTTTCAGAATATTTAAATTCAAGCAGGCAGAAATAATAGATTCCAACAGATTACTGTATCATTGAATACCAATGTAATTCTATTAAAACCGGAATAATTAAAACATTTTAAGACTAATTTGAGAGAAATACCTTCAAGAAAATAAAAAATGTTTTTAACGTAAATTTTCACTAAATAAAAATATTTCTTTTTTAATTTTTGTTTAGTAGTTTTTGTAAAATATGGTAGATCGTTAGAGTTTTTTTAATAGTATGACAAGATAAATAACAAAATTTAAATTATTTGTTTAAAATTAATTCAATAAATCTTTTTGAAAAAACAATTTTAGTTGCCAAATCACAAAATTATAAAGGATTTTTGAAAATCCAAATTTTTTTTATGGTTTTCTTGTTTAATACTAGAAATACAACGGCAGTTTAAGAAGACACGTCGGATATAAATAGAAAAGTACGGGCTGTCCCCTATCGTCACCATCAACCTTCAATTAAGTTTGAAAGACCAACGATAAGAGCTTTTGCACCAACTTGAAATATTTTAGAAAACGTTTTTAATTATTTAAACATTAAGTTATTTCAGTTTCAATTATTTTTTAATAAATATTTTTAATTAGATTCAGGTGATGATGTTTAATTTTGGCCTGAACAAAAAACATGTGCTGGGTATTGTTGAGACAAATTAAATAATTTAGAATAATTTTAATTAGAGGAACAAAAAATTAATGGTTGTTTTCAAGTGGAAAGAAAAATTGGTTTTTCAATGTTTTGTAAATAGGAAAAAAATAAAAAACGTGACTTAATGTTTAACAGGTTGATATTAAATCTATTTCTTATCAACTGTAAAATCAATATGGAATAAACAAATATTTTACTACAAATTTTTAAAATATCACTTAAAAAACAAAAATTATTGGTTTGTTTTTCTACATAAAATTTCTAAATTTTAAATTTTTTCAACGGTTTTATTGATTTTAATCTATAATTCACTTATGTTTTGTCTAATCGATCTGAAAATTAAACAGAATGTAATTCCGCAGAGACAAATAAATTCACAAAATTTCAACTAGATTGGATAAGAGAAAGTTGGTTTTTTGAACAGCATAGTTCCCAAAATATGGCTCAGACAAGCAAACAAGCAGACACGTGAAGTTAATATAAAGGATTTAATAAAAATACTCAATCATATTTTTGCCATCCGAAATTTTGTACCTTAAATTTTAACCATCTTTTAAAACAGTTTTTTATTTATACAATTTGTTTATGATTCTTGTGATGACAAAATTAGGAGTTTTCAATTTTAATAAATGGATTGACTGCAATTTTAAGGATCATCAAATAGTGCAAGTGTTTGTTTGGTGATCGTTACAAAAGTGGATCCAGCGGTGGGTCGTGAGAGTCACTCAACCCCTTGGCCCGATTTTTAGACAAAGAGGCCTGTTTTCAAAAAAGGCAAGATGCATTTTAGTAGTAATAATGTTAAATAATAATAATAATAATAATAATAATAATAATAATAATAATAATAATAATAATAATAATAATAATAATAATAATAATAATAATAATAATAATAATAATAATAATAATAATAATAATAATAATAATAATAATAATAATAATAATAATAATAATAATAATAATAATAATAATAATAATAATAATAATAATAATGTGGGCTCATTTATTTGAAAATAAGAATCAGACCTGCTACGTCTTTCACCCAGACTACAGTTATATTAAATCCTTTATTCCAGTCTTGCTCTGTTATTGTAAACAAAGTGTTTAAATGTGCATCGAAAACTCTCATTAGTTCAATATTTAACCAATAACCTAAAAAATGTCATTGACAACCGCAACAATTAAAAAAAGTGACCTTCTAGAGATTATAGGGAAAAGATAAGCTTAAGCGTTTGATTAACTTCATATAGTAAAACCTTAGTAACAACTGTCACTATTTTGGATTCTAAATATTTCAGCACATCACTTTTGAATGATGATCCGGGATTTCAAGTGCAAAAACTAAAGTGTTGTCCTGACGGACAATATTTTCATGCGTTATATCTCCCTGGTCAACAACCCCGGACAATCAAAAGTCATGCATAATGTGTATTGTAACGTTACAATGAAGTGGTAACTTTGGCCTGAATTTGTCTAAAATTGACCCTCCTGGTCCAAACTCTTGGTTCCGCCACTGGATCGTTTTTAACCAATTTAACGACTTTCATAACTTCATGACGTGGATAACAACAGAGGTCCTGACCCCCTTTTTGATTTATTTGTTTATGTAATACTTGTTATTTAAATTGTACAAAATGAATCATGGTAAAAAACTCCAAAAAGGTAAACTTAACTAATAATACTATTTTGCTAAAACCTGTTACAGAAATTCAATTTTTGAGTGAGTAAATTTTTACTACAAAAATATTTTTTAAAGCCTACAAATTTCACACAATAATGATAAAAATACATACACCGTTTTGGACCTTTTGTTTTTGCTAATCCGGTATCTGCCCTTGAAATAGAAATACTAATATAATTATAATTATTCACTCATTGCCTCTTTGTTGGTCCATCTTTCTTAATCATAACACTCATTCAACAAAACATTAATCTCACAATTCGTTCGCGTATAAAACAAGAAATTCATTTCTTCGTTTATTCACTATTTTTGCTAAACTTGCATTTTTTTACCACTTTACTGATTCAACTATGAGTTGTATCTGTATCAGTTAATTCCTACAGTTGGTCATTTCAACTTGATTTCGCTTAAGCCTGCTGTGGTGTTTTTCATTATGCGATGTTCGAACACATTGTTTATTTTATACATGAATTTCTTTTCAAATATAAAATTTTATTATTTAATAATTATTTGTATTATTCACATTAACAAACAAATCAGACTGTTTAACACTTTGAAACAAAATGTATTTAAACAAATATTTCATATATATTAAAAAAGACAATTTAATTTCTAATGGAATTTATTTTCAAAAAAAATGAAATATGAATATGAAATAAAAAAAAATTGAAATCACCACCAACTAGAACCAACAACGGTAAAACTTTGCAAAACATTTTTGAAATGTCCGTAATTTACTCTGCGACTATTCAACAACAAAACTCTCTCACATAAGCAACCTTTTGAAGTCATATGACAGTTATGCTAAAATATCGTCTTGACGACTATGACGATTATGTTGTTGATGATGATGACGATTACGTTGTTGTTGATAATGATGATGATCATGATGGTGGTGGTGGTAATGATGATGATGATGAGATGATGATGATGATGACGATGATGATGATGATGATGATGATGATGATGGTGGTGGTGGTGGTGGTGCTGGTGGTGATGATGATGATGATGATGATGATGATGATGATGATGATGATGATGATGATGATGATGATGATGATGATGATGACGACGACAATGACGATGATGATTAGAGAAGCTCAGCATCTCTAAAAATTTTATTTATCATAAGCAAAAAATGCAAAGTTTTAGAAAAAAATGAGTTTTTGACAAATAATGTTTCACATGTTGTTTGACACTTAAAAAACAAAAACTTGAAACCAATATGATGTTAATTATTAAATATTAAGATTGAAACCAACATGATATAAATTATTAAATATTAAACTTGAAATTAATATGATGTAGGTAAATTAATAAAAATATTTAAACTTGAAACCATCATTAATTTATAAAAAATATTATGTTTATTATTAAAAATATTAAACTTGAAACCAATATATATGATGTATATAATTAAGAAAAATTAACTTGAAACGGGAAAACGACAGTGATGTTTATCCTGCATTATTGTTCTTCGGTATTCCGTTGTTTGTTTAACGTTTCTTACATGAAAGACTGTTTAGACGTTTTCATCAGCTTAAACAAACACAATTGATGCAAAACCACCAATGTTAATCAAGAACGAACGAAATCAGACTGCATTGAATATAAACTGTTTGAAAGTGATATTACTCTGGAAAATAGAAATATTTGCTTTGAGAATTGCTTGTGGCTTCCAAAGCAATTTCATTTTTGCATTTAATTCGTTCTGTCTCAGACGAAATCTAATTTGAGAAAAAAATTAAAGATAAATTGAATATTTCTTAAAGAACGCTTTAATCTGACATCTACGAATTGAATACACACAGATATTTGAATATTTAAAGTACACAAATACCTGCCTATTATATGTACAAATTATCTACGTAGGTATTGAATATACGAAGTTATCTGCTTATTGAATGTACAAAAATACCTGCGTATGGAATATACAAAAATATATGCGTCTTGCGTATTGAATGTACAAAAATACCTGCGTGTTGAATGTACAAAAATTATTTGTACTTATTGAGTAAATCTAAGTAATATATTTACGAAACTTTTCCCATAAAGCAACATATCACTTTGCGTTAACATTCCACTTTTTCACGTTTATTTACATTTAAAACAAATTTATTGAAACACTTTCTAATTACAAACAAAACTAAGTTATCTGCTCGAAAAACTTTTTTGTATCAAATTTTTCACATTTTAATTTTCGTTCTCGGCTTAATGCAATTTACGTTGGATTGTTGCAGATGGATCTTTTCCATTCATGGACAGCATCGACATCATTACCAGGCTATGACACTGAAGAGAAGGTCATTTGTTCTGAATAATTGAAATAATATTTAAATTATTAATTCTTTCTAAAGCAATTAAGTAACTGATTTAATATTTCATGGATATAATCACCAACAAGTTTTAGTTTCAGCGTTTCTTTTGCAGACATCTTCTTACAGTTATAAAGAAACAATGAATAACTTCAAGATGAGGTTTCTATAATTTCCTGTTTCTTAATCTCGCAAAATTACTATTTATTTGTTTATTTATTATTATTATTATTATTATAAACCAGGCACGGGCAAGCCCCTCGCCGAACAATATAAACACAAACTGAACGCGCAAACAAATACAACAAAAATAACGAAAAACAAACAGTGCAAAATAAAAATCCTAAGCAAAATCAAATTGCATATCACCAAAAAAATCATCCAAAAGTGATTTAAACAAAGACAACGATTCAGCAGACACCACCGGCCCAGGGAGCTGATTCCAGTCGTCCACCACTCTGTTACTGAAGTAATACTTCCTGCAATCTTTATGAGCCAACCTAGTAGCCAACTTGAACTCATGTCCCCTAGTTCTTTCGTAAGGGCAAAGGGTCAACCCCGGACAGTGGCAATCCATCAACTGACCAGACTTCATTTTATACAGAAGAATTAGGTCGGCTCGCTTTCTTCTATATGTCAGGGAAGGCAATCTGAGTTTCTTCAACCTTTCCGTATAAATGAGACCTTTGCATGACCTGACCATTCTGGTAAACCTTCGCTGAACCCTTTCGAGTTCTTCAATCAGACCACGCCCGTGAGGACTCCAAATCTGAACTCCGTACTCCAATTGAGATCTAATCAGAGATTTGTACAATGTTACAAAAGCATCCTCAGGCAGATATTTCAAAGTTCTTCCAACTATACCCAACAAGGAATTGGCCTTTTTGATTCTAGAGAACACATGGTCTCTGAATTTCAATTTTGAATCCAGTATGATTCCTAGATCAGTAACCGAGCTAACTTCAGGCAGGAACCACAACAGACAAACCTGATGTATCTTGCATATAGTAATCCGCTGCAAAACGATTACCTCCAACCTTTAAAACACAACATTTAGATGGATTCACTGTCATTTGCCATCTTGTGAACCACTGCTGCAATTTATAAATGTCGGACTGCAGTTCCCGAGTGTCTTTGAAGTCCGCGATCGGTCTAAACAACTTGGCGTCGTCCGCGAAAAGGTAGATGTTTTCGCTAACACCACAAATGTCATTGATATAGATCACAAATAACAATGGACCTAACACGCTTCCCTGAGGAACACCACTCAACACGGGAAAGGAATCAGAGAGTCCGCCCCTCAACTGAACTCTGAATGATCTCTCCGTCAAGTAACTTCTGATCCATTCTATCAATATTGGATGAACTCCATACTCCTTCATCTTAAACAAGAGTCTCTTGTGTGGAATTCTGTCAAAAGCTTTTTCTAAGTCGGTGTAGATTGTATGCACCTCCAAACCAGAGTCAACTGAGAGAGTAACTTCGTCCAGGAACTTCAGCAACTGCAGGACCGTAGAGCGTGAAGGAAGAAATCCAAACTGTCTATGAGTGAAGATATCATATTGCAAAAAGTAGCTCATAATGTGGTCTTTAATTATTGACTCGAGAATTTTGCAACATACTGATGTCAAAGCTATTGGCCTGTAGTTCTCGACCTTAGCTTTGCTACCTTTTTTATACAACGGAACCACAACACTTGACTTCCAATCACATGGAACCACCCCCGAAGCCAATGATGCTCTGAAAATCCTCAACAAATGTTCATTTAAAACCAGTCTTGTTTCGCTCAAGATTCTTGAATGTATGCCATCCGGTCCCGCAGACTTTCCCCTGTTCAAGGCCATCAATTTTTTCTCAACAATGCCACTATCAATTTTCAATTCTGTCATTCCACAAGACGGCACAATTGGGTGAAATGTATCATCGCCTTCAAAGAGATCTTCCCGTACATAAACCGACGAGAAGAATTTAGCGAGTGCTTCTGCTTTATCTCTGTCACACATTAAGTCAGTACCATCAACATTTAGAACACCAATACTCTCTTTAACCTTTGTAATTTTTTTAACACGGCTCCAAAACAACTTCGGACAGGTTCTATACTCTAAGGCAATACGGCTCTGACTCTCGATGTTGAGCTGTTTTGACAATCTCTTGACTTTATCTCTGGTTACTCGGAACTCAGTCATAATGTCATCTCCATATTTGTAAATCCTTCTCCAAAGCTGATGTTTTAATTCAATGAGACATTTCAGCTCAGGTGTCATCCGAAAGGTAAACTTCTTGTAAATCTGCTTTTTAGGCACAAAACGACTTGTGAGTTCATTTAGAGTATTGCGAAAAATCCTCCATTCGGAATCCACAGAGGACTCCAGAGGTCTGTCAGTGTTAGACAAACACTCATCCAAAGCCATGCTAAGACCACCATAATCACCCAGTTCATAACAAAACCTCTTTTCGTCCGGCCTCAAATTCTTTGTGAAACCAACCAATTTAAACCCCAAGATTGAATGATCACCCCCAACGGAGAGTAATATTGAATGTCAGTGATGTTGTCGCCAGACGTAATCACCAGATCCAGGACGCTTGAAGTTTGATTGGCAGCCCTCCTAGTAGGCTCATCAACATGTTGAAGCAAAAAACTGTCATTTAAGAAATTAAGAAATTTATTTTCAATCTTCTCAGCCGAACCGTTGCAACTAAAGGTATTCCAGTTAATGTCCGGGAAGTTGAAATCACCAATAATAACATGTTCACCTCTCAATAAAATGAACTCCTCAAGTAACTGGATGAGAAGGTCATTATTCGCACCACTGGAATTGGGACTTCTGTATACTGACAATAAATTCATCGTCTTGTTGGTTAGGGCCAGCTTTATGCACAAAGCCTCCTTAAATGGTGTACACAATGTCACTTCTGAGATATGGAGTTCTTCCTTGTAATATGCCACAATACCTCTGCAGGACTGACTAGCAAACCCACTCGTTAAGACCTGGTACCCATCAATCTGAAACTCTGAAATACTCAATGGCTTGGTAAAGTGCTTAGGATTGGTCTCCAACAAAACAATTACATCTGGAACTTCAATCAATGACTTTAAAACAAACAAAAACTCCGTAAACTTATTTGTTAAGCAGTCAACATTATTAAAAAGAATTGAAACAATGTCTTTTGGAGCACTTAAACTTGAACAGGACAATTTTATAAATTTTGTCTTCTGTGGGTTACCACATAGAAACCGCCTGGCTGCCCTCTCAATCTGAAAACCCATTTATCAATATCATCTTTTGTACTGATTTCCTTTTTCTTCTCTCCTATCAGCTTCCTGCACTCCTCTCTGTCCTCTTTGGACAAGTCGTGGCTCAAAATAACCTTCCTGTATAATTCAGATTTTTTAAGCTTGAAACTGTTCTCTAGAATCATGTTTTTAGCATTCATTCCAATGTATTTATGTGTTTTTTTTATTTATTTATTTATTTATTTATTTATTTATTTATTTATTTATTTATTTATTTATTTATTTATTTATTTATTTATTTATTTATTTATTTATTTATTTATTTATTTATTTATTTATTTATTTATTTATTTATTTATTTATTTATTTATTTATTTATTTATTTATTTATTTATTTATTTATTTATTTATTTATTTATTTATTTATTTATTTATTTATTTATTTATTTATTTATTTATTTATTTATTTATTTATTTATTTATTTATTTATTTATTTATTTATTTATTTATTTATTTATTTATTTATTTATTTATTTATTTATTTATTTATTTATTTATTTATTTATTTATTTATTTATTTATTTATTTATTTATTTATTTATTTATTTATTTATTTATTTATTTATTTATTTATTTATTTATTTATTTATTTATTTATTTATTTATTTATTTATTTATTTATTTATTTATTTATTTATTTATTTATTTATTTATTTATTTATTTATTTATTTATTTATTTATTTATTTATTTATTTATTTATTTATTTATTTATTTATTTATTTATTTATTTATTTATTTATTTATTTATTTATTTATTTATTTATTTATTTATTTATTTATTTATTTATTTATTTATTTATTTATTTATTTATTTATTTATTTATTTATTTATTTATTTATTTATTTATTTATTTATTTATTTATTTATTTATTTATTTATTTATTTATTTATTTATTTATTTATTTATTTATTTATTTATTTATTTATTTATTTATTTATTTATTTATTTATTTATTTATTTATTTATAATTTAAACATCTTTCAACGCTGCCAAAATGACCATAAAACCATCTAAAAAGCCACCCAGATGCGTCCTGCCACACTTAACTTGATGAAGCCTTGAAAACCCACAACAGGTATCAGACATGGCAGGCGGTGCTGATAGTAGTCGTATGTTCGAGCATTGTCATTGCAACGTTGCTTGGAAATATTCTGGTTTGTCTCTCGGTCAGCCTAGTAAGAAAGCTGAGAACTCCTTCGAATTGGTTGATTGTGTCACTGGCGCTTGCTGATCTTCTTGTTGCACTTGCTGTCATGCCACTTGCCATGGTTTACGAGGTTTGTTTTTTTATTGTTTTTATTTCGGTTGACGTTTTAAAAAAGTTTTTACGTCATTTGGGTCTATTGAACTAGGTTGATGACTTATAAATTACTTTAGTTTGTAAACAAAAATTAGTTTAATAATCAACTTTTCTCCATTTCAATGTGCGAGTCTATCATTCACTCGGAGAAAACGAAATCTGAGCGGTTCTTTTAAAACACGAGCTTCACAGAAGCAATGATTGATGTCAGCGCATTTATCTGAAAGCTGGTGAACATTGAAAGAGAATTTGTGCCATAAATATTCTCTACGCGCTAAAAATTTATTTAACGGTTTATTCGAACAAAATATTTATTTATTTATTTATTTATTTATTTGTTCGTTCGTTCGTTCGTTCGTTTGCTCGCTCGTTTGTAAAGTTCTTGCGTGATGTATTGAAGTATTGATGCAATAAAATATTCTTTTTGATTTTTCATAAATAAATTAAACTAATTTTTTTTCGTAAACAATTTGAATTACAAAACTATGAATTTGTTATAGTGAGAGTTATTATTAAAAATGTATGAATAAAAATAATAGAAATAATTAAACTTCGGATTATTTCGTGTTCCAGGTATTTTATTTACACTTCGAAATTGGCGAAATTTTGATGGAGATGATGATGATGATGGTGGTAGTGGTGGTGGTGGTGGTGGTGGTGATGATGATGATGATGACGACGACGATGATGGTGATGAAGATGATGATGGATATTGTCAGATATTAATGACGACATTGTGATAGTGATGATGATGCTACTGATGGCGCGAGAAGTGGTCCAACCATAGAGAAAGCACCCCCAGCAACGTTTCATTTTTTTCTCAAGTGATTAAATGCTATGCAACGTCTATGGTTTCAATGTTGAATGTAACTATGATATAAATAACAGATTGATTGCTATATATTATATATGTCTCAGACAGCATTAATGCCTGGAGACATGTACATTGTACAATATACACCGATAACCTGCGGATTCCATGCACATTATTATATGCAAAATAAAAGAAAATAAACATTAATTTAGAAACATTTGCGGTGCGGTGCCGTGTAAAGTTTTTATTGTGTGTTTGTCATTCTTCTTGCAGTCTGGGAAAGGCGGTTTATCGATAGACGTGATGCCATTTTACGCTTCACTGAATTTGCTAGCATCATTGGGGTGTTGCAAGGCATGGCCGTGAATAATACCACGGATGAGAAAACTAAGATAAAATCTCTTTATTCCATCAACGAAGTTTCACTCTAAAAAAAGAGTATATGTTTGCCGTACTTTCATGATACGATCGTACAGTATTTATGAAAACTGGTTAAACTTCCTAAAACTAATAGTTAGACTTCATGAAACAAATTATTATTAAATTTGATAAATTTATTGACTGCTATAAAAAAATCTGTATAACAAATTTGTGGATTTCCTGAGTTATAGAGAGTATACCAAATTGGTTCAATTTAAACCCCGAGAAACCGTAACGAATCAAATGAAATTTTCGAAACATCATCATTCTTTCTAATTATTGAGAATGGCACAAAATACCTTTCGTAAAAATAGAACTGCATAATAGCTACAATGCCACTGATATATCACTCCGCAGAGCCACGAAAACTCTAAAGTCCCTGATGTCGCTGATGTTCCTGATGTTCGTAGTGTGCGTGATCTCTCTGATGATTGTAGTGCCTGTGTTCTTCTCCACACTTAAGGCTGACACTTTGGTTTTTAAGTTTTTCTCTCGCTTTTTCTCTGTTATGGTAACTTAGCCACAAACCTATGATTAGCGCACTCCTTGTAGAACAAAATCAAAATTTTTTAAACCTTATCTTTTATGAAGAGTACCTCCTTGCCAAATTTTGCTTAGATTGCTCCAGTGGTTCGGATGTGATAAGCAAACACGCACATATTTTGTTTTTAATAAGAACATCTTGATATAACAAGTTAATCCAAAATCTACTCCTGTAGTCCTAATAATAATAATAATAATAATAATAATAATAATAATAAGAATAATAATAATAATAATAATAATAATAATAATAATAATAATAATAATAATAATAATAATAATAATAATAATAATAATAATAATAATAATAATAATAATAATAATAATAATAATAATAATAATAATAGTAATAATAATAATAATAATAATAATAATAATAATAATAATAATAATAATAATAATAATAATAATAATAATAATAATAATAATAATAATAATAATAATAATAATAATAATAATAATAATAATAATAATAATAATAATAATAATAATAATAATAATAATAATAATAATTATAATAATAATTATAATAATAATAAAAGCAACATGCTGAAACATTCTTACTTCCGATGCATGGGCGATAGGAACATTTTATGCAAAGCCTCCGAGACAATCGGCAATATTTTCTGACCGGAAAGGATCCAGCGAACTGTTCCGAATGTTTAATGAGAATCTTATTTTTATCTCCGACGTTTTTACAAATATTCAAAGTGCTTGCTTTGCAATGTATGCTAGAAAAGAGTAATGTTTTAATTTGGAAATTGGAAAAAAATTAAAAGTTTTAAATGTTTTTTATCTTTTCACATTTATTTTCACCATAAAAATGTATTGTATTAATGATTACGTTAAATTTTTCAGTTTTTTTTTATAAAAAAGTGAATTTAGCAGCTTTGCTTTTAAAATGTCATCCGATAGTAAAACGTTAAGTTTCTTTAATTTGAATGGAAGTTCAATGTCCAGAGTAAATGAAAATAAACATGACTGCATGTAATATAGTTGCGTTGTAGTTGTAGTTTTATGATTGCTTGTAATATTGTTGCGTTGTAGTTGTAGTTTTATGATTGCATGTAATATAGTTGCGTTGTAGTTGTGGTTTTATGATTGCATGTAATATAGTTGCGTTGTAGTTGTAGTTTTATGATTTATTTTTGAGTATTTTTCATTTTCTGGTTTTTAAATTTCATATTTGCGGTTTTAATTTCAGTCACTCCTTCTCGTTTTTTTTAACTTTCGTCTTTTACCTAATGTGGAATCCACAAGTTGATTTAGACTCATCCTCTACTCTTTACAAAGCCCTACAAATTTTCTGTACAACATTTTCATTGTACAATTTATACGTAATAATTGTATTTTGCAATTTTTCAATAATTGATGATTTTTAATTTTTTTATTTCATTAATGCATACATTTTTTAAGTTTTCAGTTTCACACTCTTAAATATTGAACGGCTTTTTACTATCAAAAATTAAATACAATTACTTTTATAAAATTATTGATTTAAAATATAACACTCAAGTACTAAAAATTTTTAATTACAAACACGGTTTTAAATTTTTCTTCTCATAATATGAATATTGAACCAAACTTTTTTACGCTGACATTGCAGAGCGGCTAGAATAAATAGAAATGGAAATTTACAAGATGTTTTCCGGAATTTATTTTAAATAAATTCTAAATTGTTTCAAAGAAAAACCACCTCACTTGTTTTCAAGTTATCTGAAAATGAACCTTTGGGATTAGAAGGACATTTGCTAGTTTGGTTTTTACGACTGTGGCACGCTTGGCAAAACTCCCCTGTTTACTAAATCATATTACAATTTCCGATTTGGTATGAACAAGTTGTTTTTTTTCTTATAATAATTTATTCGCAAGAATTAATTCGTCAAAATATTTTTGTTGCACTTTTGCATGCCTACCATCAGTCACCACGAAGATTGAATTAGATGTAAATTAAAAGACACAACTCTTGTATATGGCTCAGATTAACTGGGCTGCCCCATCTTGGCTACAAGTCTACAACACAAAACTAGAATGAATGTTTTTTTTAGAGTGTGTGTTGATGGTGTTTTATTATTGTTGATTTAATTAATTATTATTTTTTATTAAAATTTTTTTGGAAAACACTGCGGAGTCGTAGACAACGTTTTTTAATGTGTCGAAAATAATTTAATATTAGATAGCTGATTAATATCGATTTAATCAGATTCCTCGATTAGAGAAAACGTTTAATTTTCTCAGTAATTCATTTGATAATTTATTAAGATTTTAACAAAAATGTCGGATCGATCAGAAAGTGCACAATGCGTTGACAGTTTCTGTAATCTTTTTATGCCGGGACGCCATTTTTGAAAGAGCTGCCAGCAGAATTTACTTTACCGCGTGACCGTTGAAATTGATGGATGAACGTAGGAATGAATTGAGAGATAAGTGATTGAATGTCACAGAACATGCGTAAATGAGGTTCAAACGTGATTGAATGTCACAGAAAATACGTAATGAGGTTCAAACTTAAATGGACGTCACAGAATATACGTAATGAGGTTCAAACCTAATTGGACGTCACAGAATATACGTAATGAGGTTCAAACGTGATTGAATGTCACATAAAATACGTAATGAGGTTCAAACCTAATTGGACGTCACAGGAAATACGTAATGAGGTTCAAACTTAATTGGGCGTCACAGAATATACGTAATGAGGTTCAAACCTAATTGGACGTCACAGAATATACGTAATGAGGTTCAAACCTAATTGGACGTCACACAAAATACGTAATGAGGTTCAAACGTGATTGAATGTCACATAAAATACGTAATGAGGTTCAAATGTGATTGAATGTCACATAAAATACGTAATGAGGTTCAAACGTTAATTCGAGTCTCTTGCTGTCGGAAGTTGAGCAGTGACTTGCTGAAACATTTTTACAAACTTTTATTCAGGTTACAATTTCTGTTTGTGTGTGTATGTATGTGTGTGTGTGTGTGTGTGTGTGTGTGTGTGTATGTGTGTGTGTGTGTGTGTGTGTGTGGCTTTCTCTGGAAGCTGAAAATTTCAGCATAGTTTTATATTGGATGACAATACATGATTCAATTAAAAAAAACAAATAAAACGTTATTTGAACATCTTTAGTATACATACACACAGACGCACATCGAATGTATTTGAAATCAAAGTTTGTGTTAAAAAACTCGTTTTTCCTTTACTTGTTTAAATGTGGTTTTTGTCAAAAACATGCATAATTAATTCACAGATTGCGGGGGTTTTCAATTCTCATTTAAACATTTTTTGAGAAATCTGAAACAGCAATTATTAATTATTTTCTAAAGTGATCAAACAGGAAGTGTAGTTGATATTATGATATGAAGTGTAGATGATATTGTGATAGAAAGTGTAGATGATATTATGGTAGAAAGTGTAGATGATATTACGATAGAAAGTGTAGATGATATTATGCTAGAAAGTGTAGACGATATTATGATAAAAAGTGTAGATGATATTGTGATAGAAAGTGTAGATGTTATAATGATAGAAAGTGCAGATGATATTATGTTAGAAACTGTAGATGATATTATGATAGGAAGTGTAGATGTTATTGTGATAGAAAGTGTAGATAATGTTATAATAGAAAGTGTAGATGTTATAATGATAGAAAGTGCAGATGATATTATGTTAGAAACTGTAGATGATATTATGATAGGAAGTGTAGATGTTATTGTGATATTTCTATCACAATAACATCTGTAGATAATGTTATAATAGAAAGTGTAGATGATATTATGATAGAAAGTTTAGATGATTTTATGATAGAAAGTTTAGATGATATTATGATATGAAGTGTAGATGACATTATGGTAGCAAGTGTAGATGATACTATCGGAGCAAGTTTATATTAAGGAATTAAAATCCAGGCATTTTTCGGATCCTGAGATTATAAGATTGAAAATTTGTCAATCCTGGGATGCCGGTGTTTCGGGATTTAGATGGGGTTTGGGTTTCGTGACAAGGAGATATACGCAATTTGATATAGACACATTGTAATAATGTATTTTAGTAAAATAACTCTTTTATTAAAGAAACTTTTGCAAACGTTAATTCGAGTCTCTTGCTGTCGGAAGTTGAGCAGTGACTTGCTGAAACATTTTTACAAACTTTTATTCAGGTTACAATTTCTGTTTGTGTGTGTATGTATGTGTGTGTGTGTGTGTGTGTGTGTGTGTGTGTATGTGTGTGTGTGTGTGTGTGTGTGTGGCTTTCTCTGGAAGCTGAAAATTTCAGCATAGTTTTATATTGGATGACAATACATGATTCAATTAAAAAAAACAAATAAAACGTTATTTGAACATCTTTAGTATACATACACACAGACGCACATCGAATGTATTTGAAATCAAAGTTTGTGTTAAAAAACTCGTTTTTCCTTTACTTGTTTAAATGTGGTTTTTGTCAAAAACATGCATAATTAATTCACAGATTGCGGGGGTTTTCAATTCTCATTTAAACATTTTTTGAGAAATCTGAAACAGCAATTATTAATTATTTTCTAAAGTGATCAAACAGGAAGTGTAGTTGATATTATGATATGAAGTGTAGATGATATTGTGATAGAAAGTGTAGATGATATTATGGTAGAAAGTGTAGATGATATTACGATAGAAAGTGTAGATGATATTATGCTAGAAAGTGTAGACGATATTATGATAAAAAGTGTAGATGATATTGTGATAGAAAGTGTAGATGTTATAATGATAGAAAGTGCAGATGATATTATGTTAGAAACTGTAGATGATATTATGATAGGAAGTGTAGATGTTATTGTGATAGAAAGTGTAGATAATGTTATAATAGAAAGTGTAGATGTTATAATGATAGAAAGTGCAGATGATATTATGTTAGAAACTGTAGATGATATTATGATAGGAAGTGTAGATGTTATTGTGATATTTCTATCACAATAACATCTGTAGATAATGTTATAATAGAAAGTGTAGATGATATTATGATAGAAAGTTTAGATGATTTTATGATAGAAAGTTTAGATGATATTATGATATGAAGTGTAGATGACATTATGGTAGCAAGTGTAGATGATACTATCGGAGCAAGTTTATATTAAGGAATTAAAATCCAGGCATTTTTCGGATCCTGAGATTATAAGATTGAAAATTTGTCAATCCTGGGATGCCGGTGTTTCGGGATTTAGATGGGGTTTGGGTTTCGTGACAAGGAGATATACGCAATTTGATATAGACACATTGTAATAATGTATTTTAGTAAAATAACTCTTTTATTAAAGAAACTTTTGCAAGAGTTTCATTTCTAATTTGATTTTCACTAAAAAAATAACTTCCTGCCTAAAAGTTTGTTTTGTGTGTATACAAGCTGGTAGAACTTTTGATAAAGCTTTGTATAAATTTTCCAGAACATTAATACAATGACCCGTGGTTCTGTAAAAAAAAACTCCATCTAATTCTAGCTAATTGCTCGAGTTCAAATAGCAAGTTACTTTTTTTTGTTAAAAACGTTTGGGTTTGCACGTTTTTTAATTTAATACATAGCCGGTCTGCATGGGCGCCCGCAGACATTTTTCCAGGGGGGACAAGTTTATTATTTTTTCTTTCTTTGCTTATTTTCTTTTCCGTTTTTTCCCAAAGTTGTGTGGGCTCTTGGGGCTCAATTTTCAGTTAACTTTATTACAAACTTGTCTTTAGGTTACAATCTCTGTTTGTGTGTATATGTGTGTATATGTCTGTGTGTGTGTCTTTCTCTGTACCCAAAACTTGAAAGTAAAATTGAACCAGTTTTTTGACCAGCTAGGAAGCTGAAACTTTCAGCATAGCTTTATATTGGATGACAATACATGATTCAATTAAAAAAAAAAGAAAACAAGTTTGTGTTGAAAAAATCGTTTTTTCCTTTACTTGTTTTATTTTACAGCATAACAAAAAATAAAAAATGTTTTAAAAACACGCTGAAAATTAAAAAACATGATTTAGTTATAGAGGTTCATATCTCCGACACGGCGAAACTGTCATTGTTAGATAGAAATTTGGTACCATTAAGGCTATGCAGAATAAGTTAGAAAAATTTTATTGAAATGAGAGGGTAAATCAAGCAAATATAGAGCATCGGGATGCATCCCCAAAAATAATGATAATGATGATGATAATGATATGACAATGGAAGAAGTCACAGTTATTTTTGTCTACATTTTTTTTTAATCGATCAATCCAGGGGGCAAGTGCCCCCCTTGAGTCCCCTCCGGGCGCCCATGCCGGTCTGTAATGCTACCTGACATTTTTTCTGACGCTAAAAAATTACTATATTCAGCTTCATTACCGTCGTTAGTCAACAGGTTGCAGTTTACATTTAGTTTTCTTGCTGAGTTTATAAATTTGTTCTTAACTAAATTAAATTCACCAAAATATTCCAGCTGCTAAACTGCTGCCGCGAGATAATTGATAACTGTAAACACAAATAAACTGCGTTTTTCCAATATCCAAAAAACTTCTATCTGTGTGCCAAAAGGACAGTTTTGAGATAATTGCTTTTCTGTGCAAAATTCAAAGCTTTTTTAGCAGTTACCAAACTACAGTAACAGTCTAAAAATATTACCAGTTCAGTTTTTGTAAGTCTTTTTTGTAAGTATGAAATTTTTAGATTTAAACAGATCAGTAAATTATATTGTCAAAGAAACTCAATTCAAAACATGTTTTAGCTATTGTAACCAGGGGTGCAGCCAAGGAGGGGAACGTGGAGCCTGGGCTCCCCCGAAACCTAACCAAAATGGATTTTGAAGTGACGGGCGGGCCTGTGAATTTGGGATGTTTTTCAATTCTTTCCTCTATTATTTAATTAACCTTTGTGAATTTATTGAAACAAACAATTCAAAATTAATTATCTATTAATTTGGTTTTGAATTTTTTTTAGAGAGTTTCATATCTACCCTTTCCCTTATATAAACAATTTCCCCCAAATGAGCGAGTCTACATTCAAATTCAGCGTCTCCTTCCAAGGTTTCTTGACCAAGGATTTTTTCTTCGCTTAGAGGAGACACTCAAATATTACGCCTGCGACCTTGGTCACATATCTGCTTTGCGTGGCGAATACTTGTGCTGGAAAACCAAATGGTTGAATGTCCAAGTGGCAGAGCGGCCACATACCGCAGTTGATGTTTTGCAACATTGTGAGGAATTCGTTTACCCCCCAGATAAATACGCTGCTGAAACTCTTCGTCACGTTGCCCCTCTCTTCCACGACAGCCGAGAGATCCTTCTCAACTATGCGCAGACTTAAATCATATCTACGCACCACAATGGGCCCGGCAAAGCTGAATGGGCTTGCCCAGATGACGATCAGTCGCGACCTTTCCATTAATGAAGAAGCCATCATTGACATTTTTTCGCAAAAAAGGCGACTGAATTTTTTATTGTAATAAATTGGTTCAAATTAAATGTTTTATAGTTTGATACTACTAATTGTTGCTTGAACTGTCTTTTAGCCTTGACTTTTGTGGGTTGCAAACTTTTCAGAAAACTCCTTGCTCAACAGTTTCCCCCCCCCCCCCCGAAACAATCCTGGCTGCGCCCCTGATTGTAACCAAGCAATTTAATCTAGTTTTGACGTCCTAAGCAAAACACAGTTTTTCTTTAACATCTTTTATAGCAATTACAGTAACAGTCTAAAAAATTCAGTTTTTGTAAGTTTTTTTGTAAGTATGAAATTTTTAAATTTAAGTAGATCTGTAAATTATATTGTCAAAGAAACTCAATTCAAAACATATTTTACTTATTGTAACCAAGCAATTTAATCTAGTTTTGACGTCCTGGGCAAAACACAGTTTTTCTTTAACATGATTTATAGCAATTTTGAAGCAATCAACTACATCAGACCAATTCAAAAATTGACCATCATCAATTTTTTCACCACTTTCGGAACTCCAGTTGTCATTGCTTGAATAATTGATTTTCGATTCACATTGTAGAAACTGAAATTAGTTTTTGTTCTATAAAACATCACAAACCAGTCAATGTCGATGTTGAAATGGCATCAATGTATCACATTTACTATGAATGGATTGAAATGGCATCAATGTATCACATTTACTATGAATGGATTGAAATGGCATCAATGTATCACATTTACTATGAATGGATTGAAATGGCATCAATGTATCACATTTACTATGAATGGATTGAAATGGCATCAATGTATCACATTTACTATGAATGGATTGAAATGGCATCAATGTATCACATTTACTATGAATGGATTGGAATGGCATCAATGTATCACATTTACTATGAATGGATTGAAATGGCATCAATGTATCACATTTACTATGAATGGATTGGAATGGCATCAATGTATCACATTTACTATGAATGGATTGAAATGGCATCAATGTATCACATTTACTATGAATGGATTGGAATGGCATCAATGTATCACATTTACTATGAATGGATTGAAATGGCATCAATGTATCACATTTACTATGAATGGATTGAAATGGCATCAATGTATCACATTTACTATGAATGGATTGAAATGGCATCAATGTATCACATTTACTATGAATGGATTGGAATGGCATCAATGTATCACATTTACTACGAATGGATTGAAATGGCATCAATGTATCACATTTACTATGAATGGATTGAAATGGCATCAATGTATCACATTTACTATGAATGGATTGGAATGGCATCAATGTATCACATTTACTACGAATGGATTGAAATGGCATCAATGTATCACATTTACTATGAATGGATTGGAATGGCATCAATGTATCACATTTACTATGAATGGATTGAAATGGCATCAATGTATCACATTTACTATGAATGGATTGGAATGGCATCAATGTATCACATTTACTATGAATGGATTGAAATGGCATCAATGTATCACATTTACTATGAATGGATTGGAATGGCATCAATGTATCACATTTACTATGAATGGATTGAAATGGCATCAATGTATCACATTTACTATGAATGGATTGGAATGGCATCAATGTATCACATTTACTATGAATGGATTGAAATGGCATCAATGTATCACATTTACTATGAATGGATTGAAATGGCATCAATGTATCACATTTACTATGAATGGATTGGAATGGCATCAATGTATCACATTTACTATGAATGGATTGGAATGGCATCAATGTATCACATTTACTATGAATGGATTGAAATGGCATCAATGTATCACATTTACTATGAATGGATTGGAATGGCATCAATGTATCACATTTACTATGAATGGATTGAAATGGCATCAATGTATCACATTTACTATGAATGGATTGGAATGGCATCAATTTATCACATTTACTATGAATGGATTGAAATGGCATCAATGTATCACATTTACTACGAATGCAGTGGATTCCCTCGTGCAACAAGTTATTTGCTGTACAGAACATCATAAATCGGCCAATGTTGAATTTTAAAGGCCATACATTCATTATATTTTATTCGAATTTAGGTGGAATCAATTGTGCAACAGATTATATCGGTTTTTATATTCAATAACAAACTCTTAAAAAATGTTTGTAATACAATGAATTCAGTTCCGGTATCCTAATCCCGGGATTGTGATCCCGCCAAAAACAGCAAAATCCCGGGATTGTAATCCCTAATGTAGATGATACAATGGTTGCAAGTGTATATGATATTTTGGTTGTAATTTTAGATAATACTATGGTAGCAAGTGTAGATGATGCTATGATAAATATGATAATCAAATGTAAAGATATGTCACAAAGACTCAGTGGAAACCATTTTAAATTATTTTTTTATATTATTATATTCAACTTGTCATCCATAGATTTATGTTACAAATTAAACGACGTTGAAGCCGATTGAATAATTGAAAACAAAACATGAATGAAATTTAATTTTCAACTTTTTTTTAAAGCAAATTTCAATTTTATAACAGTGTACGGGAAAGAAATAAATGAAAATCAAAACTAATGATGAAAATATTTGCCGGATTTACTAATTAATTGGATTCAAAGAAAAACTCTTTAGATGATTTTTTTAAATTAATTAATTGTACACCAATGTGTTAAAAAAATTTTAAACATTTTTTTATTAATAAATAACCAATAAATAATTACTTTAAAAAATGACTTGAACATTTTATATATTTTCTGGAAAATATAATTTTAAGCAATTATGAAATTTGAAGAAAAAATATTTTCGTGACAAAAGCAAATTTTGTATTTTTTACAATAATAGTCAGTTTTTAGTTTCAGTTGTTACGATATTTATTTCTTTTTCCGAAAAGTTCATTTTGTTATTTGAATTTATCGTTTTTTTTGTTTTAGTTGAAAATAAGCATGGGATTGGCTTTTGAATACATTTTTTTAATACTTGGGTTTTGTAGTTGTTTTTTTTTCATTAAAAGTTTTACTATTATTTTATTTGATGCATGGATGGAATTTGATATTTTTATTTAAACGATAAATTTTATATTCAAAAATTAATTAAATTATTAAGAAGTTACATAGGAATAGTTTGACCAAAGCTTTTTCATCTAAAAGTCAAAATTCGAAATCGAAAATTAAAAAACATGTTACCTATTTCTAATAATGAAGTTTTGTATTTTTATTCTAGATTTAACACTGCTTCCTACAAATATTTTAAAAATCCGTATTTTAAATGATGTCATACATTAGGCGCAGTAAATTTTCCCATCAATTTCTAATTTTATACATAGGTATGCCAATAATATGATTGCAAAATCATTTCCTTATAAATTGCAACCATTCTGCAAACGTGTTGGCTAAAATAAAACAATGATTCAATAATGTTTCGCTGTTTTTTTAAATTGAAAAGTTTTTTGAAAAACTTTGTCTAGATTTGCGGTTGTATATTCAATAAGAAATATATAGAACCTGAAAATTTCTTTCAGTTTTAAAGTTCAATAATCTTTTTATGAAACTAAAGTAGTGCAGTTACTCAGGTAACTTTAGTTTTTAATCAATTAAGCAAAATTTAAATCACATGTCCAATGAGAAATCGGGTATTATCGGGTATTTATCCACATTGTCAGACTGGGGCAGCTTTTCAATAAAATGTTGTGATTCTATTACTACTCACATCAGTTAACCAGCTGTGCGTAGTTGTATTCAACATTAGATTTTGCCTGTCTTAAGAGTTTGTTAGTTTGAAAAAATTAAGTACAGGTGTATTGAAAAATAAACCGAATTATCTCACAGTTATCGACAAATAAACTTTGGCGGTGTCCAATCGGTTTGCATTATGCTAAAACGTCGAAAATTAAAAAAAAAACTAATAACATTTGTAATTGTAATTTGAACAAATAAGCCGTACAAAAATATTTGTTCAGAAATTCCTTATATTTCAGGATTTGCCAGCTTTTCATTTATTGCAAATTTTTCTCTTAAAACTTTTCTACAAACTTTTATTTAGGTTACAATCTCTGTTTGTGTGTGTGTATTTTTCTGTACGAAAATCTTAAAAAAATTAATCAGCTTTTTGACTAGCTAGGAAGCTGAAACTTTCAGCATAGCTTTATAATGGATGACAATTCAATTAAAAACAAAACTTTGTGTTGAAAAACTCGTTTTTTCTTTTACTTGTTGAATTTATATATGTAAACATTTATACAATTGTGTTTGATTTGTTTTCGTTTTAAAACATAAATAATTATTATTTTAATTAAAAAATAATTTGTTTTCAGAAAATTTTCAAACTTTAATAAAATGCATCGTCATATGGAGCAAGTTTATATTTCAAATTTCAGCATGATTGAATGACAGGATGTTAGTTAATTTTTATTTTCAAGGTTTGCAAACATTCCAACAAGGCAGCAATCAAGCAAGTAATCAATCAAGCAAGACCGGTGGTGAAGTTAATATAAGAGATTTTTATTGATAAAAACCATAAAAAACCTTCGCAAATGTTAGTTTTTAATTGAAAATTCTAACCGTCGGTCTCCATTAAAAAAACCGGAATTATCGGTCTAAAACCGAACGCCTGTCAACTCTACTTTACATTAATATCCCTATATGTGTTGAAATTTAAAATTTGTTTGATTATTAACACGATATAAATTGATTAGTTTTGTGATTTTTATCCGGTGGATTAGGTGTTAAGAGAAATTTTGTATCCGGCAAAATAACGATGTCAACTGAAGCGAGCCCCAAAACCATATACCTACTTAACGCAAATATTTAACAGTATTATATTAAAAGCATTTTGACGTCGAAATCTCAAAACATTTATAAATTAATGATGTGACACTTTTAGACGATTTCACAGGTCTGATTTCAAAAACTTGATACCTGTAACCTGACAAAACCGGGAGTTGTTGAAAAACTGAAATGAGTCAGTGATTGAGATGCTCATCATAATATTTTATTATTTATTATAATAAAGTAGTTGCCATTCTGCCAAAGTCTAATCTAAGTAGACCCCCTGCAATTGATATGTGTTACGTAGAGTTAAGTGTTACTAATACATCTACTTTATACTTACTTCTACTTATTTAATCTCCCAGCCTGTTTGGAACAGTTTCCAACAGATTGGAACAGGGGCGCAACTAGGGGGGCAAGGGGTGGGGCTCAATCTCCCCATGCCAAATCAGAGGGTCCTGCAATTTTTCCAAATTCGATGCGTTTTTTAGGTAGGGGGGTTGGGGGTGCTACATTTATTCATAAACTTATTTTTTTTACAATTGCTTTAACTGGTTTGAGACTGATTTTGACTAGTCTTTAGTCTTTTTTTGTAGTCTTTATTTTCTATCATTAATAAATTCTTAAAGATACCGAAAAAAAACTGCAGACACAAGATAGTCAAAAAAAAGTTCCTCTGCGGCGGGTTTTCTTTCCTTTTTAAAACTTGAACAAGCCCCCCCCCCTCCCGAGGCCAAATCGGAAGGCCCCGCAATTTCTCCAAATATGACTGCAGACTGAAGATAGTCAAAGAAATGTTTCGCCTGCGGCAGGCTATCTTCTTTTTTTAAAACTGGGGGGTGCTACATTTATTCATAAACTTATTTTTTTTTACAATTGCTTTAACTGGTTTGACTATCTTCAGTTTGCAGTCTTTCTTTTCTTTCATTAATAAATGATTAAAGATACAAAAAAAGACTGCAGACTAAAGATAGTGAAAAAAAAATTGTTCGCCTGCGGCGGGCTTTCTTCTTTTTTTCACACTTGAGCCCCCCCCCCCCCCCCCAGCATTTTCTGGTAGTTGCGCCTTTGGTTTGGAACGCTAATCACGTGGATTAACAAGGTCAACGTTCACTAAGCCAGTCCATCCCCATGCAAAAGCCCATCCATATCCATGTGCAAATGGTTTTCTACATCTTAAATATATTTAATCACGCCCATCCTATTTTTCATCATAAGGCATCGTATCCACAGTGCACATGCACATGCACATAGTGTGAAGATAAACATGTGTTTGGAAACTTGCTTGTTGGTTATTGTGAAAACAATAGACATGCAAGTTATGTGTGAATGTATATGTGTATATGTGCGGGGCGAACCTTACCTGTTGATTATTGAGTAGATTCGAGGAGACAACGTGGGTGTTATTTGAGTATTCTATAATTATGTGGCCTAGATTTAAAAAAAAACAGGCGCTTGCGCCAACAAAAACCTAGTATACAATATAAATGCTCTCATAAAACCTTTTTTTAAATCATTTAACAGATTATGGGTGTGTGGAACATGAGCAAAGCTTTGTGCGACGTGTGGACTTCGTCAGACGTTCTCCTCTGCACTGCCAGTATTCTCAACTTGTGCGCAATCAGTATCGACAGATACCTCACCATAACGCGACCACTCGTATATGCAGCAAAAAGAACTCCGTCTCGCATGGCTCTCATGATACTCAGTGTCTGGATGCTGTCCGCACTAATAAGCATACCTCCACTTTTTGGATGGAGGGCCGATCCTCCACCAAATCAGTGCGAGCTCAGTCAAGACGTAGCATACCAGTTTTATGCCACAGTTGGTGCGTTCTATTTACCACTAATAGTTATGATTGTCATCTACTATCGAATCTACGTTGTTTCTGACCATGTACGTAAAACTGAAGCAAAGTTGCAGCCATTAAACTCATCTCCATCGCCCGGAAACTACGGAGGTTCTTCGCCATTTAATCGCAGCAGAGCACCATCACGTCTTGCATCTCAACAATGCCTATACAGTCCAAACAACACTTCCCAGAGACATCTTTCAACGGGAAGTTTCACAAATGAACTGACCATCCAAAAAAATATTCAATGCAACAAAGTTTCAAATTTTGGAATAGGAAATCGATTAGAAGTTTATGATCCAAGGATAGGAAAAATATCTCCATCAGTCAGTCATCGCCGCTTGTCACAGCAACCACCGGAATGTAAGCCTGACGAAGACGAGACTGAAGGAAGACTTCAACAGAGACACAGTTTCGATTTAAGTGGCGTCTCTTTCTTTAGTCGTCGTACAAGTGCAACTCCCTCTCAACAATCCAAAGGCAAGCCGACTGGTGATAGGCAATCAAAGTCAATTTCTTTTGGTCGGTCAATTTCATCGCGAGAACACAAAACAACAAAAACACTTGGAATCATTATGGGGTCATTCATCATCTGCTGGCTACCATTTTTTATTTTGGCTCTCATCAGACCCTTACTCCCAGATCCATCTGTCATACCTCATTGGCTTGGAAGTGGCTTGCAATGGCTGGGTTTTGCCAACAGTTTGTTGAATCCAGTCATATATGCACGATTTAATCGTGACTTCCGCACTCCGTTTAAGCACATTCTTCTATGTCGTTGTAGAGATTTAGATGCCAAACTGAGACTGGAGAGCTATGCAGAAAAATATGGAGCTTGTCATATATCCTTTGACGGCGGTTCGAGAATTCAACTCAATTCCCTAAATGTAAATTACGGCAAGAATAGCAGGCGTGAATCAAGTGTTGGAAGCAACGATTTCATCAAAATCACAAAAGAAGAGTTTGCTGATAAACCGCCAAAATGCGACGAAGAAACTGAAGATGTCAAAAAAATAGAAGTAGCAGAAGAAAATGAGGATTTTAAACAAATTGCAGTAGATGCACAGAACAGCAAAAGTTTCGAAAAATAAAAGACACTGATATTATTAGTCATTCGGCAATTGGAAGCGACACCACTAACTAACTGCTTGAGCAATAGAAAAAAGCAATAACCGAATTTTGAGACAAAATCAGAATCCAACTGGTAGCTTTTACAATATATTTGGACTCGTTTCGATGAAAATCAAACTCTTCGTGCTTATTTATGCTGGTTCATGCACTGTATGTATATATACTTCAGTGACTATTTGTTTATTTAAGCAACTTCCCTCCCATAAAGAAACGCGTATTTCCTGAGCTCATCAGTTTCCCGATTTATTCGAAAGTAATACAAAAAATTGTCTACAAGTTGTTTGTTCCCGCACCCTCAGTTGAACAAGGATTTCCTGAATATGCTCGAGGATCATCTGGTCTACAACCAATCGAATCGCAAATTTTCTTGGTGACAAGAACATGTCATTATAAAAGTTTCTAACGCAAACAGAGTATCTATTTGCATACCATTCGATCGGCCAAACCTGACGGACTAAGTCAAACAAATCCCACGCGAGTGAATGAAAGCAGGCGCGACGAAGGCTTAATGAAGCTTAATATAATTATTTTCATAAAATAAACATTTTTTGTCTTTTCTCCCGATTGTATTATTACGGAAATTCAAATCTCGTGTGTCAGTCTCCGACCAATGAACAATCTCAATATTTTCAAATAAAATACACCTGGCAACCGACTTAGGTATACTCCGCGGTGCCCAGTTATAGGGAAGACTTAATTTCTCTGGCAGTCCCAGCATATCAACGCTGTATGTTCAAAATTAAACAATCAACGACTATTAAGCTTACAAAACGTCAACCGTTTCGTCTGAAGTTTAACAAAATTTTGAATGTTTGCATCAAAATAAAATATAAAGAATAACACATTCGTAAAAAGTCAGTGAACATATTTTCACCTGCATCTGGCGAAAAAGATTAAAAGTCTTTAATAAAACCATAATATATATATATAAACTAAAGTACAAGATATGTACAGCAAAATAAAAACTGGACACCATGAAATGCCGAACACTTTAACGATAAACCAAATAACATAAATAACTTCACAGAGACTAGTCCCTTGAATTCATAAAATAAGATAAAAACGAAGCTTAAAAACAATAACAAACTAAAAAACTTCAGGATCGTTTGAATAGAAAGTATAAATTTTTTCTTTATAAAATCGATTGAAATCGTAATGTAAAAAAGGGAGAATAAATACTGAAAGTTGTCCACCATAGTTCAAACGAAATAAATATATAAAACTTTATTATAATACAAAATTTTGAGATTAATGATTAAAGCAACAGTGAAAAAAAATTCAATGTTCAATAGAAGACATCAAGATTCATTCATAGAAGAGAATAATAAAAACATAATTGACTAACATTTTAATAAATATGACAAAATGTAAACCAAAGAATGCAAATTGCAATTCTTGAAATAATCAATTATTTAAATTACTTAACAATGTCTGTTAAGCAATCAGAAATTTAATGATATTAATGTTAGAGCAAGATTGGCATCTTTCCTTCCCACATAAAAACTAGAAAATATCAATTTATGAAATCTTTCAGCATAAAAAACACTGATATTAAACTTCAACTATAACAAATCAATAAACATCAAATATCAATTTATATAAAAATCCTGATGTAAAAAATCTATTTTTTGATTATCACAACCAGTATTCAATAAAATGTTTTCAGTTCAGAAAATAATTTGAGAAAAAATTACTCCAGCAATGTGAGTCTCATTTCAGTTGTGTTATGACATTTTTGAGTGATTCAATTTGTGACTGTGTTGTCGTACGTTGGTTGTTCAGTTTTATCTCAGCATTTCTGAGATCCTATATAATGCAAGTAAAAATAAACTAATCAGTATATTATACGAATCATCACTCTATCAGAGATATTCATGTAAGAAGATGATGAGATGATTAGAAATATTCATTTAAGAAGATGATGAGATGATTAGAAATATTCAGGCAAGTCGATAAGATCATTATAGATATTCATGCAAACAGATAAGATGATTAGAGATATTCATGCAAGCAGATAAGATGATTATAGATATTCATGCAAGTAGATAAGATGATTAGAGATATTCATGCAAGTAGATAAGATGATTAGAGATATTCATACAAGCAGATAAGATGATTATAGATATTCATGCAAGCAGATAAGATGATTATAGATATTCATGCAAATAGATAAGATGATTATAGATATTCATGCAAGTAGATAAGATGATTATAGATATTCATGCAAGCAGATAAGATGATTATAGATATTCATGCAAGTAGATAAGATGATTATAGATATTCATGCAAGTAGATAAGATGATTATAGATATTCATGCAAGTAGATAAGATGATTATAGATATTCATGCAAGCAGATAAGATGATTATAGATATTCATGCAAGCAGATAAGATGATTATAGATATTCATGCAAGTAGATAAGATGATTATAGATATTCATGCAAGTAGATAAGATGATTAGAGATATTCATGCAAACAGATAAGAGGATTAAAGATATTCACACAAGCAAAACTAACATAAATTTTATTTTTCAGT
Organism: Erpobdella octoculata; assembly: GCA_963978895.1. NCBI lineage: Eukaryota > Metazoa > Annelida > Clitellata > Hirudinida > Erpobdellidae > Erpobdella > Erpobdella octoculata. The sequence goes on along the minus strand of OZ022240.1, from coordinate 9,601,311 downwards.
TCTTCTTGTGCATCAAAAAGATCAGAATTGATTTTACTCAGCTTCACAGAATGTTCAGAAAGAAGTTGTTTTTCCATTGATCTTTCTTTAAAAAAAAATTGAAAAACTTTGTAAGAAAAAACATCAATAAAAATTGAAAAAAAAGAACCAAACCTTCAATATAATGATGATATGATTCAATGATGGAATCAATACCAGGCCAGTTGAAAAGGTTATTGATATCCAGTTGATTCGCTCGATTATTATCACTATCAATAGTATTTTTATTATTCTCTAATGATATGGCATTCTCACAAACGTCATTTGATTCGTTTCGTAAGTTTTCGCGATGATGTGATGCAGGTGTCGATGATATACATCTACTCATCACAACATTCTCCAGAGAAACATCAAGAAAGTTATGATCATTGTAATTATTGTAGTCAACATAACTGGAACCTTCTATACTCATAGTTGGTTCCATTTTTGAATAATTTCTATCCTCTTTTCCTGAAAAAGTTAACTCTATTATTATGATTTTTTTAAAGAACAATATAAAAAAGTTTGTATAAAAAAATACCTTGTTGATAATAAAGCTGTTCATCTAACAAATGGTTCGATGGACAGGTGTAAGAGGGGGTTACTTTAGGAGGTGTTTCATATAGATGATGGCGATAAGATGGAGATACGAATGAAGACTGATTCAATGCATACGGTTGCGATGTAGCAGAATAGAACGAATAAATCGAAGAAGAGGGAAGTTGCGAAGAAGGATAAATAGATTGTGATGAAAATGATGGATACGATGATGACAATGATGATGACTCTGCTGAATAAAAAGAATCCGAAAGTGGAAGAGAATACGATAATGAAGAATGATTGTGATAAGACAATAATGTGCTAGCCAGAGAACTCGGCAGTGGTTCATATAAGGACACTGGCTTGCTTTCCTGACCCAAATTGGACTTTCCATGCACTAAATAATTTTCTACAAAACAAATAATATGATTTATTTTTCAAACATGATACACTATAATTAGTGGTGCCGATGGCTTAGTAGCATGGGATTACCCTTTAGACCCAAAAGTCACCGACTCAAATCCGACACCTTACTAGTACCAGTTGGGGTGCAAGAAGTTTTCCAATATCAATGATTCAGAAGTAGCAAAATAAATAATTCTCATTCTTATTTACAAATAATCTCATAAACTGCAATATAAGAATATCAACTTCAAAATCATTGCTAATCAACTAGCCTATTTTGTTAATAAACAAACTTCAAACAATTACAAACCACTTCTAGGGTTGCAGGATCCTGTATAACTAAGACCCAGCAAGGCAAGCATCGACTGTTTATCTAAGCCGTTATTGTGTGGGCAGTCCTCAGAACAACTACTGAATTCAACAGTATAAGAAGGAGCCTGGCTCTCAATATTTTCATCTTCGTCTAACAACGTCGGACTGACACTCAACTCTCTCGCTTGAAATTTTCTTCGTCTGTTTTTCTCAAACTCAATTTCTGGTAAGAAATAAATAAAGTTAACGTGACAAACATTTTAGTTTTTTTCATCAAGCATTCAATAAACAAAAAATCTGATCATAAAAGCTTGACTTCCATCTTATTATTTAACAAAAAAACATGAGTCAATTTCACAGAGCACTGGTTATATCCCACTGGAGTTTGAGTTGAACCTCTATCAAGATCTGATGAAACCATTTCTTACAGAACACCACTGATATAATGCGATAATGAAGTATTTAACCGCTGAAATTTGTTTTGAAAGTTTTAAATTTAAAAAAAGAAAGACTGCAAGATACCTTTGCATTTATCAACAGTTGAGAGACCAAGTGTAGAAAGAAAATCAATTTTTTCAGGCGAATTATTAGAAGTTGATAACTTAGGTCCAGAGATTATAGTGGTCAGTCTAGCCATTTTTAACTCATAATCAAAGTCACAATCATCAAATTTTTCACTACCGGATTTGTCCGGAGAGCACTTCCAATACTTGGGTACTCCTTTGGCATGCCTCCACGCTGCCTCAAAATCCAGCTTGCTAACTAATTTATGCGTTGTGATGACATTTGTATCAGTGCTGCTGCAGCTAGTAATGAATGGCATTGCTGATAATCTTTCACTATCTTTGATCAAAGCCAAATTCAATGGCACTTCCTCCTTCACTGATTTACTCGAAATACTTTTGAGACCCAGGCCAGCACCACTGGATTTCTTTGCAGAAGAACACATCTGAGATGAAACGACTGAAGAGTTACTTGAATTCAAAGTGCTCACGTTACATGGAAATGTTTTTGAAGCATTCTGAGATTCATGACCGTAATTATTTGAACACAAAGAAAGTGAGCGATGTGGCAACCGAGTTGAATTCGAGTCTTTCTCGTTCTTATGATCATCTGATAAGGTTTTAGAGATACTTTTAGGAATTGCTTCGACCTTATTTCTTGTTTGAACGACTTCGTGCCCCAACTTTTCTGGAGCCAATTCGAAAGGTCGGTGAAATTTGCATTCGTATATTTGTGCTGCCTTGCTGGAAGGATGATAAGATGACATGTCCTTACTGTCAGTTCCAGAAATTATACTACTTCTAACTGCAAACGTATTTGCAGAGTCAGATTTTGAGAGCTTTAAATTAGAAATGTCATGTTTAAAATTTTCAGATGATTTTTTATCAGAATATTGGTGCGCAGCTGTTACTCCAGGAGCAACTTTTGATTGAAGATTAAGCGGTTCAACCGCGTGATGGAAAATTTTTGATTCATTTCGATAATTGAACGAACAGTTTTGTTCAGAATTCTCAGAAATAGACGAAAGTCCATCTAGATTTTAAAAAGAACACAAATGCTGAAATTCACAACATGTTCTTAGTGATATTGAATTTTCAATTAGACATAGAACACTAACAAAATGCCTCTTAACAAAATAGAGTTACTTCGAAGTTTAAAAAAAAATAAGCAAATACCATTGATATGAGCTGAATCAGAACAGGAGACAGAAGAAAATGCAGGACTTTTTGGCACCTTGAGAGACGATGATATTGATGAGGATCTTTTTTGATTGTGATAAATCTGACAGGAAGATTCTTTACCAGATTGAGCATACGAATCAAGTTTCTTTTCATCAATTTTTCTATTTGAATAAACCAATTCACCATTGCCTTTTTTTGATGTTTTTTCGTCTAAAATGGCAGATGATGAGTACTGACGAAACATGAGACTGATATCTTCTGTTGATTTGCGCTTCAAAACTGCATTGCTTGCTTGGTGGTTTCCATAATTGATTTGATCATTATTATTCATCTTCTTAAATGGAGAATCACTGATACGATTGTCATCTTTAATGGAGTCAGATGACAGTGACGTTGCAATGAAATTATTCATCATGCTTGCAGACGAGGATGCCCTTTTAATAATAAATATTGAAATCAATAAACAAGAAATCAAAACAATGAATGCTTTATATAATCAATAACACAAATTATTCATCAATCATATAAAAAACTTTCTGGATCAAATTAAAAAAAAACCTGTCAAAGCCCATCCAGGACGTTGCTGGTGTAAGGTCAGTGTTGGAAGAATACTTTGAAGGATTTTGAAAAGAAGAGAGATTGGGAAGATTCTGCCCGAAATAGTCACCGTGATAACGAGAACCAGTTGAAGATCCAGGGAGACTGGCATAGAGTGCTGGGTTTGGGAACATACCCAAATGAGGATATTGAAGAAAGCTAGCTTGAAGCATCAGCTGTTGGTCTGCCGACAGCATGGTGTTGTCTAACCTAAGTAAAAACACATTCTAGATGAAAAATACAGCTGATCATAACAACAACAAAAATCTATTAAATATAAGATATTTTTGAACCTGTATGATGGGTGACCAAACATGGCACCTGCAGCGGCAAGAGCAGAATTCTGTCCATAAGCTGACTGGTAGGCTTTGTAAAATGAATCTAAAACAAACTGAGAGGATGGAAGTGTTGAGTGACTGTTTCCATCAGCAGTAGATGACAAACGATATGGATTAAATTGGTTGATTGGAGGAGCTACATCAGGAGACTGGCGCACATCTAAGGGATACATGCCTCCAGTTGGACCACCATAAGAAGGATGTGGGGTGGGTCTGTAATCATACATATATATGTTATGGTTGTTAATTGTGCAGCACAATATTACATATTGAAAACTTGATTGGAAAACATAGAAGTTTTGGCATAAATGATTTTTTTGCATTTTTTGTTCAAAAATCTGAATTTGTTGATGAACAATTTATTTTTAATAAATACAAGTTCCACTAGGAACAGCTTACACCAATGTGTTGTTTTGCCATTTTTTGAGCCTTTATATAAACAATAATAAACAAAACACAATGAGTATATTGTAAGTTATTATAAATATATAAATAAATAAATTGATATACATTATCAATTAAAATTAAAACAAATTAATTAAACAAAGTATACAAAATATGGAATTTCCTACAAATTATTTTTTAATTGAATTTATTGAATTGTTAAATTTTTAAAAACTTTTCAACTAGTTGAAGCTCTGAAAATTTCAGACTTAATGTATTTTAATGTATTCAACTAATAGACTAATATTCAATCATTTATTTTTATTGAATAGTAAATAATAAAAAAAAATTTCTTTACATGTATTTAATATCCTTAACATCAACGAGCCACTGTATTAGAATTGTTTCATGAAAGGGCACAAAAAAAGACAGCCATGAATGGTTGTAATATTTACCAACATTACACATTTATTCCGATATTACATTCGTTCATTGTAAAATTTGCTCAGAAATGATTGTTCCAGATGGAAAAGAACATGAAAATTTGCAATATCACCATTGGTAATAATATAATCAATATGAAAAATCGGCTAGAAAATGTGACCATGAATGTCTGTATTGAAATAATCACATCTACCACAATATCATAATTGATGTTAATGTGGAATTCACATTTCACATCATATTGATAACTAGGTTTTGGCCTGTCAAAATACAAGAATTTTATTCAAATAGCCAAGTGACTTGAAATTCAATTTTGATCTCTGAAATGTGGTGAAGTAGCTTTTGCTAAGAATAGATGCTTTTACTAGGTAGCAAGCTTCTATTGTTCACAGATGCATCTATGCATACAAAAAGCAAAAAATATCACAATCTTAATTAATCTTAAATGATGAACGTTTATAAAATGTACAAATTGTAATATAATAAAAATGTATATTTAAATCAAAAAAGCACCAAAGGAAACTGAAAATGGGTCCAATTGTCAACATATGATGTTGTGAGTAGAAAAAAAACGTGTATGTTTAAATAATGTTAATAGAAATAAAGAAAACCTTTATTCAAAGAGTCACTATAGAAACAAAAAATACACTTTTAATTAAATAACCATTTTTTTGAATAATTTTAATCAAACAAAAATTGAGAAAGATGGGCCCATAAAAATTCGTATTTACTTCTTTATTTTTAATTCTTTTAGAATATAAAAAATGACATCTAGTGAATAAAAAAAAAACAAAGTAATTTCAATTTTCATCTTTTCTTATTCACATTATTTTACTAGCCAAAAAAATATTAATTCGAGACATATATTATAATAACAACACCACTATCAAAATATGAATACAAAATGAATACCTGGGCAAAGGCGGTGGCCGACAATCAATATTTAGAAATTGATGATCCATGAGTGTCTATTAAAGAAAAGAAAATTTTCAACTCATGAAATTGTTTTGAAACAGAATGTCATTGGCTCCTGAAATAAAATTAAAAAAAAAACAATATTTTATCAAAATTTCTATTGAGCAATTGAAGTAATACTATTTAAAATCACCAGCACAATGTCTGGTTAGTCATAAGTGGTGCTTCTAAAGCTGGTGATGAGGGATTGTAAATATGATCTTATCTCAGCCATCCTTCGACAGCTGTACTGGCAAAAGTTAACTGCAGGTTGGTGTTCAAAATAGCGTTTATGGTATTTAAGTGACCTCAGAAGTTAGCTATCTCCCAGCTCCAACTCTGTGAGCCAGTCCCAAGCCTGGAGAAAGGAGGAGGGAAAAGTAAAAAGGATCAAATTCTGATCCACGACAGGAAGTACTTAAGTGCTTCCTACATACAGCCATTAGAGTCTTAAAACACCTGGTGTAAAGGACTATAAACTACTATGAAAAAAAAAATTTAGCTATCTCCCCCATATTTATGATTAGATAACAAGCAGCTGAGCAACATTTGGACTCATAAAGGCTTCACTTCTCATCTCTGCAACGTCTTTTAAGAATATCTCATAGGGAAGGTTGCTGACCAAAGGTTTTAGAATAGCCTTCCGCCAGCTACAACCGCATGGTTCCAAAAAGCACATCTGTTTAAGACTAACAAATTACAGACTTCCACCACATTATTGAATTCTGTTGCTTCTCATAAATCTTATGACATTGATGGCACGAAAAAATAGAAGTTATCATCCATGAACTCATTCATTATATAGACAATTTGAGAATGCCAAATATAAAAAGGCTGTAATTGCTTGACTTCGCAAGACTTTGCAACCACTGAGCATTTCAAGAAAATGCTCAAGGCTCATGACCTAGTGTAGTTTGCATGCTAAATAATTAACCAAATTTATTTGAATTGAAACCATCTGCATGACCACTGAACCCAACTTTAGTGTTGTACCACAGTAATCTGAATATAACATCAGTACCTGTTTTAGTTACAAAAATGTGCAATGCAATGTTATCCATACTGTAAATGTTGAAAAATGGAAATCCTAGTCACTGTTATGGGTCATTCATGAATTACTTTTTTTAGCCATTTTTGACCTCTCCTACTCCCATGTACGGACACACGTAAGATTTCTTGAACTCTCCCTAGCTCTTCTTACGTAAGATGTTACCTAGTTTTCCTTCATAGTTGAATGACCTTAAAAGAGGATCAGTTACACTGAAACTCATAATTTTGCAGAAATGAAAGATTTTTATTTCATAAAAGATAATTATTTAGCCTTTGAAAAATTCAGATTATAAGTAATGATAATTGAAATATTAAGATAATTGTGAAATATTATGTAAGAATGACTTTTACCCCCTTCCCCTGAGATAAGACATGTAGAAATTTTTTAAAACCCCTCCCCTTGGGACCATTACATAATTCATGAAAATAATGAACCAACCCTTACATTCAAAAATTAGTATCAACTATGTTATTAGTAGACATTTCAAAATTAACAAATGCAGTCAATTACAGATCTTTATTAAATAATTAATCTTTTTTGTGCATTTCAACACACGCTCACAAATTTCTCCATCATTCTCAAAAAGTTGTTGCAAATAATTTTCAAACCAAACTTTCATGTACCATAAATCTCCATGCAATTCTTAGCTACCACAAGTTAGATTTACACATTGAGCAATATGACATTTTTTGTCAGGTATATTTAAAATATCAACTAATTGATTAAAAATTGAGAAAAATTGAGTCATGTCAGATATGTGCGAAAATTAAATTGGAGCTTTTGTTACTTGTGGTCAGCAATGCAAAATATCTCTGCTAATTATAACCACTTGAAAAACACCAACAATGAAAACACACTAAACGCAGACTGGAAACATGCTAACATTTTTCTTTGGGCGACAACGGCGATGATGATCATCATCATCATCTGCACAGAGCCCTTCAACAACGTGAACGAGCCGATCACCAAACGCACCGCAGCAAAAACACTATACGTTGATGGATATCTCGACGCTGGGACCCTGCTAATCAATGATCTTAAAATCTGCTTCTGCATGCCGATTATAACGCCCATCATCAAGCGCCATCTCTCGACTCGGCTAGAATCTATCAGCTTAATAAAGGCCGGTTAGACTAGACTGAAGCGTCTCGTAATGTCATCTACAAAAGACCCTTGCAGTGACAAGAAGTGGATGAGCGAACGGTCTGTGCGCACAGACCTTTAGGTTATCATTCAAAGCCGATCGAACGCACCCACAACACGACACACAAACAAATCGGCAACAACGACGAGGCTCCCAGCTTCCCGCGTTCATTCGTTCGTTCGCCCGCTAATACACTGGCCGACAGTACACAACCAATAATTCGCAGATGCGCGGGAGAAGCACAAAGAAGAAGAACGATCGTAGAGGAAAATTAGAAAAGGAACGAAGGAAACCACAGGAGACTACTCACACGTACACTGCAATTGCAATAAAAGGTTCGGCTGTACAGCTGCAGTCAACTGCGCACGCGACGGTTGCCTTGGCGAACTCACGCGTCTCTCACCGACACTAAGACTAGAAATTTAAAGAATAGGTACGAAGTTATACTAATGGGTTTAAGATTTAATTTATGTGTGGCAAGTTTAGAATATAAACATTGTCATAACCGGCTCTGTCACCAATGCAAACTGCTGACGTGACAACGATAAGGTGGTGTTATGTTATAGGGCGGCGTAACAAGATGGGGGATTGAGGGTCATAATCTGTTTCTTGTTGAATAAAAAAAACCCGATTTTCTTGAGACAGAACTAACATCAATGAAAATAAAAGTTCAAAATAAAATTTATAGAAATTATATTATTAGTTTAGTGTTGAAACCGTTTTCCTCATGTTCTACAATGCAAGCTTGCTTAATACTTTTGGAGACATCAGGTTCACTGAATTTTAACAAAACTTGCATAGCAATCAGTTAGCTCGCATATGAGTAGTAAATTTGCACAAGCAGTGCCGGGGATAGGGTGTGAGTGCCCCGCTCGAAAACATTAGTAAGGCCCTTTACTGATTACCCTGACTAATGCTTGGCTGTCATACCACATTTTTTCCTAGAAATAGTCTTTTCACAAAACTTTTTTTCGAAAATAAATAAACATGATCAATAGCTGGAAGGAAAGTGTGGGGAGTAATGCGAAGGAAGGAGTAATTTGAAAAGTAGTTGACCCAATTTTTTTTTCTTTAAAAAATTAGCTACAAAGTTTGGATAAGTATCTACGACTATCTCCCTGTCATCACCAAGTGTTTTAAGACTGAAATAGCTGTATGTAGGAAGCACTTAAGTACTTCCTGTCGTGGATCATAATTTGATCATTTCAACTTTTCCCTCCTCCTTTCTCCAGGCTTGGGACTGGCTTGCAAATGCAAGGCAGAGTTGGGTTCTATCTTCCATGAACTGCTTTTAACTCAAAACAAGGTTTGGACCATATGTCTTGTTAAATCATATACCTGATTTTTTTTTTATTGAAATTTAGCATACGCCTTATCAAGACAAGTCTTGCTCAAGGCGAGAGAGGGAGGGTACTTGCAAAGGCAGCCATTTATAGGCGCCTACCCCTTTAGCAAATGCGAGTGAACTCCTTGCTTAAGGGAGTTACACATAGAAGTGATCGGTGTGACACACATTGACTTATTGGGATAATTGCTGATGATATTGACATCTGACTATTAAGAATGATTTTTAACCATGAAATTTCTGATTCATTTAAAAGTTGTTTAATCCCACAATCTCCAAGTTTTGCACCTAAGAGGATATGCCTTTTTATTTCTTTGATTTTTTTTTGGATGCTTTTTAATAACACTCATTCATTTAGAGTGCATAAATTAATTCAGTAAAAATTCTGGCCTCTACAAATTGTATTCTCAAGCAGTTGATGCATAGGAAATACATTAGAGAATAACTGTCATAAAAACATAAAAAAATATTTCTTGTGGAAAACTGATGGTTAAAATAACTTCAAAACAGTGATGTAGTAGCCCTTGAGGACAACGTTTTGGTCCAGAGATGCATACACACATACATTGCCTGTAAAATAAATAAACTAGCGGGGTTACCCGGGGTTTTTCTATCGTTTTTCTCTTTCTTGCTCCCGTTTCCATCCCCGCTCTCCTACTCCCTCTTCTGGTCCTTCACGCTCTCCTGCTTCCTCTCTGTTTCCTGCTCACTCTCCTGCTCTGCTCGTTCTCCCGTTTCCATTCACTCTCCTGCTCCCACTCGCTCTCTCTCCCGTTTCTGTTCCCATGGTTTCCCTTTGCAACTCGATTTCCCAATCCCGCTTGCTCTTCCAACCCCCTTTGCTCTCCCGTTCCCTCTCACTTTTTCAAACCTGCTCGCTTTTCCGCTCCCGTTCCTTTTCTTTCTTCCTCTCCCTCCTAACTTCTTTTTGCCCTATGTGAGGTGCCGTAGCACAGTGGTGAAAGTAGTTATGCTATCATCTTGCCATCGTGCTAGGTTAGCTGAGTTGGTAGAGGGTTAGCCTTGAATGTGAAAGCTTCACGGTTTGACTCCCACTCACTGCCTAGTAGCCCATGTCAACGGAAAACTTAGCGGGTAAAATCTTTCTCTCCGTGGGGCATGTAAAAGAACAGCGCCTTTGAAAAAAGCGGAAAAGGCGCTCAATAAATTATCAATCATTTACATTCATTTACATTTTTACATCGTGGGTTCAAAGAAAATGGGAGCGAGAGAGAAAAACGATAGAAATACCCCCGCTAGTATTATATAAATATACTAGCGGGGTGGGTACCCGGCGTTGCCCAGGGTTTTTAATCGTTTTTCTCTCTCACTCCCGTTTTCTTCCCCGCTTGCTCTCCCAGTTGCTTTCCCATTCCCGCTTGCTCTCCCGTTCCCGGTCGCTCTTGTGTGCTTTCCCATTCCCGCTTGCTCTCCCATTCCCGGTCGCTCTTCCTTTCCCGCTCGCTCTTGTGTGCTTTTCCATTCCCGCTTGCTTTCTCGTTCCCACTCATTCTCCAGTTCCTGTTTCCGCTTGCTCTGCCGCTTCGCTCATTTTGAGACCGATTTCAATTTTTTCACAAAAACTTTTCCCTATTGACTCTCAAGATTATTTGAAAATTTCATTACGATCGGATGAATGGTGTAGCAATGCATAAAGGACATACATACACACTAGGGATGTCACGGGTACCCGAACCCGAGTTCGGTACTACCCGGTCTTTTTCTGATACCCGAACTCGAACCCGAAAGTGTGAAAATTTGATACCCGAACCCGAAAATGTAAAAACTTGATACCCGAACCCAAAAATGAGAAAACTTGATACCCGAACCCGAACTCGAACCCGAAAATGTGAAAACTTGATACCCGAACCCGAAAATTTATAAGCCTAATACCCGAACTCGGAGTTGTGAACAAATAAATATTTATAAAAGCTTTGTCTTAGAGATCAATAAATTACAAGTTTTGTTGACGTAACATATTATACTAATCGGGAGCGTAGAAGTTTTGTATTATCACCTTTGCGTAACAAATAACACAAATACGTCATTTTATTAGTGATTGTGTAAACTAGACCACTAATCCGTTTGATTATCAGGCCGGACCGAGCCGCGAACGAACTAAAATAATTAAGCCTCCTTCGGTCGAAGAAATCGCGGATAGCCATGACTCTAAACTTTTTACTTCAGTTATATAACCTTATATTTATTCATTCATATCCTCAAAGTTTTTCTGATATAACAAAGACCCTTTGTTATAAAGATAATCTTGCATAATCCTAAACTTTAACTGGCAAAGTCTATAAATGATCTATGCGTCACAGTCATTTTATTGGCAAATGTGTAAGCCAGAACACTAATCCGCCTGATTACCCGCCCGGACAGAGCAAGGATATCTTGATATAACAACTGGATCCACAACCTACTCTAGTAGGCCAAGACAATTTAGCCAATTACGTAATAGTTACATCAAGATTTTTAGAAGTATGATATAACTACAGATGCTTTTGTAGTTTGTTACATCAATTTATTTATAATTATGATATAAGAAGCGATAAAACATTAGGCCTACTAGAGTAGGTTGTGCATCCAGTTGTTATATCAAGACATCCTCGGACAGAGCCGCAAAAAAAAATAATAACTTACAATAATTTAAGAGGTAACGTATTATACTAATCGCAAGCCATACAAGTTTTGTATTATCACCTTTGTGTAACAAATAACACAAACAGGTCATTTTATTGGTGAGTGTGTAAGCTAGACCACTAATCCGCCTGATTATCTGGCCGGACCGAGCCGCGAACAAACTAAAATAATTGAGCCTCCTTCGGCCAAAGAAATCACATTATTTGGAAAGCTAAAAAATAACTTGTTAGAGTTTATTCAATACGTGTAAAGTTCAATGGATGAATTGATCGCTCTCGTTTGTATATGTATATACACTAGGTAAATTTAAAATCAATCCAGGAATTTGAAATCATAAGCCAGTAGGTACCCAAACCCGAACCCGGTTTTTGGAAAATTCCGAACCCGAACTCGAACCCGAAAACCTGAGTTTCACAAACCCGAACCCGAAAACTCGAGTTTTACAAACCCGAACCCGAAAACTCTAGTTTCACAAACCCGAACCTGAACCCGAAAACTCTAGTTTCACAAACCCGAACCCGAAAACTTCAAAAAGTACTACCCGTGACATCCCTAATACACACAGACAGTCATTTTTATATATATATATATATAGATTATGTATAATATTTATATCTCTATATATGAAAATTAATAACAGTCTGTCTGTTTGTCTTTTATACAATTCCAAACCGCTGGACCAATTTGAAGGAAATTTAGCTTATAATTAGTTCCCGAAAAAGAGAAAAAGATATGGAAGATTTAAAAAAAATTGCTTTTTTACTTTTTATAGCCAAAAAAAATTGCATAACAAAGTTTGAATGGGGTTTTATGCAATTTTTAACAAATCTGCTATTTGTTTTACATTTTATGATAAAGAAAACCCAGTGGCATAATGTGAATTGAACCCACCCGGAGATGACGGGCCAAACGTTACACTCCTCTTCTTAAAAAAAAAAATTACCGGACGAGAGAAAAAAAGAGAAAGAAAAAACCCAAGTGACATAGTGTGGGTTACAGCCACATGGGTCAGGCAGGCCAAACATGGCCTTTCTTCCCCAAAAATATTAGCATGAAAAGGGTAAAAAAGAAAGAGAGAAGGGGAAAGAAAAGATGGAAAGAGTGAGAATTGAAATAAAGAAACATATAAAGAGTGAGAATTGAAATAAAGAAACATATAAAGAGTGAGAATTGAAATAAAGAAACATATAAAGAGAATGGAAATAAAGAAACAGAGAGAGAATGGAAGCACAAATATTCAAGTTAACTGTAACACTAACTGAAATCGGAAAATAATAGAAAAATAATGGTCAGTTAAGTGTAATAGTAATAGTAACTGAAATATGGCAAATAACTCTTAACTGTAATAGTAACTGAATAATAAATTCAGTTAAATAATACAAAAATAATTAATAACTGAAAATTTTTTAATGTAATTTTTTTGTAAATAAATTAATTATTAGATTTATTTTTTATCTAAAGATAAAAATCGAGTTCTTTGGTGTTACCTAACAAATATACATGGGGCTGTTTAATTAGTCGCGGGCTTTTGTTATTATTGATAGTTGATAGTGCTGCTGTAATCGTTCCGTGAAAAATGTTCAAGAACAATAATGGCAGAAAACAAGAAAGTAGTGTATGGGAATATTTTGATGATGAGCAATCAGTTGACAATTCAAAATGCAAGATCGAAAACTGCGGTAGCTTTTTAAAAAGAAAAAATGCAACAAACTTGATGAATCGCTTAAAAAGCAAGCAAAATGACATAGCTAATTCTCTGATCTCAAAAGAAAAAGACAATGCCCATCCCACTCAACTCATTCAACTAACACTGCAGGTGAATGCTGTTTTAAATATTTTTTTTTATAAACTGGTTGATTTGAATAGGACACAAACCTATTTTTATTCTGCCCTTTTTCTGGTATCAAATTTTGCCAATTTCAATTAGTTTGAAATAGAAATTACATAATATATACATAATAATACCTACTCAATACTGCATATCGAAATCTGTTATATAATATTTCTGACTCTGCGTGATGATATGTTGAAGTTAAAGCTTCTTGATGCTGCAAAAACATATATCAAAGAAAAGGTAAAGTATGGTTTATGACTAAAATTTAGATTAAAGTCAAAGTTCTAGATTGCGGTGGGATTTGTCTTATAGTTTATTCATTTATTTAACAGGCGTTAAGTTCTGGTTTTATACCAGCAAGTGTTGCACCTTCAACTTCTGATGAATTGTGCCAACTACCATTAAAAAGATTTTAGAGGCTTGCCCAAGAAATTAATGCTTCCAGTTCTTCGAGCAAGCAATCTAGGCATGGAATTTCTGTTGAGGAAGAACTTAATGCTTATCTTTCTGGACAGCCTCAGAGACAGTGTATCCTCTAATAGCGGCCTTCGCTTAAGACCTTATCTCTGCACCTGCTTCAGAAGCATATGTGGAGCGCATCTTCTCGATTTGCAGTGATATGACTGCAGGAAAAAGAAACAGGCTCTCCAAGAACCTATAAACTGGCGTTTGTTTTTAAATAAACTCGAAGTTTTACCATTTTGAAAATAAATGAAAAAAAAGTTTTACCATTTTTTTGGCTGTGTATAGAATCTACAGTTAACTGTAACTTTAACTTAAAAATAAATAAGTGTAATAGTAACTGAAATATGTTTGTGGAAAAATAACTTTAACTGAAACTGAAAAATGTTGTAACTGAAAAGTTGTAACTGAAATATCACAGAATGGAAGTATAGAAACACAGAGAGAAAATCTAAATTGTGTTACATTGTCAGCTGTTCCTGAGAACTTCCTTATTCGACCACTCCATTTTGAAACAGAAGCAGCTAGATTGATTTTGACTGAAATTAAAATTAACTACATGAAAAACCTAATCGAATCAAGATTTCAGTCAATATATGGTGATGCTTATGGTTTGGTCTATTTGCTTGACCGAAGGAGAAAAGTTAGAGAGAACTTTATGAGTAGCTGGAAGAATTCATCTTAAATTATACATTGAGCAATAAGACCCCATCCCAATAAAAAAATATGCAACCTTTTGCCAATTGACTGTTTTTTAATTGCAAAAATATATTTTTTTTCAATTTGGGATGCTAGCCCAAGAGCATAAATCATCTTTAGCATTTTAACTGATTAATGGGACAAATTCGTCATTAATCCAAAACATTGCTATAAAGGTATTTTTATTGGTTTTGTCTATTGCTTCTTCAAAGCAAAACTTTTCAACTTTTGGATTTGTCCACTCTGAATTTCGGAATCAGCAGACCCTAGAGTGGTAAAGCGTTCGCCTGTCAATCGTTAGGTCGGCAGTTCAAGCCTCACCGGCATCACCAGAGTAACTCCTTTAAGCAAGGAGTTCACTCGCATTCGTTGAAGGCGTAGGTGCCTATAAACAGCTACCTCTGCAAAGGACCCTTTCTTCACGGCCTAGAAGTCTAAGGATTAACGGCACGTTAAACATTGGCAAAAAAGTATTTTTTGCAAAGACCAATATACATCAGCTCAATGGAAGCACGGCAACTTCCTTTAAAAGAGAACATGAGACCAATCTAGATGAAAACATTGTATGAATTTTTGCCAGAGTTCTATGTTATGGTTCTTAATAAAATTGATTGTCACATTAATTTTAAATAATTAATCTATATATATATAAAAATGAATGTTTGTGTGTGAGTGGGTCTGTCCTTTATAGAAATCTGAACCGCTGGAGTGATCTTGATGAAATTTGGCAAGGAGGTAGTTCTCATACAGGAAAAGAAAGTTAAGAAAGTTTGGACTCCCTACTCCCATTCCCCAGCTCAGGGAGCCACAAAACCTTTCCAGGCCAAAAGTGCCTATGTACGACCATAAAAGGTAATTGGGTAATAAAATTCAAATTTAGTTCATGTATCAACGTTTGAAGGCTTCAAGCAACTTTTAGCAATTCTATTTTACGTTTTATGGGCTAAAAGAAGTTAGGAAAGAATAAAAAAGAGAAAATGAGTGCAAGTGGGAACTGGAGAGCAAGCGTGGACGGGAAAGCAAGCGTGAGCGGAAACGGGAGAGCAAGCGTGAGCGGAAACGGGAGAGCAAGTGTGAGCGGGAAAGCGACCGAGAACGGGAAAGCGGGAGAGCAAGCGGGGAAGAAAACGGGAGCAAGAGAGAAAAACAATAACAAAACCTCTGAAAACCCCAGGTAAGCCCGCTCGTTAAAAAATAAAACCATTGAAAATCATGAAAAATCCATTAAAAACTATAAAGAACCACATTTCCAAAAATGTAATACTTTGGTTTTGGCCAACCCTGACTAAAACCTCTTCTGTTGACTAACTTCCAGATTCTGATATTTAGTCTTGCCCCACTGTCACCTTAGGTTTAATTTGCATTTCATTCCAAATTTGATCTGAAAAAGTTTTTCTATCCATGCTTAAGACAATTCTAGTCACTCCACTTATTAGGACCTCAATACCATCTCCAAAGCTTCAAATTCCTGCTTCAAACTTTTTCATTTATTTACGGTCAGCTTACAGACTCACCTTATCATAACACTGAAGCATCACACATTCATTAAATCCTTTATATTAACTTCACCTGTTGCTTGCTTGATTGGATACAGTGAAATCTTATGATGGCTTAAAAACATATTTTCCATCATCCAATCGAACTAAAATTGAGTATATTGAATTGTTGTCCATGACAACACATTTCATTGAATTTTTGGATAAATTGAACAAAATTTGACAAGAATAAAAAATATACAAATTTTTGTCAACAAAATAAAACCATTAGTTTTGAGTTTGTTCAGAAGGCAAAATTGATTTTTCAAATAAAGAATTCGTAATAAAAACTTTGTTTTTATGTATTGATCTTTCACAAGTGAGTTTTGAGAATCTCTGGGACTGCTTTTTCCTAACAGCAATATTTTATTACAATTTTACATGTAATAAAATTTTATAGCAAAAGCTGTCACAGAAACTCTATACAGAAAACATAAAATGAACTACAAATAAATAATAAAAATTGTTCAAAGCTGACAATGTTATATTGCAATCATGGATTTTGTTGGAAGAAAAGTCCAGACAGCAGAAATAAAAATAGATAAAAAGAAGACCAAATTGAGACTTAGAACAGAGATGTCAATTATTCCATTGATAGAGTATACCAGAATGAAAAGTAAGACAGTGACTTGTTTCAAGAAATATCAGCGAAAACTATCACAGAAACACATAATTGTAACTAAGGTTAGATTGACTAAAACTGTTGAGACGAAAACGAATTTTAGTCATTGTTTAAAGACTGAAGAACTCAGCATTTGACCTTTGTTATTATCAGGTAGACTTGTAAGTTAAATAGTTAATAAGGCAGGCCATACTGAGAATAACCCCAAAATAAGCCATACATTTTCAGTCTGTTTAGTATGTTTGCTGAAGATAACATTTTTAGAAAAATATATATTTATTTATAAAAGCCTCTTTTCAACATAACTACCTATATCTCAATACACTGCAGTACACACTACACTTTCGACTTTCACTGCCTTGCATGTTTTACAACTCTCTAAACTCTTGACTTACCACCCTTTCACACTACAGTACAGTTACAGTACTATTACCACAACTGACTACAGACTGACTGACTACACACACTCTGCATCCTTTTTTGCTTTTAACCGTTATAACTATTACCAAGGCAGCAGGCGACGGTAGCCGGGGCAATAAGCGGTAAAATTGCTACTGAGACGGCGGTTTTGCCAAAACAATTGATTCTTCGATCAATTGATAAAGATGTACATATTTTCTAAAGGGTTAGGGGTAGGGATAGGGTTAGGGTTAGGGCTATGCTTAGGGTTTAATTTTTGGTAGACATACGGCGCGACTGCCGGCTCAGTAGCAATTTTACCGATTATTTCCACGGCTAACCGCCGGGGCAATAGCAGCGACCCCCCTTTTCACCAGTTACGGTCAACCCGAAGTTTCAACGTTCACGTTGTCTTCGTTTATTACCACTGCATCTACACGTGCGATAAAAATTGCAACGAATGAAAAAAACATATTAACAACATTGTAGAAATCGAACGTACCTGTAACTTGGCAGAATTACAGAACACATACAATGGCATGAGTTCACTTAGCCATCCACATTTTTTCGTTCGTTAAAAGTTTTAAAAAAAATCCCTTGGTTTTAAAAATAAAATTTGCAAATTATTGTACATATTTATGACAGATTTTATAGCCAGAGCTAAACGCACTACAACAGTTTTAGTTTGTAAGCTTTTTAAAGTGCTTTTGGGATGCTCTAGTTTCGAATGATAAAATAACAAATAAATATAATCGTTATTATTAATTTTTTTTTTTAAATTATATAGTAATAAAATTAATTTCAGAAGATTTTCTATTAGAAAAATAATTAAAAATAGATTCATTTGATAAGTCATCTGTTTAGGTCAACCACGCCCATCATTAAATGCAATATTTAAAGTGTTATATGTTCATTAGAATTACAACTAGAGGTGCACCGATAATTATCAAGTATTACTTTGTTTTCAACTGATAAATGTTATCACGCAGCTCGTTTGGTAGTTACAGCTAGTTCGCGTTACTGGCACTTGGCACTTACGGGTTGAACTGGAAATAAAGTAATCTTGCTAATGATAGGCTAAACTGCTCATAAAAAAACAACATCATTTACCATGTGGTGACATGGGACATAGCAGGGCCTGAAAAACTCGAAAAACTTCAAGCACGGAAACCGCATAAACAGTGAAGTAGCAAGTGGTGTAACATAGAGAGGGAATCCGCACCGGGTAGGGTAGCCTTTTTAACGAGGGCGGCAAAAAAGTTTGAAAGCGGCAGATTTTGGAAAAAAAGTTGATAAGATTTTGAAAAAAAAGTTGATAAGATTTTGAAAAAAAAGTTTATAAGATTTTGAAAAAAAGTTTATAAGATTTTGAAAAAAAAGTTTATAAGATTTTGAAAAAAAGTTGATAAAATTTTGAAAAAAAAGTTGATAAGATTTTGAAAAAAAAGTTGATTAGATTTTACCGCCTCCCTCCGGTCATCAACTTTTGCGCCTCTTCGGACATGTACCTACTACTTGTGTCTACTTCCTCATCGTTTTTCTTATCACTGGGATTAGCTTGAGTTACTTTATCAATTTCATGCAAAGCCTTGTTTTTTTATCGAACATCTAAACAATTAAAAACGAGTAGGTACGTGACTGAGATTTAAATATATTACTGATGCCAAAATAACTATTTAAAAATTAAAAAGTTATATAGTAAATTTTAGGTAAAACAATTTAATTCTGAAAATCAGGCAGAGGAGAAGTGCCCTCTCCCCAATTTGCGTCCCTGCATAATTATAAAAGTGACGACTCCCAACTGGGCGAACGTTGTACTTACCCTAACAGCTGTGGAACTGGTCGCCATAATCTCAGTCAATGCACACCTTTCCAAACTCACGATCAGGCTAACTACACTCACCATGCTGCTGATCCAACTCATTAATTCATTCATATCTTAACAACGAAACGCGATCGCGTCTCGCGCACGCAACGCTGGGAGAGACAGCCTACTTATGCGACCTCACTTTCACCCTGTGAACATACATACCTGGGACCTATATGGGTCCCAAATGGGCATCTTTATGGGCCCCATATGGGCTGTCCGTATTGGACCCGTGTCCAGGTGACGCACCGAATCATATGGGCTATATGGGCTAAACATAAAGACTTAAAATGGGCCTGGACCGGGAATCGAACCCGGGTCCTACGACTCTCAAAGCCGGTTTCTATACCAATGCACAAACCTAATCATAGGGAAACGTAATTTGTCAGTCAAATATGGTCGAATGATGTAAATCTTCACAAAAGTGGATAATAAAATTTTCGTTGAAAATTATGTTTATTTTAAAAAATTAATAAAAGATTAAGTAACTTTTATTGATACAATTAATAAAACAAAAAATTGAAAAAATTTGGTTCAGCCCATTTATAGCCCAGATATAAATTAGCCCATGAACCCCGCGTGGGACCCATATACCTCCCATATAGACGTTTTGCTTTTGCAGAGCCCATTTAGCTTATATAGGACCCATATACAACCCATATAGGTTATCCCTAGCCCAGGAAGCCCATATAAGACCCATATAGAATGTTTACAGGGCAGCGTCATGGTTGTCACAGTGCCGGGCAGCTCGTCGGAGCGACACCTAATATTCGTTCCATCCGTTAAAGTTCGGAGGCAATCAAGCAACTCGCCAAGGACGAAGGAATCAACATTGTATGTCTGACCCAGACTCACCTTGAGTCTGACCCTGTCGAACTCCGCCACTTGCGGACAGATGGCTTCAGTGTTCCTGTGCCTGGCTTGAGCATTGAGACCGTGAATCTACGCAGTTACGGTGGTACGCAATCATCGCATCATCCTCAATTCGCCTCACAAAGCTTAAGTCTAACAATCCACTCTCGTTCGAGCATTTGTGTGTTCCCGGATCACTTCGGGCGGGTCATCATGTGTCGTTCTTCTGATCTACCGTCCAGGGTCCGTCCCGGCTTCGTCAGCGTTTTTCGATGAATTGATGTCCATGCTGGAGGTTTTATGTACGTCATCTGGTCAGCTGATCGTGACCGGCGACATAAATATCCGCCTCGACCGACGCACCGACCCGAGGGCTCAACGCTTCTGTAAGCTCACAGAGTCCTTCGGTTTCGTCAATTGTGTCGACCAGCTCGCTACGATATCAGATAGTTGGTGAAATTAACGATAGCAGATTTTGACATATATAGACAGTAGCAAGATAATAAAGAAGTCCCTTCAAAAAAAAGGATTTTTTATTGTTGTTAGTTTTAGAGTCCTTGGTAGTGCTGCCTTATAGAGGCCATTTAGAAAGCATTTTCATATTATAATTGTTTCTTTTTTTAGTCATCTATGCTCTTGTTGAATGTTTGTTTTTTGTGTCTGTTGGTAATTATGCTGATCGTCTTCCGTTTTCTAATTAGGTATGTATGTTGTAATTCATTGTTATTATTTTTCGTGGTGTTTAGAACATTTTTATTTAGCGAATTTATTGGAGAGCAAGCGCCTTTGAATTTAAGAAAAGGCGCTTTATAAGTTTATTTGATTGATTGATTGATTAACATAACATAACATAACGTTTATTTGTAAAGTGAATCAGAATAATTAATAATCGTGTGTGAGATTCACCATCGAACATTTAAAAACCATATTTAGATAGTTTAATTTTAAATTTTTCAACAGTTTCAGCATTCACGACTTTATTCTCCAATTTATTCCATTCATTCGTCGCCCCTGCGCTGAAGATTTTTTGTTTCATTGAACTCTGCCTTTTCTTGTATAGCTTAAAGCTGTGCCCTCTGGTACTTTTGATCATGCGCTTCTGTACAATGACATGATTGATTGAATGATAAAGTGCTGTTTTCGAACCGTGTTTAGAGTTTAACATTATATAATTGTTGAAATTATAATTGTAATATTTATATTACTGTTATATAATCTTTTAAATAATTTTCTATGCTATATTTAATGTATTGAACCTTTATTAGTGTTATTATTATTAGCTGTTGTTTTGTGTCCATTCATAAATTTGTGTCTATTTATTGTTACATATAAAGTGATTATTATCATTAACATTTTCTGAAACATCATCATTGTAAACATCATTGAATGATAAAACTAAAAGTTTTAATAATTAACTTAAAAAAACTAGAAGACATGCACCAGAACAATTTCCTGTGACAATAAACCAATTAGACGTATACAATAAACACCGAACGATTTCTTAGCTGTGTGTCCATCAATAAAGTTGTGTCTGATTTATTGTTGCGTATAAAGTTATTATCACTAACATTTTCTGAAATATTATTGAATGATAAGACTAAAGTCACTACAGTGAGCCCCCCGCAGAAGACGGAGTCAAAAATATTTCAATAAATAAAGTCCTTCTAACGGTTAAAATGTACACGTCTGCCCGACCTGGTGCGAGGTGGTTCATCTGTCTTGGTAGTAGGGGACTCGGGAGTGTTGCTGTTGGCTGTGGATGTTGTCGTCTTCTTAGGCAAACTTGCATGATTTGTTGGAGTAAAAGATTCAGTCACAGATTCGCGAGGTGAAGCTTTTGTTTTTTCTGAAGGCAATCGTGCAAGTTTGATGCGATCTAGAGACACACAAGAAGAGGAACCATTTGGCATCTCAATTTTGACAATGTTGCCTTTTGCAGCAAGAACTTTATAGGGTCCTTGATAGGGAGCTTCCAGAGGTTGCCGAACTCTATCGATTCTTAACCAAATGTGTTACCCTGGTTGCAGCTGGACTGTTTGAGAACGAATGTTTCGGTCATGGTGAATCCATTCTGACAGAGTAGTGAAGTCTAGCTGACGCATGTGTTTGCAGAGCTGCTGAATGGATTCGACTTTATATCTTTAGTGGAAGGGTTTGTTTTGTTGAAGAAGATATGGGGCATCAAGATGTCAGAGCCTGTCATGGCTGTGAAAGGTGAATGCCCATGTTCTGTAGGAATGGCTCTAAGTGCTAAACAAACCACAGGGAGGGCAATAAGCCATTCTTCATTACGTGACATGAGTGCTGTCTTGAGAGTACGGTGAAACTTCTCTATCATTCCATTGGATTGTGGGTGATAAGCAGTGGTACGTAGTCGGTGGAAACCAATAGAGTGTGATAACTCACTGAAAAGATTGCTCTCAAACTGTCGACCTTGATCTGTTGTGAGACACAATGGTACGCCAAACCTGCTGATCCAATGACTTAGAAATACTTCAGCAACGGCCGTTGCCGTGATGGAAGAGACTGGAGCGCATTCAAACCAACGCGTTGCTCTGTTGATAAATGTGACAACATAGAGCAGATCAGAAATGAACTGAGAACCGAGTGTCTTGGAGGGTTTCAGTGGTCCTACTATGTCTATGTGGACTGTCTGGAACCGATCATTAAATGGATAAATGGGTTGTTCAGGGATGTTCTTGTTGTGACGATGAATCTTTGCTTTCTGACAATCCAAGCAGCCATTGACCCATTCTTTGATGTCCCCCTTCATTTTAGACCAAAAATACCTTGCTGCAATCAAATTTGTAGATCCACGTATGCCTGGATGTGCCAAATTGTAAAGATGTCTAAACACTGTCTGTCGTTGGGCTTGGGGAACGTATGGACAAGGATAAACGGATGTTATTTCGCAAAGAATTGACAAATCCGCAGATAGTTGATAGGATGTGAGGGTGTCCTTGCATTTCTGTATTTCTGCATTTTCTGTCTGTGCTTTGGCAATGCTTCCTAGATCTGGATTGTCAAGTTGCAGTGCACTAACTGGCCTGGAAAGTGTATCTGCAACTATGTTCTCAGCTCCTTTGATGTGGTGCATTTCCGTAACATATTCAGATATGATAAAGAGGCGTCCTTGTTGCATGTGACTCTTCTGGTCTTTGTTGGAAAGAAAAGCTTGGCAGAGGGGTTTGTGGTCTGTAAACAAATGGAGTTTTCGGCTTTCAATAATGTGTTTGAAATGAATGACAGCTAGATATGCCGCCAAAGGTTTTCTGTCAAAAGCCGAGTATACTGATTCTGTTTTAGACAACCTTTTGGAATAAAATGCAATTGGTTGTGCCTTGCCTTTTATGACCTGATGAAGGGCTGCACCAATGGCTATTGAAGATGCATCAGCCACTAGGTGGTAGAGACTACTAGAATTACTAATGTAATGAAGTTATATATATCATACATTTAATAGTTTCATACATATATACATTTCAACGCAGTGTTTCACTTCGCATATAATTACTAGGGATGTCACGGGTACCCGAACCCGAACCCGAGTTCGGTACTACCCGGTCTTTTTCTGATACCCGAACCCGAACTCAAACCCGAAAGTGTGAAAATTTGATACCCGAACCCGAACCCGAAAATGTGAAAACTTGATACCCGAACCCGAACCCGAACCCGAAAATTAAAAAACTTGTTACCCGAACCCGAACTCGAACACGAAAATGTGAAAACTTGATACCCGAACCCGAACTCGAACCCGAAAATTTATAAGCCTAATACCCGAACTCGGAGTTGTGAACAAATACATTTTTTTAATAAATAAATATCTATTCCAGTTTTTAAAATAGCAACACAAACAGAGTTTTCATAACTTTTCAAGTTTATTAAAAATGAAATAGTATTAGGAACCGATTTCAGGCAAGTTGTACTTCATAAACAACAGTTTTTCTGCTGTCTTGCCTGATAATCGGTTCCTTAGCGCTCATAAATGATTGCAGCACCACTGAACAACGGTTCCGATGGAACGCTGGTAGCTGGGGCCGCCAAGTAGCATTTAGCGATCACCGCTAAATTTGGAAAGTTTGTTCTGATATCTTTCCACCACAAAAGAGGGTCTTCGTCTAAAGTGACCCTTTTTTTCTTCAAGCCGCGAACGAACTAAAATAATTAAGTCTCCTTCGGTCGAAGAAATCCCGGATAGCCATGACTCTAAACTTTTTACTTCAGTTATATAACCTGATATTTATTCATTCATATACTCAAAGTTTTTCTGATATAACAAAGAACCTTTGTTATAAAGATAATCTTGCATAATCCTAAATTTTAACTGGCAAAGTCTATAAATGATCTATGCGTCACAGTCATTTTATTAGCAAATGTGTAAACTAGAACACTAATCCGCCTGATTACCCAACCGGACCGAGCCGCGAAAAAATTAATAAATTACAATAATTTAGAGGTAACGTATTATACTAATCGCAAGCCATACAAGTTTTGTATTATCACCTTTGCGTAACAAATAACACAAATAGGTCATTTTATTGGTGAGTGTGTAAGCTAGACCACTAATCCGCCTGATTATCTGGCCGGACCGAGCCGCGAACGAACTAAAATAATTAAGCCTTCTTCGGCCAAAAAATCACATTATTTGGAAAGCTAAAAAATTAACTTGTTAGAGTTTATTCAATATGTGTAATTAATTTCCAATGGATGAATTGATCGCTCTCGTTTGTATATGTATATACACTAGGTAAATTTAAAATCAATCCAGGAATTTGAAATCATAACCCAGTACCCGAACCCGAACCCGAACCCGGTTTTTGGAAAACTACAAACCCGAACCCGAACCCGAACCCGAAAACCTGAGTTTCACAAACCCGAACCCGAACCCGAACCCGAAAACTCGACTTTTACAAACCCGAACCCGAACCCGAACCCGAAAACTCTAGTTTCACAAACCCGAACCCGAACCCGAACCCGAAAACTCTAGTTTCATAAACCCGAACCCGAACCCGGTGTCACGACAAAACGTTCACAGACAAAATGTTCAACGACAAAATGTTCCCGACAAAACGTTCACGACACAACGTTCACGACAAAATGTTCACGACAAAATGTTCACAGACAAAGTGTTCACAGACAAAATGTTCACAGACAAAATGTTCAACGACAAAATGTTCACGACAAAACGTTCACGACACAACGTTCACGACAAAATGTTCACGACAAAATGTTCACAGACAAAATGTTCACAGACAAAATGTTCACAGACAAAATGTTCAACGACAAAATGTTCACGACAAAACGTTCACGACACAACGTTCACGACAAAATGTTCACGATTGCAACTTTTAAATTTAGTTTAGTTTTAAATGATAAAATAATTTGTGTTTCACAAAATGAGAGCAAATAAAACGTTAACTATAGTAAATGCGATGTTAATTTTCTCTTTGATACCCCTAACTCAAACGGCAACCAGATGAGTATGGATCGGAGGACTGTAAACTGTTTCAGCAAGAAGGAAAAAACAGATGAAATGAGATAGCTATAATAGGAAAATACAATTGGTTACTAATTTGAGATCGTTTGAATTTTCAATTTCAATTACGCAAACGACGTAAATAAGGTTTGATGGCTGTATTCTAAAGATTAAAAAGTTAAGGGTATCCAAGAAAAAATTAACCAACCCGCATTAACTAGTTAATAAATGGAACGATGATTAAAAGGGTCGAAATATGAAATCTTTATTAACTCCGATTAAAAAGAAAAAGTAATGCAATTAGGTATTAATTGAGATTCATTTGATGTTTCAATTTTAATTAAGTGAACGTCAGAAAGAAGCTTTGATCGTTGTAGCCTAGCGATTAAGAAGTTATCGGCTTCCAAGAGCAATATAGCCTCTTTTAATTAGCTAATTAACGTAACGGTGACTTGGGTAAAGCAGCATGCAGCTACTTGTGTTTTTCAACTAGAATTGAAAATACATCTCTAGCAATTAAAAACTAAAAAGTTAGGGTATACAAAAGCAATTAACCGGCATTAACTAGTTAATAAATGGAACGATGATAAGAAGGATCAAAATATGGATGAAAAAGAAACAAACCAAATAGCTATAACTCCATACAATTATTTATTAATTGAAGATCATTTGATGTTGCCAATACGTATTAGTTTCATGCTGTCATGCACATATACTTTGCTTAGGTAAATAAAATGGTGAATAGACACATCACTAAAAATGACTTAATAATTAGTTTGCAAGCGATCTTGACATAATAAAACAAAATTTTTATTTTTCAGTGTGAACATTTTGTCGTGAACGTTGTGTCGTGAACGTTTTGTCGTGAACGTTTTGTCGTTGAACATTTTGTCTGTGAGCATTTTGTCTGTGAACATTTTGTCTGTGAACATTTTGTGCGTGAACATTTTTCGTGAACGTTTTGTCGTGAACGTTTTGTCGTGAACATTTTGTCGTTGAACATTTTGTCGTTGAACATTTTGTCTGTGAACGTTTTGTCGGTGTTCATTTTGTCGTGAACATTTTGTCGTGAACGTTGTGTCGTGAACGTTTTGTCGGGAACATTTTGTCGCTGAACATTTTGTCTGTGAACGTTTTGTCGTGGAACCCCCGAACCCGAACCCGAAAACTCCAAAAAGTACTACCCGTGACATCCCTAATAATTACCTATCTGGCAGCAGTTTAGCTGTCGAGTCGAGCCGAAGTAAGGAGTTCTGAGCCTATCATAGTCGTAGTCTAATGTTAAGTAGCTCCGAAAGACTGAGACTTCTAGCCATCATTTTTATGGTGATGGTCGGTGGCTCAGTTGGTAAGAGCGCTTGCATTTAGGCGAGGCGGTGTTGCCGTAGACACGTGGGTTCGAATCCTAGTAGAGTCTTATAAATATTTGCGTTACTTGTGGTGACAGTTAGTCATCCTATTTGTAGGCTCTTGAAACATTTCAACGCAGTGTTTTCACTTCACTATATATATATATATATATATATATATATATATATATATATATATATATATATATATATATATATATATATATATATATATATATATATATATATATATATATATATATATATATATATATATATATATATATATACTCTTTCCGTCCTAGAGATCAAAAGCGCTGCAATCGAAAAATATTATACACTAGCGGGGGTGCCCGGCGTTGCCCGAGGTTTTGGTAATGTTTGTCTCTCTCGCTCAGGTTTCCTTCCCCGCTTGTTTTCCCGGTCGCTTTCCCGTTCCCGGTCGCTTTCCCGTTCCCGGTAGCTTTCCCGTTCCCGTCCGCTTTCTCGGGTTCCACGACAAAACGTTCACAGACAAAATGTTCAACGACAAAATGTTCCCGACAAAACGTTCACGACAAAACGTTCACGAAAAATGTTCACGCACAAAATGTTCACGGACAAAATGTTCACAGACAAAATGCTCACAGACAAAATGTTCAACGACAAAACGTTCACGACAAAACGTTCACGACAAAATGTTCACACTAAAAAATAAAAATTTTGTTCTATTATTGTCAAGATCGCTTTCAAACTAATTATTAAGTCATTTTTAGTGATGTGTCTATTCACCATTTTGTTTTCCTAAGCAAAGTATATGTGCATGACAGCATGAAACTAATACGTATTGGCAACATCAAATGATCTTCAATTAATAAATAATTGTATGGAGTTATAGCTATTTGGCTTTTTTTCTTTTTCATCCATATTTTGATCCTTCTTATCATCGTTCCATTTATTAACTAGTTAATGCCGGTTAATTGCTTTTGGATACCCTAACTTTTTAGTTTTTAATTGCTAGAGATGTATTTTCAATTCTAGTTGAAAAACGCAAGTAGCTGCATGCTGCTTTACCCAAGTCACCGTTACGTTAATTAGCTAATTAAAGGAGGCTATATTGCTTTTGGAAGCCGATAACTTCTTAATCGCTAGGCTACAACGATCAAGGCTTCTTTCTGTCGTTCACTTAATTAAAATTGAAACATCAAATGAATCTCAATTAATACCTAATTGCATTTCTTTTTCATTTTAATCGGAGTTAATAAAGATTTCATATTTCGACCCTTTTAATCATCGTTCCATTTATTAACTAGTTAATGCGGGTTGGTTAATTTTCTCTTGGATACCCTTAACTTTTTAATCTTTAGAATACAGCCATCAAACCTTATTTACGTCGTCTGCTTAATTGAAATTGAAAATTCAAACGATCTCAAATTAGTAACCAATTGTATTTTCCTATTATAGCTATGTCATTTCATCTGTTTTTTTCCTTCTTGCTGAAACAGTTTACAGTCCTCCGATCCATACTCATCTGGTTGCCGTTTGAGTTAGGGGTATCAAAGAGGAAATTAACATTGCATTTATTATAGTTAACGTTTTATTTGCGCTCATTTTGTGAAACACAAAAAAAACATTTAAAACTAAACTAAATTTAAAAGTTGCAATCGTGAACATTTTGTCGTGAACGTTGTGTCGTGAACATTTTGTCGTGAACATTGTGTCGTTGAACATTTTGTCTGTGAACATTTTGTCTGTGAACATTTTGTCTGTGAACATTTTGTCTGTGAACATTTTGTCGTGAACAAATGTTCACGACAAAATGTCGTGAACGTTGTGTCGTGAACGTTTTGTCGGGAACATTTTGTCGTTGAACATTTTGTCTGTGAACGTTTTGTCGTGACACCGCTTTCTCGTTCCCGACCGCTTTCCCGTTCCCGGCCGCTTTCCCGCTTCCGGTCGCTTTTTCGCTCCCGTTTGCCTTCCCGTTCCCGGTCGTTTTTCCGTTCCCAGTCGCTTTCCCATTCCCGGACGCTTTTCCCGTTCCCGCTCACGCTTGCTCTCCCGTTTCCGCTCACGCTTGCTCTCCCGTTCCCGCTCACGCTTGCTCTCCTGTTCCCGTTCTCGCTCATTTTTTTCTATTTCATTCTTTCCTAACTTCTTTTAGCCCTTCAAAACGTAAAATAGATTTGCTCAAACTGGCTGAAACTTGCTCGAAACCTTCAAACGTTGTTACGTAAACTAAATATGAATTCTATTACGCAGTTACCAATTACCGCAACTATTAAAAATAAATAACCAAGATTCAGTAAATGACGTATTCAGTTGAATTTCAGTTGTAAATATGTATTCATATAAAATTATTATTAAATAAAAAAAAAATTCTAAATTTTTTGTTAACATATTATTCATATAATGAAACTATTCGGTTTAATAAATAACCAAGATTCAGTAAATAACATATTCGGTTGAATTTTAATTTTAATTATAATTAATAAATAAAATAACAAAAAAATTTCTATATTTTTGTTAACATTTATTCAATTAATAAGTCCGCGGTCAGCATTTTACCCACCCCGACGCGTTTCAATGCTAACAGATTACGCATTGTATATTCTTCGAAATAAGGCGATCCAGGCCGAATTTTCAAAACCCTTTCTTATTGAGCACCTAAAACTCAAGAGAAAGATATGTTCTAATTTTCATTACAATCCGTTCAGTGGTTCTTGCGATTTCGTGATGAGTTAGTCAGCCAGTCAGTGGTATTTTAGTTTTATATATATAGATTGAGATTTAAAAAAATCTCAGAAGCAAAGACCACCGCTCAACGATGGCCGTCAATTCACAAGCAATGTCGTGTATACGGAAATTCTTTAATAACAAATTATTGCACTCTTTAATTTTCACAACCTCTGAATTTATATGAAATATTCTAGTAAATTGAAAATTTAAACATAATAAAAAAATTTTTATGGCTATCAAATGTCATTTTGTTTTTGTTGACTATTTTTTATAAAATGTATCCAAAGTACATCGTAATTTTAAAACATCCGTCCATGGGACGGGCAAAAGCACTAGTTATCTTCGTTTAATTGGTTTATTGTCACAGGAAATTGTTCTTGTGCAAGCAGTTATTTTACATGCCCACGAGAGAATGATTTTACCCGCTAAGTTTACCGGTGACATAGGCAACTAGGCAATGAGTGCGAGTCGAACCGTAAAGCTTTTACATTCTAGGCTAACACTCTACCAACTCAGCTAGCCTAGCACCAATTTTCTTTGACGTTGATTAATAAAAACTCTTAGTTTTATCATTCAATGATATTTACAATGATGATGTTTCAGAAAATGTTAATGATAATAATCACTTTATATGTAACAATAAATCAAGGATATCTTGATATAACACTGTTGTTATATCAAGATATCCTATATAAATCAGACACAACATTATTAATGGACACACAAAACAACAGCTAACAATAATCTATGTACATATAAAAGAACATGTCCTGACTGACTGACTGATAATCAACGCCGAGCTCAAACGCCTTATCCTAGGAACGTGAAATTTGGCAATTATATTACTTATATAGCGTAAACACCCACCAAGAAAGAAGTCTTAAAAATTTTGCTCCTGATAAGATGAAACTGAAAAACAAACGTTTTTCGAAGACAACGCATATCTCGAAAACCAAAAATGAAGGGCTGTTGAAATTTGGTATCTAGATTCTTCTTAAAAAAATGAAAAATACGTGTTTCACCATTTTTTGAAAGTTTGGTTTAAAATAGGGTTATTTGTTTTTTTTAAAGTAACAGCTACTCAGAAACTGTAAATGCTACAGATGTAAAAAATAATAATTAGTATCTTCTTAAAAAATAATGATATACGTGTTTCGCCATTTTTTGAAAATTTGCTTTCCAGGACCTCAAATGTGGGGTGGAAAATAGGGTTATTTGTTTTTTAAAGTAACAGCAACTCAAAAACACTAAATGCTACAGATGTGAAAATTAATATTTAGTATTACTTAAAAAATAATGATATACGTGTTTCAAATATTTTTTAAAATTTGGTTTCCAGGACCTCAAATGTGGGGTAAAAAAACTAAAAAAGTGAAGGTTTTAAAATTTTGTATTTGGGAACTTCTAAGAAATTAAAATTATACATGTGTAACCATATTTAAATAATTTTGTTTTTTGGACCTCAAATATGAAATGGAAAATATGGTTGATTGGTTATTAGAGTAACTGCCACTTAAAAATCAACATTCTCTCTTTCTATATATAAAAGAACATGTCCTGATAGACTGACTGGCTGATAAGCAATGCCGAGCTTGAACGCCTCATTCTAGGAACGTAAGATTTGGAACTTATATTACTTTTATAGCACAACCATCCACTAAGAAAGGGTTTTTGAAAATTTTGCTCCTGATAAGATGAAATTGAAAAACAAACTTTTTTTCTAAAACAACGCATATCTCAAAAACCAAAAATGAGGAGTTTTTGAAATTTGGTAACTAGATTCTTCTAAAAAAATAAAAAAAATACGTGTTTCACCATTTTTTGAAAATTTGGTTTAAAATAGGGTTATTTGTTTTTTAAAGTAACAGCTACTCAGAAACTGTTAATGCTACAGATGTAAAAAATAATAATTAGTATTTTCTTAAAAAATAATGATATACGTGTTTCACCATTTTTTGAAAATTTGCTTTCCAGGACCTCAAATGTGGAATGGAAAATAGGATTATTTGTTTTTTAAAGTAACAGCTACTCAAAAACACTAAATGCTCCAGATGTAAAAATTAATATTTAGTATCTACTTAAAAAATAATGATAGACGTGTTTCACAATTTTTTAAAAATTTGGTTTCCAGGACCTCAAATGTGTGGTGGAAAAAAGAATTTGATTAAAAACTTCAAAAACTAAAAGTGGTAAAAATTTTAGCAATTTAGTACCGAGATTATTTTTACAAAATAGCAAAATACATGTTTTATTAATTTTTAAAAAGTTGGTTTTGAGGACTTCAAATGTGGGGGGAATAGGGTTCTATTTCTTGTAGAAAAACTGCGACTTTGAAACTAAAAACACTACAGATATACAAATAAGTAACTAGATACTACTTAAAAGCAGTGATGGGCAGTAGTTAACTACTTTTAACTACTTATGTAGTTAACTACTAGTTTAACTACATGGGAGTAGTTAAGACAAAAAGTTTAACTACCCGAAAGTAACCGGTAGTTAAAGAATAGTTTAACTACTTTTTAGAGTGGTTAACTACAATTAGTTTAACTAGTTTAACTACCTAAAAGTAGTTAAAGCCTAAAAAATTAAATCAGCCTGTTTAATATTTTACGCGATTTTTCAATTGACTCAACAACAAACACACTGCTCATGTATCCTCATCTAACAAGAGTTTTTCTCAAGTTTTATACAAGTCTACCAAGCAGTGCTGCTGTTGAGAGACTGTTCAGTTGTGCAAGTCAAATATTAGTACCAAGACGGTGCAAAGTGTCTAACAGTATGTTTGAAAAGATTGTTTTCCTGCGTCATGTACTCAAAAGATAATCATCTACAGGTAATAAGACGTTGTTTGACACCGTCTGAAGTAGATTGATTGACAGGATATTCAACTTATAAAATATGTGTCTTTTCATTAATAAATTAAAAAAACAATTTGTCATGGCTTTATTTAATAAATTAGATGGTGAACATAATTAATGGTGATCATGTAAGGCCTAATACAGCAATGCAATGTATTAGTGTACAAGTTTATAGAAAAAAGTAGTTAAAAGTAGTTAACTACTTTACAGTATTTAACTACTTTAGTTAAACTACCTCTGACAAAAAGTAGTTAACTACATAGTTTAACTACTTAAAAGTAAATGTAACTACAGAAAAGTTTAACTACTTGAAAGTAGTTTGTTGCCCATCACTGCTTAAAAGATAAAGTAACAAATGTTTTCCAATTTTTTCTTATGTTCTGGCTTCCAGGACTACAAATGTAAGGCCGAGAAAAGAATTATATTTGCTTGAAAACTCAATAACTGAAAATGTAAAAACATTAAAAATCAATATTAAGGTTTTTTACCTTTGGTTTTTCGCCCCTGGTTTTTTGCCCCCAGTTTTTTACTTCTAGGTCGGCAAAAGTTGAAGTAGCAGATTTTCTCAAGAACAAAAGCTAACACTCTCGGAATTGAGTTTTTTGTTAAAAAATCAGAAGCTAAACCTGGAAACTAACTTGTACAGAGGCGAAAAGCCGAAAGCAAACTTTCTCAAGAGCAAACTACTGAGGACAAAAACCAGAAGTAAAAAACTGGGGGCAAAAAAACCAGGGGCGAAAAACCAAAGGTAAAAAACTGGGAGCAAATTTTACCGGGGGCGAAAAGCGCGGGGGCAAACTTTCCCAGTGGCAAAAAACGGGGGCGAATCTTCCCGGGACGAAACTTCCCCGGGGCAAAAAAGAAGGCGAAAAGACGGGGGCGAAAAGACGGGGGCAAAAAATCGGGGGCGAAAAGCCGGGGTCGAACTTCCCGGGCAAAAGTCGAAAACTCCTGGAAAACTGCACGTTTCAGGAGAAGAACGTGCAAAAAATTATAAAATAGTGAAAAGCTTCTCCACGTCAAAAATTAGGGATGAAAACCGGAGCAAAAATCTGTGTAAAAACCGGGGGCAAAAACCGGGAAAAATTTTTTTCCAGAAGCAAACAGCTGAGAGCCAAAAACTGTGAGCAAAAAATTGGAGGCGAAAAACCGGGGGCGAACTTTCTCAGGGGCGAAAAGCGTGGGGGCAAACTTTCCCAGGGGCGAAAAACCGGGGGCGAACTTTCCCGGGGTCCAAAAAATGGAGAAAAAAAGCTGGGGGCGAACTTTTCCGTAAACCCAGAAAACACTAACAAAGAGGATTAAAATAGGACTTTTTCTAGAAAACGGAATAGCAGCGGCTGGTACGGCGATATTGCCAGTGATAAAAAGGGGGATTTTCTGGTAAAGATTTGTCTGAATGTAGTCTGAATGGTACGACTGTTGAGAGTTTGATCGCAGAGACGCTGAGGCAGTAGTGGACACGGTTCTGGACCAGCGTGCTGCTGGTGAAGAAAATGATGTGGGTTGCTGCGGCGAAAACCTGTTTGAGCTGGAGTCCACCAGCTGTGTCTCTGAGCATGTGACAGATGACAGCCGGACAGATTGCACGGATCAGGTGGGCACGAGAGAAACAAAGAAGGGAAAATTGATCCAGATTTGTGGCAGGACGCTGTGGCTGAGTGTTACTGTCCTCTGACGAATTTTGAGGGGGTTGTCGGATCCGTCGGAGAGGTTTCGGAAAACTGCTTGATCGAGGTTGCCAGAGATATTCCTGTTGCAGAATTTTTTTTTGATAGTTTCGTGTTTAGTCGCGGTGGCTTGAGTGAGGTGTATGGTTATGACGCCTGTGATGCGCGTCTGGACAAGGTGTGATGACATGGCTGAGGACACCAAGGACACGTCCTCGATAAAAATTAGATCAAAGTTGAAAATTTTTTAACGAAAATATAAAATACATTTGGGGTTTTCCGATCTGGGCTGAAATTATCGAACTCACTTAATTTTCCTGCTCTTGCCTGATATGAAACTGCTTCATCGCCCTCCCTTGTAGAAGCAAATGTTGTGAAAAAAGATATAGGTACTTCACAAAAATCGATCTAATGAATTATCTTTCAGTGAAATTTATGTACAAGCCACAACCATGTCCCGCCTTATTGCAGTCAAACCAACAGGTCTCAGAATCACTGCGAAACAGAGGCATTGCACAAATGCTCCAACAGCCTTTGTTGGAATTCTTTTTCACGTGAACATGTTTTATTCATTTTGATCATGTGTTGCAGGAATTAAATAAACTATCTTCAGATGATCGAGTTCCATTGTTTGCTGCCAACTTCCATGCAAGAAAAGAACCTGCAAAAAGTTGGTTGATAAAATTGGCAAAATTGCTTAGGCTTTTTAAGCCAGATCTTGTTTCTCTTGAGACACGGGTCTCAAAAACTTGAAAATGGCACAGAAAGTGGCCTAAAGAAGTGGTTATAAGAAATTTACAGAATCACTAATTCAGACCTTTTCCGCGCTGAGGCGCCTCAAGATGCACCTGCGGACAAAATCGTATTTGTGTTTGAATGATGATACTTCTGATTCGTCCTCGGACACAAATACTTTGGCTGTTGAAGCTGCTCCTGACGAATCTCATTGTAATGTATCTGAGAAAATTCTGGTCTCTAAGGCATATACAAATCGGGGGTTTTCACGTTTTATCGTTAAAAAACTAGGGAAAATCCATTAGGGTCTGAAGGCTTGGCAGGGTGGCAGTCTCAGCCAGCTCCTTGAAGCTGGCCTTAGACAGCATTATCAATTAATCCTCTGCTACACAGATATTTGAATCTAGCTAAGCTAAAGAATTTTTTCCAAATTGCAGGACAGAAGAAATAAGCCTCAACATTGTTGTACATTCAAAGTTGAACCTCGACTTCTGGGGTGAAGCAAACAAGTCCAAAACAGGAATGAAAAAATCAACTCTCATTTCGTTTTAAAATCATCTTCAGTTAAACTTGATATAAGGGTTCCACGACAAAACGTTCACAGACAAAATGTTCAACGACAAAATGTTCCCGACAAAACGTTCACGACACAACGTTCACGACAAAATGTTCACGACAAAATGAACACCGACAAAACGTTCACAGACAAAATGTTCAACGACAAAATGTTCAACGACAAAATGTTCACGACAAAACGTTCACGACAAAACGTTCACGGAAAATGTTCACGCACAAAATGTTCACAGACAAAATGTTCACAGACAAAATGCTCACAGACAAAATGTTCAACGACGAAACGTTCACGACAAAACGTTCACGACAAAATGTTCACACTGAAAAATAAAAATTTTGTTTTATTATGTCAAGATCGCTTGCAAACTAATTATTAAGTCATTTTTTGTTGATGTTTCTATTCACCATTTTATTTACCTAAGCAAAGTATATGTGCATGACAGCATGAAACTAATACGTATTGGCAACATCAAATGATCTTCAATTAATAAATAATTGTATGGAGTTATAGCTATTTGGCTTATTTTTTTTTCATCCATATTTTGATCCTTTTTATCATCGTTCCATTTATTAACTAGTTAATGCCGGTTAATTTGCTTTTGGATACCCTAACTTTTTAGTTTTTAATTGTTAGAGATGTATTTTCAATTCTGGTTGAAAAACAGCATCCGGGCCCTGGGGAGATATGAGAAAAAAGCATCCTGCTTTACCCACGTCACCGTTACGTTAATTAGCTGATAAAAGGAGGCTATATTGCTCTTGGAAGCCGATAACTTCTTAATCGCTAGGCTACAACGATCAAGGCTTCTTTCTGTCGTTCACTTAATTAAAATTGAAACATCAAATGAATCTCAATTAATAACCAATTGCATTTCTTTTTCTTTTTAATCGGAGTTAATGAAGATTTCATATTTTGACCCTTTTAATCATCGTTCCATTTATTATCTAGTTAATGCGGGTTGGTTAATTTTCTCTTGGATACTCTTAACTTTTTAATCTTTAGAATACAGCCATCAAACCTTATTTACGCCGTTTGCTTAATTGAAATTGAAAATTCAAACGATTTCATAACCAATTGTATTTTCCTATTATAGCTATCTCATTTCAATTTCATCTGTTTTTTTCCTTCTTGCTGAAACAGTTTACAGTCCTCCGATCCATACTCATCTGGTTGCCGTTTGAGTTAGGGGTATCAAAGAGGAAATTAACATTGCATTTACTATTGTTAACGTTTTATTTGCGCTCATTTTGTGAAACACAAAATATTTTGTTATTTAAAACTAAACTAAATTTAAAAGTTGCAATCGTGAACATTTTGTCGTGAACGTTGTGTCGTGAACGTTTTGTCGTGAACATTTTGTCGTTGAACATTTTGTCTGTGAACATTTTGTCTGTGAACATTTTGTCTGTGAACATTTTGTCGTGAACATTTTGTCGTGAACGTTGTGTCGTGAACGTTTTGTTGTGAACATTTTGTCGTTGAACATTTTGTCTGTGAACATTTTGTCTGTGAACATTTTGTCTGTGAACATTTCGTCGTGAGCATTTTGTCGTGAACGTTGTGTCGTGAACGTTTTGTCGGGAACATTTTGTCGTTGAACATTTTGTCTGTGAACGTTTTGTCGTGACACCTGATATAAGTGCTGATGATTTCACCCTTTTTGTCCCGACTACCCGAAAGCGATATTTTTACACTTTCAACGGTCTTCAAAACATCAGCAGCATATATCTTCTCAAAATATTCAGCTGTTTTCGTGTGTTTAGCAGTTTTCACCAAAATTTTAACAGCATTGCAGCAGCAGCTTTTCTATTGTTGACAGTAAACCTAGAGTCAACATCATTTTTGATGTTAAGAAAACAAATGATGGCCGGAAAGCGAATAATATCTATTGTCAAATTTACAAATCTAACTGACTATTTTGTTGAGGATAATGATGTTTTAAACGAAATAGCCTTATAAATTCATTAACACCTCATATTTCCTTTGTTTATTCTCTATGTTGATAGCCTATTAGCTAATAAACTAGCCCAAACCAGCCTTAAAAACGTCGTGTGGGTGGTAGTTCTATACCTACATTGTTTATCTAATAAGTTTCAGTTACCTCTTTGTAAAAATGTCTTCGTATTTGCAAAAATTTTACGGGCGATACCTGTGGAAGCTGGGGGGGGGGTTCTGGACCCCTGGACCGCGCATTTGCTTAACTCTGGCAATAACTTTGTGCCATAAAGTTGTTACATTTTTAACATTAAATTAAATTTATTAAAAAAAATGTAAAAACTTTTTTTTTGGAGCTTAACTGTTTACCTAACAAAAAGTTATAAATTAATTGCCCCATCCCTTGCCAGACACTGCATGTGTGCACGATTTGTAAACATCAGTTGGTTATTCGAATTTTATGCTTCATTTAATTTATTGCTATAACAGTTATAGTATAACTGCGGTGAATTGGCGTTGATAGTTTGGTTTGTATAGCTATGTTTCGATTTGAAACATTTTTTTCAAATCTCGTGATTATTTTTCTTTAAATTATTATCTGGCAGGTTTTCTCTCTCTCTGAAGTCTGAAATTCCTCAATCCCAATCAGTAATCAAATCAATCAACAATGGATACTGATGCAAGTAAATCGCTAGCCATCAAGAGGTACAGGAGTGATCCATCACTTTTCGTGGAACCATGTACACCTTCAAACAGTCGGAACGAATCTCCATCATCAGATAGTTCTGAAAACATGACATCAAGGTTGTTGATTGAGGAATGATTCAGTTTTTAACTACTAGCTTAACTTAGGATCTTAGTAGTTAAATTAATTTTTAAATTAATTCAAGACATATATTGTTGACAGTGTGAGACGTCATTTGATTGCTCGAAGATTCAGTACTAGCAATGTGTCTCCCAAAGTGTGATATTTGTTATTATTATTTAGACCAGCTTTTTAGAACTTTAATTAGTTTAATCCTTATTTTTAAAGAATATTATGAAACTTCCTTCACGAATAAATCAAATAAAATTTGAAGAGAGCATAGATAAATTTGCAGTTGAAGCTGCTCATGAAAAGTCAGTGTTTTATGATTTATTAAATTAATAGTAACTTGATAAGAATAATGAAAGCTTTTTTTCATCAGAGAAGTTCAAGCTGCCATAAACATAAGTCGTTCCTGGGAACAATTAACGCTAGTGAGTTTTATGGGCCAAAATAGTTGTTGTATTAATAATTATTTGGACTTAAATCAAACTTCAACATTTAGAGTGATCATGAAGCTATGTCAGTGGATTGTCAGAATTCTACTCCATGCCCAGATAACCTCTTTATCATAAGGCGTCCATCTTGTCACTCTCCTTCAAGCGCAGGTCGTCAATGTATTTCACCACTGGCCACCTGTTCACAAGGGGCAAGTTCTATGAAGTCAGAATCTGTTTTTTTTTTCAATTGGCAATCTTAAGATATCATCTTTTTGTGATGATCGAATTAAAAATGGCTATCTTATTAATAGCTATTTTAACATTTCAGTGCCAGTTCATCTTTTAAATCTAGTCCAATAAATGCTGGCAAACGAAAACGTTAGTTCATTTACTTGACAACGGTGTTACTAATTTACTTAGTAATTTTTGGTTTCGAAATCGTTTATTTAAGTGCTCATGCACTTCTTGATAGTACAAACAAATACATTTTAAACAAAATAAATATTAGAAATTCAGTCCATTGAAATTATTATTAAATCAACCCTGGCTACTTTACAGTTATCAGCAGCAGTTTCGAAAATCCTGCAAAGAGGCTATTATTGTCAGATGGGCTTACAGTCCATCGAACAAGGTATGTTTTTCCTTCTATCAGTTATTTAATTGCTCAGTAATTTGATTGCCAACTAACTTGTATTTAAAACAAGTGTAAAATAATTCCTGTACATTTTTATTTAAAGTAGCAGTGATGACACAAACTTTTGTGAAGAACAAATTCCCATATCGTCCACAAATTCATCACTTCTTACTTGTGGGAGTGATGACTCTTCATCATCTTCACTTAACAACATAGTGTGTACACAGCAATCGCATTCCCCAATCAGAATACACGTTGACGACAGCAAGTTACACAACGATACTGCAATGTTTCAATTCTATGATACATCCAGGAGGTCGTGACATCGATTGTTTTGCATTTGTAGATAATTGAAGTTCTTCTAATGCTTTGTTTTATCAATTTGCACAAAAACCAGTATTAAAGACGAAATCATTAACAGTGTGTATATAGTTTTAGAATATTAAAGTAGTAATTGTAGATTTACATATTATTTTTTGCATTATCTCAGTAACTAAAATACAATGAAACTTTAATTACATTATTTCTCATTCAAATTTTATGGTCAATGCATGCATGCATGCTTGCTTAAGCACTGACCAATTATTGAGCTTCATGTTCCAATTTTTTTAAAATTGTTACAGTTAGAAATATTTCAGTCTTCGCTTTATTTAAATATGCATTCGAGATGTGAATATATAATGATTGCATATATAATTATTGTGAAGGATAACTGAAATAATATTTTACAGTTATTATAATCATACAGTTTCTTATAAAAAAAAATCGAACTATTTAATGCAGTAAGCACAAGTCTTCTGTGAACATTAATGATTGCCATAAAAAATTTATGTTAAGAGTAGAGA
This sequence comes from Erpobdella octoculata, assembly GCA_963978895.1. Lineage (NCBI taxonomy): Eukaryota > Metazoa > Annelida > Clitellata > Hirudinida > Erpobdellidae > Erpobdella > Erpobdella octoculata. The sequence goes on along the minus strand of OZ022240.1, from coordinate 9,561,142 downwards.
TGTACCAATCATCAGTTTGTTATCGGTATCAGCTCTTTTGCCGATAATCCGTATCGGTCGATTAGTGCTATTATTATTCTTGCAAAATGCTGAGACAATGCATTCAGTTCATGAAGTGTTTTACACATTATTTAATTAAACCAACCATTAGATGGAAGTAAATGCAATTAAGTTTAATGACTTTAAGTTCAAGATTAATCATTTATGTTCATTAAAGTTAATGCTGTCATGTTAGTATGTATAAACTAGTGTTGGGTAGGATTTGAAATGATTTCTAATCACGATTTAAAATCAACACATCGATTTTTGATTTGAAATCATTTTGTCATGTGTGATTTTGATTTTGATTTGAAATCATTTTTTGATGATATCGATTTTATTTTATCCAAAATTCAAAATCATAAAATATTTTTTCTATGCTGCTATTTCATTGCTAAGCCATGCAATCGTACATAGTAATTATGTTTCAGCTGTAACTTATACGAATAGTTTTTATTAAAAGCATGGCCGATGATATAGATTGCGATTTGAATAGCGTAACAATATATTATTTGCCTTCGTTACTGTCGAAAGATTATTTTGTTCTGCAGGTCTTGTTGAAACTCCAAAACGAAACAGATTAACTAATTCAATGTTTGAAAAATTAATGTGTATGTTAGCAATTTCGCATAACGTGGTTGCCGCAGAGGTCAGCCTTAGGCAATTGCTAAAATTAGTGCGCACAGGCGTGTAATAAACGTTTTACAGTATCAGTCCTAAAGATCCAAAATGTTTTTCCTAAGCTTATTATGCAAGAGGTTATTCGATTGCGTCGAACATAATGTTGGAACATAATGTTTAAAAGAAAACATGGCTAGATATTGAAGCTGTCTCACGAAGGCATGACATGAAATTTAGTGATTTTAATTTGCTTGAACCAGGTTCGATCCAAAGCATTTAATAATGGTAGAGAAGGAAAACTTTCTTTGTTTAATATCTGACAGTTTGATAAAAACAAAAAAATCATCATTTTTGACGAGCTACTTCTAGTTATTTAATAAACAAAACTTTTTTAAATTAAACAAAACCGTGTATTAATAAATTGTAAAAAAAAGTGATTTTGATTTGAAATACTTTTCAAAAGTGATTTTGATTTGAAATCATATTTTTTTTGATGATTTTGATTTTAAATCTTTTCAAAAATGATTTTACCCAACACTGGTATAAACATAAGATTCTCAGGTTTTTATGCTGCAAGACTTCAGCAGTGATCACTGATTGCTTGGTACTCTAGTTGGTGGCATTGTGTCTCAAACAGATTTTCGGTTATTAATTTTGAAAAATTCTGAACACAGTTTTTATTCAAGCTTCCATCCACAATCGTAGAAGAGACTATACAAACATGGAGTGGGCGTCAGTGTAAAATATTGGTGGTGCAATAGTTCCATGTCTATTTATATTATTGTGAATTTAATAAAAACTAGACCACCCAGGTGCTGATTGTAATATTGAGGTTTATTCAGTGGGAAAAACACAACGAGCAGCTAGGAACAAGCCAATAAAATGTGATTGACATTCAGTTGATGCATTTTAAGCAAAATATGTATGGGTAGGGATGGAATTTAATCAAAACTATTAAGTTTTTTGTGGTGAGAAAGCGGTCCATAATAATGTGACAAATATGGAGATAACCAAGCAATTATGTGATGAGATGGAATTAAATTCTGTCTCAATGTCATATTTTAGTTTTCGGTAAATGATGATGCTATTTATATGCATTTTAATAAGTTCAATTGTAGTTTAACTGCTAAATGCCAGCCATGCAAAGCAGAGCAGAATGACATGATATTTATTATTTGACATTTTCCCAAACTTATTAATGAACAGAAAAGCTTGAAAAAAAACATTAATTGTGGGTTATCGGTCTAATTGAGAGGGTACCTGTTGAGGACAATTGTGCTCCTAATTTTTTGTTGGATGTGCAATTTTTTTAGCATACCTACCACATTAATAGATGCACTAAGACACTTAGCAAATATGCATGAATAAACAATGATTAATTGGTTGAGATATATTATAGATGTTTAGTTTATAATTATATGTTTATTATATGTTTTGTACCAAAATATACGATGATACATTTCTCCAAAATAGCCAATCAAATATCAAATCACCAATAATGCAACACCTAGAACACCTGATCTACCATGCAGACAAACCAATACAAAACCACAGGTAAAAAAGGAATCTGTATGCTAGTAACTCAGTTAGTAAAAGTGCCTGCACGTTAGCAAGTAACAGAAATTTTGGCAAACTAGATTCCAAATCATTTGTCTGTCTGTACACCTCCTTAGTGAGAAGTAGGCTGGAATATCCAGAGATTAAAGGTTTGCAGAGAGAACTCGAGAAGGTTCAAAGGAGGGCAACCAAAATTCCACGATGATGCCAAAATTTGAGCTATGCAGAAAGATTAAAGTGCCTCAGCCTTCCTTCACTGATGTACCGAATAAATAGAGGAGACATAATCCAAACGTTCAAGACTCTCCACGGATACCATGACATGACGAGTATTCCAGGAGTAAAATTTTGAAGGAGATGAGTAGGACTAGGGTTAATGAGCTGAAATTAGAAGTGCAAAGGCTGCAAAGGTCACACAAAAATATTAGAAGTTTCAGTTTCTCGATGAGAGTGGTTAAATTGTGGAATGATTTGCATAACAGTGTGGTATGTGCGGAGTCTGTGAATGATTTCAGGAATAAGTTGAAGAATGTATGGACAACCCGACGTTTTGTGTGATAATTACTATTGTGACAAGAAGGTAAACCTTTTTGCTGGTTTTCTAATAATAAATAAAATCTGTTTAATAATGTATAAAATAAAAAATTGTCTTTCTCCTCTCTACTTAACTAATTTAATACATATCCCTCCTAAGTCTGGTCTTCGTTCTTCTTCTCTTAATCACTTTCGCGTCTTCACTATTAAGCATTCTTTTGCTAAACGCTCTTTCTCATACTCTGATCCCTATCTCTGGAACTCTCTTCCTTCTTCTCTTACTAACTCTATTTCTCTCACAGCTTTCCGTCGTGGACTTAAAACATATCTGTTTAATAAGTTCACGACCGAGCGCTATTGAACACTACAGAAATAGCCCTATAAAAATTTTTGATTGATTGATGATTGATTGATACATCAATCCGACACCACCAGCTATAACTGCAGTTCTAATGTTTACTGGAAGGCAATTCCAGAGCCTTGGACTCAAAACTGCAAAACTTCTCTGTTTCCAGCGTTCTTTAAACGAGTTGCAGGGATGAGGAGGGAGAAAACTTAATAAAAATAACTTAAAAATATTTTCTTTTATATATTTCAAACATATTTTGGAGTAATATCCTGTCTGAAACAAGATTTGTTGAAATTATTAACTCATTTTCTTTTCAAAATTTCTTTGCAAGGATTCAGTAAAATTAGAATATCTTTCCTTGTTTAAATGTACCTTTGATTATAATTTTTAATAAATATGCCAAGTTTTTTTTTTAAATAATAATTTTTGATAAATAATGCAGCATGAGAAAGTACAAGCAATCATCGCTCATGCACGTTTGCAGAAAATGGAAACATTCAGCACCAAGTACCATGAAAATGTGAAAGAAAAGAGTAAATTAAATATACACAATAAGTAAATATTTTAAATATGAACAAATCGGAGAAAATTTTTCTTGAATCTTGGCAGCAGTAGAAAGTAATTAAACTACAAAACAAGTTTATAAATGTGTTTGAAACAGAGAAAATAAAACAAATAATTCATAAAACAATATCATTGTTACTGTGACTAGATCGACAACATACAACAACACAGAACTAACTTAAGAAACTTTAGGTATTAGGATAAGTCTTTTCATGCTAAATGAGGTGACCCAGCAGCATAATAAATGAGGTTGTCTCCAGAAACTTGTAAAGTGAATAAACATATATTTAAACAATTATAGCAATTTGGCTGTGTTGATAAGAAATAATATTAATGATAATATTGAATAAAAAGTAAATAAAGTGTCACAATTTAAAACATTAATATCAGTCCTTCCTTTACCAGCCGTAAACGCACAGCACATCCACCTAGTATTTGCCATTGGATCATGACGTGTAACATGAAAATCAGCTCTCTCACAAACTACCAATAACTGTAAAATCATTGTATAGTTACAAAAATAAACAATTTTTGTCGGGCAAGAGTCTTGCCGCAAGACTCATTAAAAATGGTTTATGTGTATTATAGTGTATTTGCAATGGAGTAACCTGGACATAAATAAAAATATTAATTGACGTGGCACATCACTAGCTGTATTGTTGTTATTATTATTATTATTATTAACTTACACATTTAAGCCTCATAAACATATAATACCAACTGAACTTTCATTCAAATAAATTGAGCACTCAAATGAACTTAAATTTTTTAAATATTTAAACATTTTCTAAAGCAATCTTCTTCATATGATAACAACATGGAAATATACATGTCATATGTCACGCATAAATTATGTGTATAAATATAAATGTGTCACACCTATAAGATGAAAGCACCTGGACTAGACAAACACACATACACAACAATTCCTAAGCTTGAGTTAAGGACCAACATAAACCAGATAAAAAGTGAATATAGTCACATGCAACTACATAAAAAAAAATCATGAAATGCATATGCAGTGTGGAACTCTAAAAACTCTACTCGTTAAACTACATAACAAATCAGAAAATGCAAGAATGACTTGAATTTGCAGAATCGAAACAACAATAATTTATAAATATGTGTGGTGTAGACAATATAACAGCGCTTGGTCCCTGGCTCTTAATAATACTTCAATTCCAATTCGTGACATTAGGTTTGATAATTGGTAGGTGATAGCGATGACAGGAATTAGTGTTATCAATGAATGTAATTCATAAAAAAGGATCAGCTGGAACCCAAATGTAAGAACTTGACTGATTCCAAATGACATCTTTCACGCTTGCATACACTTCTTCAGCCTGATCTCCGATTACAATTGCTGAAATTTTGTGTTGAAAATTAGCTAAAAATTAATAGAAAATTTAAACATAAAATTTATTTATATATACAAAGATGACTGTCTGTGTGTGTATGTATATATATATGTATATGTCCTTTATGCATGGTTACACCATTCATCCAATCGTAATGAACTTTTCACACAACTTTGACAGACATATATACATACTCACACAGACAGTCATCTGTGTATGTTTTTGTGGAAAAAATTGAGATTGATCACAAAATGAGCGGGAGAGCGAGCGGAAACGGGAACTGGATAATGTGTGGGAACGGAAAAGTAACCGGGAGCAATAGAGCGAGCGGGAAAAGGAACGAGAGCAAGCGGGAAAGCGACCGGGAACGGGAAAGCGACCAAGAGCGGGGTAGGAAACGGGAGCAAAAGAGAAAAACAATAGAAACACCTCTAAAAACCCTGGGCAATGCCAGGTACCCCGTTGTATATAATATAAATACAAAACAAAAACATAAATTACCAGTAAGGTAGTCAGCATATGACTGCTCTAACTTGAGGTTATTTTCATAAATTTTTCTTGCTTCAGCTTCAGTCAGTCTGCAGTTCCATGCTCTACCAAACAAAGAAGACTTGTTTTATATGAATAAACAAAAATCCTTTAGCAATGAAATTAGAAAATCAACAGAAAATGTGTTTCAATAACCAACAAAGAGTTAAAATGTAAAAATAACCTCACAATCAAATAAATCCGTCAATGCAAAAATAAAAAATAGGCTAAATTTTAAAATTTACAATTCAACAGAAAATTGTTTGACATTTTCCTCAAATGTAAAGAACAGAAGCAGATAATATTATCAACTTGTTCTTTATTTAATTCATTCAAAAAATAATTAAATTTTATGGTCATCTCTTATAAGATATTATTATTATTATTATTAAACTAAAATGAGTCACAAAAGCTCTAAATATTACTAAATAACAAAAAGGAACAAATAATTAGACTCTTACATTATGGTGCTAATGGTGGCAGGTTTAACGAGAATGGTTATAGGATAAAGTCCATTCATTTGAAGTCGTTTTATTGCATTAGGACTTACATCTAGAATGCAATGTTTGTCCTGTTGAAAAACATCAAACACTAAATATAAGAGTCACATATGAAACATGAGTTTGCATAAAATCCTTTGAAAGAGTCAAAAATGTAACTTCTACGATTTTTGTATGCGCATGACTGACATTATAGTTGTCATGTTGAGAGTGGTGCCAAATATAGTGATGCTATGTTTCAAAAAGATTCAGACAACTAAGTTCATCACTTGGCCTCCCTTCACATGTAAGGAAAGTAATTAAGAAAGACCAACGATATCTGAAGGATCCGAAATATTTAAACATTAAGCACAAATTACTGCTCAGGGTAGAACAAGAGTGCTCACTGGAAGATCTTATTGAAGAATGTGAAAGGATAAAACTATTACATACAGAACAAATGATGATTTCAGAAACCTTAGTTAGTAAGGTTAATCAATATTCAGAAAGATCTAATAAGTGTTTAGCAACCACAATAGTTAGATTATAATTATTATCATTTATTAGAATAATAAAGATATAACAATATCCGATAGGTTGCACTGGCTAATAATGCAGCAAATAGTAGCAAAATATAAAAGGATGATCTTTACAGTGAACTATAAAGTTTTAGAGTTCTATGGCATCATTATCTGCTTAATTTAAGATCACAGTGTTGAAGAATTGTTATAAAATAAAAATAAATAAAAAACTTTTTAAAAACCAGTCTTATGATAAGACTAGGATGCTCAGTTTGAATTTAATGAACATATCTGTATAACTTAGCGAGCACCCTAGTCTTATCATAAGACTAGTTTTTAAAGAGTTTTTTTATTTATTTTTAATATTGCTATAGCTAATTGGTCAATGATCAAGCTTTTATGTTGCAATGCAATTTGAGTGCAATTTATTTTCCTTAGTACATCATTCCAAAAGAAGAGGTAACAAAGAAAAGTTAAATTACATACCGCAGGCATAAGGTTTTGAGCAGCATCTCTGGTGTCTACATTTTCTTGTTTATTATAAAATTCCCAAATTGCATCCACAAGTTCATCAAAATGAGCCCTCAAACCTAGACACGTGTCGTATATAGGTTTTTTTTAAATTTTTAGCCATTATTTCATTTCATGGAGTTTGTGTAAGGATTTTTTAATTGCCGCCGGGTGTCGCCCGCAAACGGGTATATATATATATGTACTAGCTGACCCAGCAAACGTTGTTTTGCCTTTTAAATTATTTTGGTTTTTTTTTATTAAAAGTTTAATGTACAAAATAAATCTCGAAGGGCAATCGTGTGTACAATGCCCGGGGTTTTTGAAAGTTGTTTTTATCGTTCTTCTCTCTTGCTCCCGTTTCCTTCCCCGCTTGCTCTCTCGTTCCCTCTTGCTCTCCCGTTCCCGCTTGTTTTCCCGTTTCCGCTTGTTTTCCCGTTTCCGCTTGTTTTCCCGTATATATATATATATATATATATATATATATATATTCATGTAAAATCGCTGATTTTACGATCAGTTTCCCATTGATAAACGTTAAAGGATTTAGAAAAATCATTATGGACATGATTAATAGAATAGAAGGTATAAATAGCCTTAACAAAGCTTCATTTATTATTTTCCAATAAATTGCAAAACCATTCTATTGAGCCCGGTATACGATTTGGTGTCAGAATTGGGATACAAGAATGGTTTTGAAATTATTGGATGAGCTTTGGGCAAGTGAAATGAAAGACGAGCTGGAGAAACGTGGCCTGAGCGATACAGGTAAAAAGGACGAACTTATGGAACGCCTCTTAGCCGCGTTAGTGAATGAAGGCTATGGGCCTGACGACGATGAATATTTGTTCGATATTGACGAGGAAGCTGTGGTTAGGCGGAGAAAATTGAAAAACAAATTGCTGGAAGAAGAAAGACAACAAGCGAGAGAAAACATGGCAGCACAGGGGAAGACAGGAGAAGGAATGATTCTTGGCCACGAAAACAAAGTAGCAGCAGCCGGTACAACTGTTGAGAGTTTGGTCGCAGGGTTGGCTGAGGCAGTGGTGGACACGATTCTGGACCAGCGGGTTGCTGCGGCGAAACCCAATTTGAACTGGAGTCCACCAGCTGTGTCTCAGAGCATGTGACGGATGACGGCCGCACAGACTGCACAAGTCAGGTGGGTCATGATGATGAGCCTGTCAAAGACGGTCATGATAAGGAACCTTGCAAAGATGTTCAAGATGAACCATGCAAAGATGTTCAAGATGAACCATGCAAAGATGTTCAAGATGAACCATGCAAAGATGGTGATGACGAGCCTGGCAAAGATGGTGACAATGATACAGTCGGTTTGGACGTCAACAACAAAACTAAAGAAGATGAAAAGAATGTTGAAAACAAAATGCAAAACGATGAGGATGAAAGTGACGATGATGATTATAATAATGGCAATAACAACTATGGCTTTTACCCATACAGCGACGGTTCTGAAACGGAAGCCTCCATAACAGACGACGGCACCGAATATTCAGGGTCAGATTTTAGTGATGAATCTGACTCGGATGAAGCAACCAAGGATTTAGAAACGGACGAAACTCCAATGGAGAAATACGTCAAAGTTAACTTGACAAAAAAAGAAGACACTGATTTGAGAGACGATGGCGATAATTTGAAGAAAGATCCGCTGGAGGATACGAAAGTTGACACCGACGAAAGATCTGAGTTGGAATGTGAAAAGAAAACGTTCGTTTGTAGCTTGGAAGAAAACAAACATGACGGTGATGAACTTCTCCAAAACAACAATAGCAATGCAGCAAGCAAAAACTTTGAAAAAGATGAGCCAAGAACAGAGAACGGTACCGAGGGTTCTAAATCAGATGAATCCACATAGGATTCTAGATCAGATAGACTAAGATGAAGGGATTTATTGGATTTATGGAACGTGTTTTCGAAAAACCTTTTGAAGAGTTTCTTGAGAAAGATCTAAAAGATGTGAAGGAAGAAGAAAAAGCAGACAGTTCCGATAAACCGTGCAAAGATGTTCAGGACGAGGCATGCAAAAAAAGCTGTGATGAACCGTGCAGATATGGCGACGATGAGCCAATGAAAGACTCTGTTGATGAGCCAAAGAAGGACTGGAAGAAACTGCGTCAAACGGTCAAGAAACTTGACCATGTTGTATGCCAATTGCGGTCAAAGCCACGAGTAAAGATCAAGATATTTTGGTGTTCGTGGCCGAGTCGCATTTCACAAAAGCGACTATGCTGTTCGGGACGAACAGAATTAAGAAGGGGGTAATCATGTAAAATCGCTGATTTTACGATCAGTTTCCCATTGATAAACGTTAAAGGATTTAGAACAATCATTATGGACATGATTAATAGAATAGAAGGTATAAATAGCCTTAACAAAGCTTCATTTATTATTTTCCAATAAATTGCAAAACCATTCTATTGAGCCCGGTATACGATTTGGTGATATCGTAACAATATATATATATATATATATATATATATATATGTATATATATATACGAGTGTCTGTTTGTTTCTTTGTCTCTCTGTCTGTCTGTTTTTCCTTTTTTTCCAAAAGAATTATTTTAAATAATTTAAAAAAAATATTCTAAATAGCCATGGACCTATCCTCAGACCTACCAAATGTACACAAAAAATTTCATAAAAATCGGTTCAGCCGTTTCGGAGGAGTTCAATTTCAAATACTATGACACGAGATTTATATATATATATATATATATATATATATATATATATATATATATATATATATATATATATATATATATATATATATATATATATATATATATATATATATATATATATATATATGTATATCTATATATGTATATGTATATATCTATATATATATATATATATATATATATATATATATATATATATCTACATATGTATATTTATATATGTATATATATATATTTAATGGAAAAGTTTTTGGCTAATTGTAGTCTCGAACAGAGAGTTTTGTACCGAAAGGTCGAGAATTTGGCTAGAAAAGTTGTTTCTGCCAAATGGCGAGTTGTGTTTCTTGGAGCGTGTCTCAAAGATAAATTGATTCCACAGTTTATTCGCAATATATATATATATATATATATATATATATATATATATATATATATATATATATATATATATATATATATATATATATATATATATATATATATATATATATATATATATATTCCATACATAATTAGGGACAATATTTTCCCGCAAGCAAGTTTCATTGAACTTTGTCGCCCATTTTGCATTCAACAGTTTCTTGTATAAACCTTGCAAAACAACAATATCTTTCCTTTCTGAAACTACACCAAGCAACGTTTTAAAATCTTTATTTTTTCCAGCTGACTGGCCAGTTTCGGTTAATTTAACCATCTTCAGAGCTTCATTTATAATAATAAAACGGTATATATTAAAATCGAAAAAACACTTTCTCAAACTTATAATAATAAAGTTAATTAAACAGCAGTTAGTTTGTTTTCAATACATGCAGAATTAGACGTAAAATCAACTTTACTCGTATTTCGTTTGCGGGGAATTCAATTTTTAGCGAAATTAAAACAAGGTTTAATCAATCAGGAAAATTTCATCATTTTTGCAAAATTCCATCTTTGTTTTTAAACTTAGAAGACTTAAAATTAGAAGTCCACTGTCGGGAAATCACAAGTTATTACCGAAATGAGGTGGACGATTCTATGTTGTTTTGTCCTAAATTAGTTAAACTTTCTTTGCGTTGTGTTTGTTTGGAAGAACTCAGCACCCAAGAAGATCTTATTGATATTCTTAAACTTGACTTTTCTCACAAAAACTTGCAGGTTTTGAGTTTAAAAGGTTGTGGCTATGCACAAAAAACCATAAGCAAATTTCCCCATTTTAGTAGCCTTCAAAAATTGAATATAAATACGTCTGCTGGTGATTCACTGAAGGAACTGGTCGACTCAATATCGTATCTTTCTAATTTAAAGTGGCTTGATATGAGCGAAATAAGTATAACCTCGAATTAATATACGGAATGATTGACAATTTACCTAATTCGGTTTATTGGGACATAGGTAAAATATTCTTAGAATTTGAGGAGTCTCTCACATGGATGAACTCGAAACATCTTCAGTATTTAGGATTGGGATTTGCTCACTGGCAATGTTTTAACAACTCTTCAGTTATGAGCTCTGATAATGTGGGCCACTTTTACAAACCTGATGGAATTGTAAAATCAGCTAAAAGACATTTTTGGAAGCCCTGGGCCGGATTTGGTGGCTGTTTTTACACGTCTTTCTACATTAAAAAATGTAAAAGAAATTGTAAAAAATTTATTGAAATAAATTAATTTTAGGTAATATACATGCACATCAATACATAATCAAAATTAATAATCAAAATCAAAACACATAATAACAATATCATCTTTCATTGGTATGCAACTTTCTTTCTGCCATAACAAGTATTATAAATAAATTATTGAACCGTAAAAGTGAGTTTTTTTGTTCTAGTGTATGTAAAATGGTAACTAAAATCTGGCCCCGGTTGGTTTTTGAATTTTAAATCTGGCCAACACCGGCCCCGGCCAGATATCAAAACCCAAATCCGGTGCATCCCCAATACAAATTGCACAATCTCAATGTATTTGTTATCATCCATTAATTTTGAACTAACTCATTTTCACCCTAAGGGAAGGCTGTGGTTGAACATTCTTTGTATATAATCAAAACCACAAATTGAGGTTCAATGACCTCTGTCAATTCATATCAAACAGATCTATTTCAGCTTCACATATTTCCACCAACACTCCCTCACTCAACCTATCTCTCTTTTATCCATAAAACCTCCATGTTCAGACTGGTGAAACCAGTCACCTGCATTTTCCTGTCAGGTGTCCAAAACATTTCAATTTATCACAAATAAAAGATTAACATCAGCATTCCGAAAGCGAATCTTCCCACTGAACAAATTTGGACTCCATTTCAAAACTGAATTTTCATCATTGAAGTTCAAAGAAAAAAGTATTGGAAAACCCTGAATAGTATTTCCAGAGGTAACAAAGAAAAAAATACAAATTCTGGCATATCAAACATGGCCTTGAAATACTTTTTTTTTAAAAGAAACTTAAACAGATAAATAATTTGTTTTTACCAAATCCATCAGAATAAGAGGACAGCAGAAACTTATAATCATAACTGAATCCTACATTTCAGATTCTATGATACTCTATTTATTAATCAACAATATACAAATAATAATAACAAATAATCATAAACACCTGTGCAGCAACACGTAAGATGGAAGCAAGACTTGTACCATACAGGTTACCATTATATTGACCAGCTTCTATAAATAGACCTCTTTCTATGTCTTCCTCCATTTGCTGGCGAGAAGTAACAAAATGGTAGTCCTGACCGTCTATTTCATAATCTCTTTTTGGTCTTGTAGTATCTTTTAATTAAGTATATATATATATATATATATATATATATATATATATATATATATATATATATATATATATATATATATATATATATGTATATATATATATATATATATATACATATATACATACATACACACACACATACATAAATATATATATATATATATATATATATATATATATATATACATACATACATACATACATACATATATACATACATACATATATATATATATATAATACTTATCAATATTGCAAGTTGTTAATGTTGTGAGTATATATATATATATATATATATATATATATATATATATATATATATATATATATATATATATATATATATATATACTCACAACATTAACAACTTGCAATATTGATAAGTATTTAAATTTGAAAATTGTATTTTTCTGGTATTAACAGATAAATAAAAAAATAAAAATTTTATTTCAAATACGTAAAATAGATGAGAACTAACGTGGCAAGCAGTGGGCAAAGAGGTCTGGATACTCAAGAATAAGATCACTACTGATGGCTTCTTTCAAAAGACCTATTAGGACTAAGGGTCTCACATATTGCACTGAATAAAAAATAATATTAACCCATTAACGGTTACGGTTGCGAAAACGCAACGTCATTGAAATAATCGTCACTACTGAACTACACTATTGAAGTATCCAACAAGAAAAATCAGCTACCATTCATTCGTTTGTTGATCTATAATTTCCCATGCAGGCTTATATCAAACCAATTAATGGCAGAGATGCTCAATGTTGGTAGAATCAATAAAATATCGTATCGTTTTATTTTTCATCAATGTAGCATTAACTGGCTATATTTTTTTCATACAAATAAAATCTGGAACAGCATTGAAACAACTAGAGTATGCTTTATTTCTTCATTTCATTCTGAAACTTTTTTAATCAACAGATGATGCCTGGACTGTACAAATCTTGGTCTTTCAATATAAGTGTGGCTTACATTAGAAGAGTGCTGTCCAACCTTTTTGACACAATGGGCCACTCAAATAATTTTCAAGATGCCAAGGGCCGCACATAATGTACATAATATAATACAACACATTTTAAACTGTTATTTCATTTTTTCCTTTGGTTTAAAAATTCAACTATCAACTAATTAACTTAGTTTATTATCTAAATATATAAAAATGAATGTTTGTATGTATATATGTATGTATGTCCTTTATGCATTGCTACACCATTCATCCGATCGTAATGACATTTTCACACAACCTTGAGAGTCAAGGGGAATCAAATATAAAGAAAAAAAATTTGAAATCCGCGACAAAATGAGAGGAGCGGAGCGGGTGAGCAAGCGGAAACTATATATATATATATATATATATATATATATATATATATATATATATATATATATATATATATATATATATATATATATATATATATATATATATATATATATATATATATATTCGGGGGTGAGTAATAAAATTCAAAATTGGTAATTGCGTAATAAAATTCAAATTTAGGTTACGTAACAACGTTTGAAAGCTTTAAGCAAGATTTAGCCAAATCTATTTTATGTTTTATGGGCTAAAAGAAGTTAGGAAAGAATGAAAAAGAGAAAATGAGCGCATGCGAGAACGGGAATGAGAGAGCAAGCATGAGCGAGAATGGGGGAGCAAGCGGGAACGGGAAAGCGACCGGGAACGGGAGAGCAAACGGGAGCGGAAAAGCGACCGGAAGCGGGAAAGCGGCCAGGAACGGAAAAGCGACCGAGAACGGGAAAGCAAACGGGAGCAGGAAAGCAACCGGAGAAGGAAAACTGAGCGAGAGACAAACACTAGAAAACCTCTAACAACGCCGGGCACTCCACTAGTACTTTTAAATAAAAATCAGAATATTTTTATGCGTTGACCATCGAAAATAAGTATGGCCGCCAAAATTTAGCTCCACCCATTAATTTAAAAGTAAACGAAGAAGAATGTAGTTAAAATTAGCGTTTCTAACAAAGCACCCTAGCCTATCTTTATAAGTATTCGTTAAATAAAGTACATTTTAAAAGTTATTTTAATGTTTAGAATATTAGTTTGCTTGTGGTTTATGGTTTTTGTATAGGGCAATGAAAAGTACAAGAGTTTTGAGAAAAAGAGCACGCACCTTGGCGGGCCACATGAAATCATCCTGCGGGCCGCAGGTTGGACAGCACTGCCCTAGAGGTACCAAGCCAGTTATTTTAACAAAGGGAAATAAAATTAGATAACACCAAATAATTATGCACTTAAATATTTTTTCTTTCAAAATGAATGAAAATTATTTTCAGGGTTTCCTATTTTAAATTTCAAAACTACAAAACGCTTTGGCAAACATGAAATAAAGTACATTTTGAGGAAGTCTAGCTTTTCATTTCATAGCACCACTTGACCTATTTCATATCAGCACCATTTGATGTATTTTTACTAATTAAAATGATCTTACTTAGTGAGATGATCTCACTTCCTCCTGTGTGTACACACGTTTCAGGAAAACATTGTGGAACAACAAAAGAGACACATATAAGAACATTGTGAAACAGCAAAGGAGACACACAGGAAAACATTGTGGAACATCAAAAGAGATATACAGGAAAACATTGTGGAAGACACTAAATTACAAATGGTATTCAAGTAACGTTGAACAAAGTAAAAAACAGACAGACAACATGAACAAAAATCTGCAACCAGTACAACAATGTTTGATGGTGTTTGTAACACAAATGAAGTGGTATAAAACATATGAAAATTCAATTCATTTTTTTAAAATTTACTCCATAAAATCTGAAAGTTTGTTAAAATGAACAGCAATTAGGTTTGACGAGATGGATAATTTATAAATACAGTGCTAAGAAAAAATTCCTAGATTGTTCCCAACTGTCTGTAATGAAATTATGTCAACAAAATAAAAAATAAAAAGAAACTACTTACATTCCTGCTGCACGACTACCTCGTAGGTCAATATTGGTTCATCCATTGCTAAAGCTGTTAAAAATAAATTGCTATTTTATATCTATAACTATCTTCTTAAAGCACACAAGTAAGATATCTCTAAATAAATAATAAAAATTTATTGTTAAAAATCTTTATGAAAACCACAGTTCACATGAAAAATTAAAGTAAATTAAAATCTAAATTTCCAATGAACAAATATAATCCAAATACAACCACATTTCCAATGAACAAATATAATCCAAATACAATCACATTTCCCATGAACAAATATAATCCAAATACAACCACATTTCCAATGAACAAATATAATCCAAATACAACCACATTTCCCATGAACAAATATAATCCAAATATAACCATATTTCCCATGAACAAATATAATCTAAATAAAACCATATTTCCCATGAACAAATATAATCCAAATACAACCACATTTCCAATGAACAAATATAATCCAAATACAACCACATTTCCCATGAACAAATATAATCCAAATATAACCATATTTCCCATGAACAAATATAATCTAAATAAAACCATATTTCCCATGAACAAATATAATCCAAATACAACCATATTTCCCATGAACAAATATAATCTAAATAAAACCATATTTCCCATGAACAAATATAATCTAAATAAAACCATATTTCCCATGAACAAATATAATCCAAATAAAACCATATTTCCCATGAGCAAATATAATTCAAATACAACCATATTTCCCATGAACAAATATAATCCTAATAAGTAGAACCTCATGTAACTTCCCTCTTGTGATATAAAATTGGTTGCATAAGATGGAAGCCGCATAATGCAAACAAAATACAAAAGGACCTCATTTATGCGATTTCTTCCTTGCTATACAAAATCGGTCTCATAAGCAGGATAGCCGCTTCTCCACACTACATCCCATCAACGAATGAAAAATAAATTTCATGCAAACAAATATAATATCAATAAAAATAAAATTTGTGGAAGTAATTCATTAAAATAAAATTTTCCAACTTGGTTCTTGAGACAATCCATCCAAACTTTTACTTTTCTCTCGACTCTTTGTCAAAGACAGTTTTCTCCCAAAAACTGTTTTCTTCTTTCTTTCCAGAGACTTAAAAAGCAATAATAATAACAATAATAAAAATAAAATAAATCATTAAATTTTTAAAAAATTTATAAAAAAAAACATAAATTCTTACTCCTTTCCCATCAGCTTCCCTTGAAAAAAATTTCACATTTTTAAGTCGTGTTTTTTCTTTTCTTTCAATTCTACAACGATACATTTTTTACATAAAAATTTAAGCTGACCAATGATAAAAAATAAAAATTATTTTAATAAAAAACTAGAAATTAACAAAGTTAAATAACTAATAATAAAGTTTGAACCATCACCACGTCTTAAACACTTAACATTCGACAAACCTCGATTTGCTTGGAATAATTCCGAGCCCATCTTCCGACCCCGGAACAATCCTTCTGGCCTGCCACCATTCATCATCGCTTGCATTCGTAACATGTAAAATGTCACCATAGCAAAATCCCAGTCCTCTGGCAGGGAGGTCTTTGTCTTTCGAGGGATCGTAATCAAACAGGGCTCTTTAAAAGAAATTTCAGCAACATGCCAATATAATTAACGTTTTACTAGTACAGTAGAACCTCTTTTATGAGAACTTCATTTATACGAATTTTGTGTTTATTCAACCTAAAAATTGTGTAAATATTATTGTTTTTGCTTATGCAACATTACCACTTAAGCAACCAATTTTATATGATAAAAAACAAATTGCGTAAAAGAGGTGGGTTAATAGTAACACCACTGTGTAACACCAATAGTTTAATTAATTTCTTGAAAAAAACCAACCTAACAAACAATGTTTTCTTCTTTGTTGTCCTGAGAGTAATACGACTTGATGATCTCATTAACTGTTGTCTCAAGTCGTAAATTTTTGCTTCAAATCTGTTATAATCTGGAATATTTAGCAATTATTAATGTATATGTCACAAAAACCACAATAAATACCTATATAATAAAAACCATAAAAACCATTTAATCATCTAATTAAGACAAAAATCAATAGACTTTTTCTTGGAATTCAAACAAATTATTTTAAAGATTGTCAACAAACAGTTGAAGTCAAATATGTTCAAAATAAACAAATGTTTACAATAACAAATGTACAAAATAAACAATGTTTACAATAAACAAATGTACACAAGAAAAAAATGTACACAATAAACAAATGTTTACAATGAACAAATGTACACAATAAACGGATGTACACAATAAACAAATGTACACAATAAACAAATGTACACAATAAACATTTACCTTCAGGATTGTACGACACAACAAGATCAACAATATCTTCAACAGACTTGAGAACGTTTGCAGCTTTTTCATGCCTTGCTCTAAACATGTCAATACTATTAACCTACAAATAGAAATATATTTCTGTAATTATATCGATCAATTAATTATGTCTAAATAAACTGATTAGCATAATATAATGCAAAATAATTTTTTAGAATAATAAAACTGCTCTGTATAGAAAGAAAACAAGTTCTGAATCGATTGAAACATAAAAAACTGAGAAATAAATTAAATTATAACAATTTTTTCCAACAATCCTTAATAAGAATAAAAAGAAAGTACTTTTTGTTTAGTATTTAAAAAGTTTACATATTTAAAAAAAAATTTTCCTCAAGTAAAAAAGGCAAAATTTTAAGACTTGTCTCCTGCATGTATATATAAAAAGCACAGTAAATGTTTGGGATTAAAACGAAATAGAAAACGCATTAAAATTGTTTATTGGTTGCTATTTACATGTAATATAGTTGTAAACATATCAAGTGCTTGTTGTTAATTTTGGGACAAAATAATTCTTTGAATAAAAACACTAAAAATTTGCAAAGAGCTGCATTATAACTCAAGAGCATTACAACAACCTCTACACTGCAAAACTTCGAAAGTTGATATATATCTTGTGAAAGAGATCAACCATAAATCGATAAACAGGATTCATTGAGTTAATTGGACATGAAAACTCACCGACAAGATCTGGTCTCCCCTGAATATTTCTCCACTTAGATCTGCCTCACCACCAGGTAGAACATATGAAATGAAGATACCTTCTCCATCTTCTCCACCCACAATGTTGAAACCAAGTTCACCAAGTCCCTTCCTCAGTATCACTCTACGAGGTCCTCTTAATAGTTAAACAAATCTTTTATGCATATGAGATTATACATTGCTTAGAAGTCTAATTATTGACTATTGCCACAAATATTGTCAAATTTTCATTTCATTTTTTACATGCTTTTATTAACTTTCACTTGTCCGGATGTCCATGGGATGTCCGCAGACGTTTTGAAGATCATTATAAAATAAGCCCACTTACAAAATGTATAGTTTAATCAAACAAAAATAAAATACAAAAAAATTCGAGAAACAAAAATGTTAAAAAGTAAATTAAAAAAGCCTATTGAGAATGATGACAAAAACTTTCATGGTCATAATAACTATAAACATCTTTTATATACTATTTACCAGGTTAATATTTTTCAAATATGATGGCACTATGAAATTTTATTATTGTCTTTAAAGCATGGTTTTAATTTTTTAAATTAACTTTCACTTGTTTTTCATTCAATTATAGGAACACTGAATTCTTAAAAAAAAGACTACTTTTTGCATCACTCTTTACTTTTCCATTGTGCTTTGTGGAAGAGCGATACAAAATATTAGTCAAATTCGAAGTTTGACTATAGGATCTCTCACTTTTAAATTAACTGGGCACCCCAGCATGCACTATTACTGCCAGCAGTATTTAAAATCATTGGTAATCCAGTCTACCAGAAAACTTTTCTTATAAAGAAAATGAAAAAAAGAAAGAACATAAACTATAATGATAAGTCCTTTCTTTTCCAAATGCTGGATAGAGGACAATATCAAGAAAATAGATGCAATGAACTCATGTCACATTTTGAATATTTGTATCTTTTAAAATAATAATTATAAAGTAATAAATCATCAGCTGATAGTTTTTAAAGTCCTATAAAAACCAACCATCAATTTCTTATCCATTGGTACAGTATTATTAAAAATTGAATAAAACCTTGTAGGTTTTGATTTGTTGTACACAATTTTATGGTTGGCAGCTAGCTGAATAATTATTGACCGTGATGATGACTTCATTCCAATATTGAAACAATGTTCAAATAGCTAGAAGAAAGAAATATGTGAACAAAACAAAATATATCTTTGTTATTTTTTTATTCTAAAACCCTTTGAAATGTCAACTTGAAAATACTGCAAAAATCAGAAAAATTTATTACACAATTAGTTGCAGCCATTGATATTCTTCATGGAGAACAAAATTGTTATCTTAGCTACCTTCTACCAGCCTTAGTAACCATACAGAGCTCCCTACAATTCATTCTCAACAGTCCGCTTGTCCATTGTAAGCAGTTGGCATCTGCAATCCTTAAAGAATTAAAGATCCGATTTGAGTTTTTGTTAGAAATGGGCGATACGGCAAAGGAACATATTTTGGCATCTGTAACACATCCATTTTTTAAGATGTTATGGGTTCCCAAAGCAAAAAATGAGTCTTGCCGGCAAGTGTTTTTGGAATCTGCACAACAGTTTAAAGCTAGAGATATTGAGGTGCTTCATTTTACAACAACTACAGCTTGCCAATATGATGATTTTTTTTTCATTCACCCAAAAAACCGTGTCACAGAGCGTAGAGAGTGAAGAAAATCGAATTCAGCTTCAGGGTCTGCAGTATCTTGACAGTTCTGACAGAACATTGATTGCTCTCAAGTCCTATCCAGTCGTCGAGAAGATGTTCATGAAATATAACACACCAATTCCATCATCAGCTCCAGTGGAACATCTTTTCAGTACTGCAGGCCTAGTTTTTCCAAAACGACGAAATGGCCTTTCAGATACAACTTTCGAAAAGCTGCTTCTTCCAAAGAAAAACCAGTGACACTATCTTACCAAAATTGCTATTTTTATGATATGGCATTATAATTAATTAAACATGGGAAGAAACATTAACTATATAACTGGGAACTGTGTTTTGTATTTTGAAAATACTGTATTTTGAAAATACTGTATCTTGTATTTCGTATTTAAAATACACCGGAAGTCAAGTAATTTGTATTAGTATTTTAAATACTTTTAAAATAAGTACTAGTATTTTGTAGTTGAAATACATTTAAAATGTATCTGTACAAGCACTGCCCACTATGCTCCTTTACTTTGTTTTAAATAATATTGCTCAGAATTCATTCAGATAACTTTATACGTTTTACCAAGTTAGAATAAAAATAAAAATGTAATAATCATAACAACAAACCTTGGAATTGATGGATCTACTGCAACACTTGGAGGGGCACTAAACAAGGCATCCTCATAAATTGGTGAAGCATCTAGATCAAAATCCTTGGTTGGATCACAAGTGGGAGGAGCTATGAATGGTTGACATTTGCTGCTACCTTCATTCTGCATAATGAGATCCACAGAATTCACTCTTTGACCTGTTTGTTACAAAATTTCTTTATGAATTTTCAGACATCGAGTTCAAATAAGTCAAACCAATCCCTCCCTAACCCATGTTTGAGACTGATTTCGTTTCAGTGGCTTGTGTTAACATCTGAGTACTTGAAGGAACAGCTTCCACAAGTAATCGATCTACAATCATTATCACTCGCTCTTGAGTTGACTTCAACACCAATACAGCTTTGTCGTGAGTCACATTCTCTAAATTCACACCATTAACCTGCAGTAATTGAAAAAAAATAGTAATTAAAGAAAGCAATTCATTTCAAATACTAATAGACCTATTCCTGAAAACCTTTAAGAAGTACATATGAAAAACATTCCCATCATCCATTATACCTCACATAAAAATTTATTAGTTATATCGTTAATAATACAGAACTCCTGGTGCAGCTATTATCAAATCAGCTTTCTATAGAATTAACTTTTTTCAATATACAGCTGCTGAGTTTAATAAAAACTAGTACATTTTGATTGTAGACATAATTTTTCTACAATTGAAATTTACCAGGTAGAAAACCAAACAGTGTGTTGACATTTCTACAAGTGGTTGAACTCCCACGCAGAAAAAAAACCATGTGGAATTGAAATGAAAGAATAATAATTTAAATCTCACATATATAAGTCGATCAGAAACTTGCAACTTTCCAAACGATGCACCGTCAGGAACAATATCAGTCACAAAAATGCCATTGTCACCAGAAATGTGCTGATTGCCCACGCCGCCACCAATACTGAAGCCAAGTCCTTTCATTTAAATATAATACGAGAATTGCAAGTTGATTAATTAGAGAATTTAAAGAATTTCCACACTAAATGATTCATAACCTTTTGCTGATTTTACCAGTTCTAGTCGAAAAGTTTGTTCGTTTGGTCTTTTTTTTCTTTTTATTACCTTATGAAAAAATTGAAAAGTGCTGAAACTTTTTTCTTCAATAATAAATGCTAATAATTAATATTCATTGTATTCAATCAGATCATAGTCCTTTCCATCTAAAAGCCACCTTATGTTTGGAAGTGACATTAAGTTTGCTATTCAACAATTATTTAATTTGTTTTTATATCTTCTACTCTTTATACAACTTTCAAGAATGGCAATTACTATGTTGTCATAACAGAAGCCTGGAAGTGTGTGCTATGAATAATTCTGTCCTCCAGATGTCAGCAAATAATGAGGCAAAAAACCACATTTGCCTGTTCTTTACAAGTTTCACTCGACAAGTAGAAATGACGATTACCTTCGAGCTAAACAAGATCTCATTACCAGTTAGATCAAGCAGTATATTTTTGCATCTATGTTTTCTCTTCAAACCCATTGAGACTTTCACATTAAATGCTACTTCTATCCAAAATTAACAACAACTTACAATTCAAATGAATATATTGTTATTCATTTCAATGTATTATTATTATTGTGAATACCTTTTAAAGCCCAAAAACACCGTTATCAAGAGTAAACAAGTAAAACAGAATAACTTTTGTTTAAACCTTAGATAGGCTCAAAATAATATAGACAGATAATTCAAACTAAAAATAGAATATCAAGAGAAATTATGACATTATGAAAGGACCCCCAGGAGCCCCCTGTATCTGCTACTGTTTACATAAAGAGAGAATATGTCTAATATAGCTTCCTTCTAATTACAGTTATTAAAAGTATATTAAATCAAAGTAAAACTACTTATTAGTTTTTTCAACTTGAACAATTTTTGTTGAACCTTCTTTATAAATACATAATATATATATATATATATATATATATATATATATATATATATATATATATATATATATATATATATATATATATATATATATATATATATATATATATATATATATATATATATATATATATATATATATATATATATATATATATATATATATATATATATATATATATATATATATATATATATATATATATATATATATATATATATATATATATATGTACTAATAATATATGTTATAATTCATTTATAAGTTTTTGTTTACCAACAAAAAGATGAAGCATATATAAACACTAGAAGGGTTAACTAAATGACTAACTAACTACTGATAAAAATATACTAACAAATGTAACAGTGTTTCCTGCATTTTTTAGAATCTCAACAGCAATTAAATGTGGAATGTTGACCATTGATATTTTATTCACAGAGACAATAACATCATTAATCCTGTATTGAAATGTATTACACTCTTAAAAACAATTTTTTTAATTATTTTTAAAAAAGGAATAATTTCCTTCAACATATCAATTTGCTAAATAATGCAGTTTTTTGTTTTGTTTACAAAAAACCTACTCGTTCTATCTAATCAAGACAACTTACTGTGAGATGTATAAAAACCCACATCATAAGCACCAATATTGACCCAGCCTTCATGTTTATTTTCGACAACATACTAAATTAGAGACAACAACGCAAACCTGAATCTGCCATCAACAGCAGCAGAATGGTTGTCAAGAATGTCTGTTACATAAATACTTGGATCCCCAGAAACATGTGGATTATTTGAACCACCAGAAATGCTGAACCCAAAACCTTTGTTTCCCTACAAAATGATTTCAATTTTATAAATTGAGAGGTTACAAAATGTATTAAATACAATTTCAAACAACCCTATCCAAAGTAATTGTCTCATAGAGATAACTTGAATCCAAGATTTGGGACTGAAATAAAAATATGAAAATAAAAACACATAAACATATTTTACAATAAAATTAATTAATAATGTAATAAAAACACATAAACATATTTTACAATAAAATTAATAAATGATGTAATAAAAACACATAAATGTTTAATGTTTAATGTTTAATAAAATTAATTAATGATGTAATAAAAACACATAAACATATTTTACAATAAAATTAATTAATAATGTAATAAAAACACATAAACATATTTACAATAAAATTAATTAATAATGTAATAAAAACTAAAAACACATAAACATTTCTATATATATATAAAAATGAGATTATTATGTGTGTGTGTATGTATGCAACTTATGCATTGTGACACCATTCAGCCGATCATAAAGAAATTTTCACACAACCTTAAGAGTCAATGGAGGAAGGTTTTAGTAAAAAAAAATTAAAATCGGTCACAAAATTAGCGGAAACGGAAACTAGAGAATGAGCGGGAACGGGAAAGCAATCGAGAACAGAAAATCGACTGAGATGGAAAGAGCGAGCGGGAAAGCGAAAGCGACTGGGAACGAGAGAGCAAGCGGGGGCGGGAAAGCAAACGGGAGCAGGATAGAGATTGGAAGCGGGAAAGCAGCCGGGAGTGGGAAAGCAGCCGGGTCGGGAAAGCGACCGGGAACGGGAGAGCAAAACATCTAAAAATCACGAGCAACGCCAGTACCCCGCTAGTTTTACAATAAAATTAATTAATTATGTAATAAAAACACATAAACATATTTTACAATAACATTAATTAATGATGTAATAAAAACACATAAATATACTTTACAATAAAATTAATTAATGATGTAAACAAGTTTCAAATAAAATCACGAAAGTATTAAACTACAATTATCGGAGTTGATCGTCCCAATCCAAATGGCTTTCCTTTACTTGGTGCAGAATTGGAGTTAAAATTATCTTGTTCCAATGCTGAAGGTTGCTGAGATGAAACATCAGAGAGATCAGGAGAAGTAGGAGGCATGGATGAAGATGGTACAGGGTCTGCATTACCTCCACCACTGCTGGTACTACTGCTGCTCTGAAAAGGAAGCAACAATCCAGATATTGATCTGGAAGATTGGTAGTTGGCCAATCTTGAGGCAGAAGAAATCTGAAAATTCAAAGTAAATTAAAAAATAATTTCATTTAAATAAAACAGAACTTGTTTGAGAGTAACACTGTAACAGAGATTGAGGTTATACTGCATTTATAGTAAAAATTGACAGCGATACCATGGCAACAGCATTTGCCAGACTTCAGACTTGAGAATACCATAATGGCAGCAATAAGTATTTTCCATGAAAAGGCAAATAATTTTATTATGAAAAATTACTATATATCTCAGTTTTAATCCCTGTGATTAATGAAAAACCTTACATACCAATAAATAAATGATACTTGGAAGTTATTGAGAAGCTGATGCGACGGGACAGTAGTAGAGATAAGGTAGAGGGAATAGCGATGGAATGAGAACAGTAGGCTAGGAATAAGTGAAAAACTGAATAGCAATGGGGTAAGAATACAAAAATATGGGAATTGGGACGATTTTGAAGTGGCTCTGAAGTTTCGTCTGAAACATAGAGCCACTTTAAATAAACTTTTCGTAATTTCATAATTTTCGTAATTTTTGTTTCGTTCTTGAAACTTGTTAGCTTTTATTAGAATTGCTATACAAGTTTTAAGCATTTGTGACTACCCATTTTTTCAATTTCAAGCATTCTGGAATTTTGACTGATCCGAAAACAGTATTTCATTTTTGAAATACATATATTTGAAAATAGGTAAAATATCAAAGTACAACACCTCATAAGCAATTGGGAATGCCAGAGCCTCAGAATTCATCTCAAGGTTTGTAGCCACTGACAGAGTCTCAACCATTTTCTGATGCATGGACTTTTCATTGTTCATCAAAGTTACTTCATAAAATTCTTGGATATCTAAAAATACATTTTTTAAAAATCTTATTTAGAAACATTATTTTAGAAAATGTAATTCAGTTTAATCAATTTATTGGATGAAGTGGAACAACGAGCTTTGTATAAACTAATATGCAAATTTTAACCACAGATTATTTAATTAACTGAAGAGTATAAGGCTTTTACACAGGCATAGACCGACTGGCACCAAACCAAAATGCAGCTGCACTTGACAATTGCAATGAGAATTTTGTTGGGGCTATTTCTGCAAATATTGCTTGCATGGGGGCATTTTGCAATTTCCACTCTAATTTATTCTGGAAAATTTATTAAACTTTTTTTTATAATAATTTTAATTATAAAAAGTGAGATATTAAAAAACTTTGTTTTGCTTCACTTATTTAATGTCATGTGCCATTGACGTCTGGGGCCAGTGAATCTTTGCTCATGTAAACTAGCTTTTTATTTTAAAGAAATAAGAAACAAAGCAGTTAGTGACATGAATATAAGCTGCATAATAAAATAATTTAGTTCAACATAACAGATAATAGAATAATAAAAGTAAAGTAAATTTAAAGGATTAATAAAGGCTTATTATTATTATTTGACAACTTAAATAGCTTATATATAATAATAATTACTACCTGTATAAAGCAAAATACTGTATTATGATAAACTGATTTTATATTCTTGCAAAAATATTTATCAACCCATTCTTTCTCACATCATTCATTACTTAATAAAATGAAACCTAGCAACGCCTGGAATAAGCAACTCTTGAAGATACGGATGACATTTTCAATTGCACTCTTCAGTTGCATGTCTTGAGGATTCGTTAGTCTATCATGGTAAGCTTCAAGAAGTTCCAGTGCTCTGTGTGCATCTGCGATGATGTGCAGACTTCTCTCAAAATTATTATAATTATAATAGCGCAAAATAAAAAAATGCTTGCCTTGCTTTTTCACGGGCATCGTTCAGAAGTTCAGATTAACAGTTGGTTCAGTATCCCAGCGTGAGTCGTTGTTTAGTCTTATAATCTTATACAGTCTTATGTCTTATAATAATGAATTTTAGTCTCTTAAATTACTTAAATATAATATAATGAATGTAAGTAATCATAATCAGTCAATACTTTACTTTAGTAATAGTTATTTAGTAAAGCTTGGCTTAGTGTTTAGATGCATTAGTAGTGTAATTCTTCTTCTATTCTAATTCAATCGCAACAGCCTTCCACGCAAAATACCGATTCCAAATCATACCTAAAATTTGGAAACGAAATAAATTTACGCCATTCCATCAAACATAAATAAATTGTAAACACAGAACGAGAGAGGTCGCATTTTTCCAGTGAAGACGAGCATCCAACACATATATATAGAATAGATCTATTCTATATATATGATCCAACACGCTTGCTAATATTCCAATGGGATCCAAACACATCAATTTTAGACATCAAGATAGAAATTATGTTCTTCATAAATAATAATGTTGCATTTAATTCATGAATAAGGGGTCTGATGTAAACAAGCCAAAAAGCGGCTGATACAATTTAAGCGGCGGATCAATCATTTTTAGCAGCGACAGCCACAAAATGCGCATCTGTAAGTACTTTTCACACCAGCATAAGTACTTTTCACACCAGCAACTTTATGGGTACAGGTCAACTAGTCGCCGCCCAACTAGTCGCTGCCAACTAGTCGCTGCCAACTAGTCGCTGCCAACTAGTCGCTGCCAACTAGTCGCTGGCCACCTAGTCGCCGGGCCAACTAGTCGCCGCCCAACTACTCACCGCCAACTAGTCGCTGGCCAGGTAGTCGCCGGCCAAATATATGACGTTCAACTAATGGGTCCCAAAATATTCGCTTCCCAATTTGTCGCCAGGCCAACTTGCATGCTCGAATAAGTTGGATCCAAGCACTAACGTGCACAGAAAAATCTTTATATATATATAAATGAATGTTTGTATGTATGTATGTCCTTTATGCATTGCTACACCATTCATCCGATCGTAATGAAATTTTCACACAACCTTGAGAGTCAAGGGGAATCAAATATAGAGAAAAAAATTGAAATCCGTCACAAAATAAGTGGAGCGAAGTGGGTGAGCGAGCGGGAACTATATATATATATATATATATATATATATATATATATATATATATATATATATATATATATATATATATATATATATATATATATATATATATATATATATATATATATATATATATATATATATATATATAATGTAAGATGGCATAAGATTTTCTTTAAAAGTTTTTTTTTTTTTTTTTTTTTTATAATAGTTTATAGTCCTTTACACCAGGTGTTTTAAGACTCTAATGTATGTATGTAGGAAGCAGTTAAGTACTTCCTGTCGTGGATCAGAATTTGATCTTTTTTACTTTTCCCTCCTCTTTTCTCCAGGCTTGGGACTGGCTCGCAATTAGCGAGGCGGAGTTCCTTTAAGAGAAGCTCGAAGCGGTATATATATATATATATATATATATATATATATATATATATATATATATATATATATATATATATATATATATATATATATATATATATATATATATAAGATGGCATAAGATTTTCCCAATTCCGGGATATATATATATATATATATATATATATATATATATATATATATATATATATATATATATATATATATATATATATATATATATATATATATATATACTAGCGGGGTTAACCGGCGTTGCTCGGGGTTTTTAGAGGTTTTTTTATCATTTTTCTCTTGCTCCCGTTTCCTTCCCGCTTGCTCTCCCGTTTCCGTTTCCGTTTGGACTCCTTCTCCGATCCCCGGCTCAGGGGGCCAAAAAACCTTCCGGGCCAAAAGTTCTTATACATGATCATTGCATAAATTTTCGAAGCACTGTTTACAATTGCGTAACAGGCATTACTTGCTAATGGACTTCTTGATATTAAGAAGTCCATGACTTGCTTCCTAGTCTTGCATAATGTGACCGATTGCGCGTTATTACAAATTATTAAGAGAAAGATGGGGCGGGAAAGCGACCGGAATCGGGAAATTGACCGGGAGCGGGAAAGCGACCGGGAGTGGGAGAGCAAGCGGGAACGGGAAAGCGACCGGGAGCGGGAGAAAAAAACGGGGAATTAAACGGGAGCTAGAGAAAAACGATAAAAAAACTCTAAAAACCCCCGAGCAACGCCGGCTAACCCCGCTAGTATTTTATAAAAATATTGATGATTTGAGTATTTGTTTTAGAATTTTACAAAACAATTAAAAGTGAATTTAGACAATATCAATATATATATATATATATATATATATATATATATATATATATATATATATATATATATATATATATATATATATATATATATATATATATAAATGACTGTCTCTATGTATGTTGTTTATGCATTGCAACACCATTCATCCGATCGTACACAACCTTGAGAATCAATCGGAAAAAATCATTGTGAAAAAAATATAAACTGGTCACAAAGTGAGCGGAGTAGAGCGGGAGAGCGAGCGGAAACGAAATTCAAAAATGAGCAGAAACGGGAATTAGAAAATGAGCAGAAACGCGAATTGGAAAATGAGCGGAAACGGGAACGGGAAAGCAAGCAGTTAAGGAAAAGCAACTGAAAGCGAAAGAACAAGCAGGAGAAGAAAAGCGACAGGAAACGGGAAAACAAGAGAGAGCGGGAAAGCATCCGTGATCGGGAAAACAACCGGGAGCGGGAAAGCAACCGAGAGCGGGAAAGTGACCGGTAACGGAAGAACAAGCGGGAATGGGAAAGCAACCGGGAGCGGGTTAGCAAGCGGGGAAGGAAACGGGAGCGAGAGAGACAAACATTCAAAAACCTCTAAAAACCCCTAGTTGGTATATAAAATAAAGTAATGTAACAAAGTTAAAATTTATATATATGAAAGAACATGTCCTGACTGACTGATAATCAACGCCGAGCTAAAACGCCTCTTCCTAGGAACGTGAAATTTGGAACTTATATTACTTTTATTGCGTAAGCATCCACGAAGAAAGGATTTTTAAAAACTTTGCTCCTGAGGGGAAGAAACTAGAAAACAAACTTTTTTCTAAAACAATGTATATGAGGAGATTTTAAAATTTGGTATATGGATTTTTCTTGAAAAATAAAAAGATACGTGTTTCACCAATTTTTGAAAATTCGGTTTCCCGGACCTCAAATGTGGGTTGGAAAATTGGGTTATTTGGTTTTTAAAGTAGCTGCTACTCAAAAATTGTAAATACCAAAGATGTAAAAATTAGTATTTAGTTTCTATTCTAAAAATAAAGATATACGTGTTTTACTATTTTTTAAAAATTTGGTTTTCAGGACCTCAAATGTGGGGTGGAAAATAAGGTTATTTGGTTTTTAATGTAACTGCTACTCAAAAACTGTAAATGCTACAAAAGTAAAATTAGTATTTAGTTTCTACTCCAAAAATAATGATATACGTGTTTCACCATTTTTTGAAAATTTGGTTTCCAGGACCTCAAATGTGAAGTGGAAAAAGGGTTATTTGATTTTAAAATAACTGCTACTCAAAAACTGTAAGTGCTACAGATGTGAAAATTAGTATTTTGAGGTTTTGTGCCGGTTAAAATTAGATGAGTTCAGTTTACCACCGGACGGACGGGCCAAGTCGTTATTTTAGGGTCTTCATACGGCCCTGCTCAAACCTTAAATCAAGGTGGGATGGGCCGAGATTTTTAACCAAGTATATAAACATTTTAGTGATTTTAGGGTGTTCAGACGGGCCGGGCTAAACCTGAAGTCAAGGTGGGACGGGCCGAAGTTTTTCATCAAGCATTTAGAACTTCTAGGCCTGTAAAAAAAGGAATTTCGGTTTTTGAAACGGGCTGGGCCGAGCCGAGACCTAAAAAATTGATCCGTGCAGTACTCTACTATGTATGCACGGTTCAAATTCTCTAATTTCATGCGATCGACGCCGCTACGGGCACTGCTAGTAATGAATAAGTAAGCCATCTAAATCAAGTTTTTTATACACAAATCCCTTATATTTCTGGATTTGTCAGTTTTTCATTTATTACAATTTTTTAAAGAACATTTTTTTAAAATTTGTATATGTAAACATTTCTTTAATTGTATTTGATTTTTTTAAATTCCTTATATTTATTTCACCGCAAGACTTGCTTGCTTTAATGTTTGCAAACCTTGAATTCAAAAATTAACTAAATTTCCGTGATTCAATCGAGCCGAAATTGTAATTATAGTTTTTGCTTTTTATGACAATACATTCTATTAAAGGTTGCAAAATTTGTGAAAAACATTTTTAATTAAAATAATAATTATCTTTGTTTTACAACAACAACAAATTAAATGCAATTATATAAGTGTTTACATAAATAAACTCCAGCAATGTCGTTCTGATTATTATACAGGTTTTTTTATATAGCGCTTTTTTACAAAATAAAAGTCGCAAAAGCGCACTGCACAATTAAATGGAAGAGAACAAATCTGTCTTGAGCCGTTCATCCCGTTCACGAAAGACACTAAAAGGGATCGTTGGATCCTTCAGAGCGGTGGGAAGGCTATTCCGGGCAACAGGACCAGCCACAGTAAATCCACGCCTGCCAATCGTCACAGTCTCTGTCTGAGGGACAGTAGATCGCCACCCGCCGCCGATTGAAGATGAGACCGACCAACGAGTTGAGAGACCGGAACACATAACTCCTGAAGATAGACAGGAGCCATGCCATGGAGGCACTTATAAACCATAGAGCTTAGTTTGAAACGGATTCTCTGCAAAAAGGGAAGCCAATGAAGCCGCGTCCGCATCAGACCCGAAACGCTGGCCCAACCAGGCAATCGCAGCACGAGACGGGCAGTTGCCCGAAGAACAGATTGAAGCCTGTTTATCTGGAACAGCGGTAGACCAGCCAGGACCCCGTTGCAATAGTCAACCCGGCTGTGCACCAGTGCTCTTACAAGGAAGTGAGCAGAGTTTGTAGTGAGGCTCCTGCGGATGACACGTAGCTGACGAAGGTGGTAGAAACAGGTACGCTGAGATGGGAAATGTGTGTCTCCATGGACAGATCACAGTCAACCAGCACCCCAAGATCCCGAACAGACGCAGAAGACCTGACCGAAACCCCAGCAATGTCCACATCCCCCATCAGACAATGCCTCAGCCGTCGAGATGAACCCAGCCATATCAGCTCAGTCTTTGATGGATTGAGTTTCAAGCAATTACTGGCCATCCATGAGCTGATTTCGCCAATACAAGCAGACATTCTTGGCACAAGATCAGAGCATAACATCTGAGGAGAGTCACTGTAAATTTGCAGATCGTCAGCATAAAAGTGAGCCGAAAACCCATGTCTGGTGGCGACACTGATGGCATCAGCAATGTCAAGAAGAAAGCACCGGACCAAGGACGGACCCCTGCGGTACACCGTAGAGGAGAGAAGCCGACTCAGATGTGACATTGTTGCAGCGGATGCAGTGGGACCGGTCCGTGAGGTAGGAGCCGAACCATTTCAGGACCGCACCCCCAAGACCAAACGAGTTATGAAGCCTATCCCACAAGATCTGATGATCGACGGTGTCAAACGCAGCACTAAGGTCCAGAAGGCCTAAAAGTGTGATCTGTCCCAGATCGGCTGCTAAGTAGACATCCGAGAGCACCCTCAAGACAGCAGTCTCAGTAGAATGATGCTTTCTATAGGCTGACTGGCATCGTGGCAGGAGGTTATTTTCATTGAGATATATGTTCATCTGGTCGCCGACACATCGCTCCAACAGCTTAGACAAATACGACAAATTGGAGATCGGACGATAGTTGGCAGGGTTATGCGGATCCAAGTTTGGTTTCTTGTAGACTGGCGTGATGATGGCATTTTTCTGAGTCGAGGGAAAAAAACCTTGTCTTAGCGAAGAGTTGGCCAGAAATGCCACGAATGGTGCCAGTTCATTGGAATATTGTATTATTATTCATGTTAGCACTGGGTCGAAGGAACAGTTTTTGTTAGGGGAAGCCCTAATGAGACGGATGATGTAGTCAGCATCCACAGGCCTGAATTCCAGCAGCGAGCTGGAACAGCCTCCAGCACAATAGAGCAGACAAGAAGCAGAAGAAATCACTCGCCGCGAGATCATTGGGTGGGGCTGAATAGCCACAGTCCTCGCCGAGCACCCCAGATGATGTTTTCCAGAGCTTTGCAGGATTACCTTGACTATCATCGATTTTTCCTCTCCAGTAAGAATTTTGTTTCTGCCTAAAAAGGCCGTGAGACGCCCATACATGGCTCATCCACAGAGTGCGATCATCCGGGTCTCGAGTCCGCTTGTAGCGGCGCTCCAACAGTCTTGATTTCCGTTTCGAGGCTGTGCAATCTAAAAGAAACATTTGATGTCTACAAAATATGAAAACATTGCCCAAAGTTATTTTTAACTCTATAGGTTATATATAAAAACATGTCATAACGTCATAACTGACTGACTCATAATTTATAATCAACGCCGAGCTAAAACGCCTAGGGGCACAGCCAGGGGAGCACGGGGCCCAGGCCCGCAAAAACTTACCAATGTTGCCCGTGGTTTCGAGACATATTTGAGTTAATTAATTTACAAATTAAATATTTAATAAGTTATCGAAAATGTTAGGGTTTCCCGTTTCCGGTCGCTTTTCCGCTCCCGTTTGCTCTCCCGTTCCCGGTCGCTTTCCCGTTCCCGCTTGCTCTCCCGTTCTCGCTTATATTAGGCTATAGCTAATTTTTTCAGGTTGATATTAACTTAATAAAGCGATGGGAACAATTTTTAAAATATATTAAAAAATTTATTTTAGGCTCAATAAATAAAAGATACTATTATAAAACAATATTATTAACAATTTATAGTTATTAAGACGTTTAAATATATCGAATAAGAAAAATCAGGTGTACGGCTATAGATCTCAATTATTTGCTTGTCTCCAGTCAAGCTCGTGTGACGTCAGACTTTTGTGGTCCATTAACATTTGTATAGAATCAAGATTTGATTTTTTCAGTAGAAATTAACATCGAGTCTTCTAATCTGTCCGACCTCATAAAAGGTTTAAATGCCAATTTTATCAAATCAGCTTTACTGTGATCTCGTTTACTTGAGGCTGATGTAACCGGTAAAGTTAATAAAAATATCAAAGCATAAAAAGATTTGTAAACTAAACAGTATTTTAGCTGAGTCAAGTTTATCACCGGTCGGGCCAAGCCGTTATTTTAGGGTCTTTTTACGGGCCAGGCTAAATCAAGGTGGTACGGGCCGAGGTTTTTCACTAAGCATATAGACATTTTAGTGATTTTAGGGTTTTCAGGGCCAAACCTGAAGTCAAGGTGGGACAGGCCGAAGTTTTTCATCAAATATATAGAATTTCTAGGCCTGAAAAACGGGCCCAAATTAGGCGGGCCGTGCCGGGCCAGGAATTTTGGTTTTGAAACAGGCTGGGCCAAGTTGTCGACGGGCCGAGCCGACACCTATGGATGTACGGTTCAAATTCTCTAATTTCATGCGAGCGAAGCCGCTACGGGCACTGCTAGTATTTGATAAAAAACTTCGGCCCGTCCCACCTTGACTTCAGGTTTAGCCCGGCCCGTCGGAACACCCTAAAATCACTAAAATGTCTATATACTTGGTTAAAAATCTCGGCCCGTCCCACCTTGATTTAAGGTTTGGGCAGGGCCGTATGAAGACCCTAAAATAACGACTTGGCCCGTCCGTCCGGTGATAAACTAAACTCATCTACTTTTAACCGGCACAAAACCTCAAAATACTAATTTTCACATCTGTAGCACTTACAGTTTTTGAGTAACAGTTATTTTAAAATCAAATAACCCTTTTTCCACCTCACATTTGAGGTCCTGGAAACCAAATTTTTTAAAAAATGGTAAAACACGTATAACATTATTTCTGGAGTAGAAACCAAATACTAATTTTTACTCCTGTAACATCTACAGTTTTTGAGTAGCAGTTACATTAAAAACCAAATGACCTTATTTTCCACCCCACATTTGAGGTCCTGGAAACCAAATTTTTAAAAAATAGTAAAACACGTATATCTTTATTTTTAGAATAGAAACTAATTACTAATTTTTACATCTGTGGTATTTACAGTTTTTGAGTAGCAGTTACTTTAAAAAACAAATAACCCAATTTTCCAACCCACATTTAAGGTCCGGGAAACCGAATTTTTAAAAAATGGTGAAACACGTATCTTTTTATTTTTCAAGAAGAATCCATATACCACATTTCAAAATCTCCTCATTTTTGGATTTCGAGATATACATTGTTTTAGAACAAAGTTTGTTTTCCAGTTTCTTCCCCTCAGGAGCAAAATTTTCAAAAATCCTTTCTTAGTGGATGCTTACGCAATAAAAGTAATATAAGTTCCAAATTTCACATTTCTAGGATGAGGCGTTTGAGCTCGGTGTTGATTATCAGTCAGTCAGTCAGTCAGTCAGTCATGACATGTTCTTATATATATATATATATATATATATATATATATATATATATATATATATATATATATATATATATATATATATATATATATATATATATATATATATATATATATATATATATATATATATATATATATATATATATATATATATATATATATATATATATATATAAATATATATATATACGTAAATGCGTATATGAATATACGCGATAATATATATATATATATATTATCGCGTATATTCATATACGTATTTACGTATATATATATTATATATATATATAAAATATATACGTAAATACGTATATGAATATACGCGATAATATATATATATATATATATATATATATATATATATTTATATAAAATATATATACGTAAATGCGTATATGAATATACGCGATAATATATATATATATATATATATATATATATATATATATATATATATATATATATATATATATATATATATATATATATATATATATATATATATATATATATATATATATATATACATCGATAGCTATTAAAATTAGCTAGTGACGGATTGTACGCTGTACAACTTATAATACTATCGAGCATTGATTCGTACCCATTCATAGTCGAGTGTTGTGTTCAACATATCCCAACAAAAGCGCTTAACAACCACTGTTTTTTGGCGGTGGAAGTGGCGCAGATGGTAAAGTAGTTGGCATGATGCGAGGCGGTGTTGCCGATCCGACAGTCGTGGGTTCGAATCTGAAGTTGAGACTTGTATATTTGCGTTATTTCGTGGTGGATTGTACGCCATCCAAGTTTCTGATATATGTGGCTCGTAAAAACATATCAACGCTATGTTTCCTTATAATATATATCATAAAACATATATCTTCGATAGCTATTAAAATTAGCTAGTGACGGATTGTACGCTGTACAACTTATAATACTATCGAGCATTGATTCGTACCCATTCATAGTCGAGTGTTGTGTTCAACATACCCCAACAAAAGCGCTTAACAACCACTGTTTTTTGGCGGTGGAAGTGGCGCAGATGGTAAGGTAGTTGGCATGATGCGAGGCGGTGTTGCCGATCCGACAGTCGTGGGTTCGAATCTGAAGTTGAGACTTGTATATTTGCGTTATTTCGTGGTGGATTGTACGCCATCCAAGTTTCTGATATATGTGGCTCGTAAAAACATATCAACGCTATGTTTCCTTATAATATATATCATAAAACATATATCTTCGATAGCTATTAAAATTAGCTAGTGACGGATTGTACGCCGTACAACTTATAATACTATCGAGCATTGATTCGTACCCATTCATAGTCGAGTGTTGTGTACAACATACCCCAACAAAAGCGCTTAACAACCACTGTTTTTTGGCGGTGGAAGTGGCGCAGATGGTAAGGTAGTTGGCATGATGCGAGGCGGTGTTGCCGATCCGACAGTCGTGGGTTCGAGTCTGAAGTTGAGACATGTATATTTGCGTTATTTCGTGGTGGATTGTACGCCATCCAAGTTTCTGATATATGTGGCTCGTAAAAACATATCAACGCTATGTTTCCTTATAATATATATCATAAAAACATATATCTTCGATAGTTATTAAATTAGCTAGTGACGGATTGTACGCCGTACAACTTATAATACTATCGAGCATTGATTCGTACCCATTCATAGTCGAGTGTTGTGTTCAACATACCCCAACAAAAGCGCTTAACAACCACTGTTTTTTGGCGGTGGAAGTGGCGCAGATGGTAAGGTAGTTGGCATGATGCGAGGCGGTGTTGCCGATCCGACAGTCGTGGGTTCGAGTCTGAAGTTGAGACATGTATATTTGCGTTATTTCGTGGTGGATTGTACGCCATCCAAGTTTCTGACATATGTGGCTCGTAAAAACATATCAACGCTATGTTTCCTTTTAATATATATATATATATATATATATATATATATATATATATATATATATATATATATATATATATATATATATATATATATATATATATATATACCGCAATTTCATCACCTTTTGTTATTCGCCTGTCGCATTCTGTCACATTCATAACTCTGACTGGCACGTAGCTTCCTAACTCCGTTCGTACCAGTGTTTTTCCGATCATTAATCCATGGTTTTCAACTCCGTTCAGGGGCTCGATGAACCCAACAACTCTTGAGTTTTTCTCATTTTCTATTCTTGTCCAAACCAAAGATTCGACTGAGGAGGTATAATGATGTTCTTTGTTACCAATACTCGCTTTACCAAATTTGTTTCGCCTTTATAGCAAACAGGTATTTCCATATTTCCCTGTCTAAATGTTCCCATTTTTAAGTTCACTGCAAAACCCTGAGTTCTCATAAAATCAAGCCCAAGTAGGCATTCTTCCTCTATATCAGCAACCAGAAACTGGTGTTGAAAAGTCTTATTTCCCAGCCTTATTTCAGTTTGAATTTTACCAACTACTGGAACAAGCTCTCCTGTTGCAGTCTTTAAACTGATGTGCTTTCCACTTTGTAAAACCTCTCCTTTTGCCAAACAAGGTTTTATAATTGAACAAGAAGCTCCCGTATCAATAATAAACTTACAGTTTCTCATTCTTAATCTACCTTCCACAAATAAACTAGTTCTTTTTCCAAGAACGGCAACTGGCACAACTCTGCAAGGCAAATTATCTTTTACCTTCACAGAAACTGATTTCTTCTTGTTGGATTGGGCCTTTATGGGTTTTCCTTGTTTGACATCATTACGCCTACATTGATCCATTTTCTCCTATTTCCCGGGTCTAGACATCTGAATTATACAGTCTTTTTGTAGATGTCCCGGTCTTCCACAACTCCAGCAGCGTGGTGAGTTATTCCCTTTCCAGTTAATTCTTTCCTTAATAACTCTCCGGACTCGATCATCCAGTTCATCTTTGTCCTCGCTTCTCAATTTTGTTACGTGACGATACCTATCAGATGGCTCCACAGAGGCTTCATAATTTAATGCAAATGCCAAAGTCTCGCTGGGACCAGCAACGCGGGCAACCCTAAGAGCCTTTTGGGTTTCAGAGTTTTTCAAGGCCGCTATGAATCCATCGGTAATAATTGTGTTGAGGACGTTTCGAGGGCACAAGGGGTATCCCAGATTAGCAAGCCGTTCTATATCCGCTTCCAGCTGTTGCATGCTTTCTTCGGGTTTCTGGCGTCGACTCTTGAGTTGAGCTCGAAAAATTTCGGGTGCGCGTTGATTACCGAATCTGTTTTCGAGAACCTCCACGATTGCATCGTAATCGTCTCTATCTACAACAAGCTTGAGAAGCTGTAAAGCTTTTTCTCTCAAAGAAAATACCAGATTTTCTGCCTTCTGATGGCTGGTTAACCAGTTATTTTTCCTGGCAGCATTTTCAAATTGAACTTTGTAGACGGACCATGAAACAGTGCCATCAAAAGCCGGGGTCTTGGCATGCTCAACAGAATGAATTCTTTCTTGGACTTGGCAACCAGTCTGTCCTAGTTTGACCAGGTTGTTCAATTTTATCTCCAAGTTGCTCTCGATTCTCTTTTCGATTTCTTTGGTATTCTCTTCTACTAATTTTTCCAGGTTATTAACTCTTTTCTCCACATCTGTTAATCTAAGCTGACCTTCAAGAATTATTTTTTTTATTCTTTCCATAACGACTTTGCTTTCTTTTTGCGCTGTTCTGTTTTCCTCCTGTGCTGCTCTGTTTTGCTCATGTGCTGCTCTGTTTTGCTCCTGTGCTGCTTTGATTTCTTCCGTCATCTTGTTCAGAGAATTTGTTAATTACTCATCCATATCAAATTCGAATTCGTCTGCATCCAAACATTGGCTTTCCAATGTCATTGGGAGGCGATCCACGAGATCAGATTTTTTCCTTTGTCATTGAGTTCTCGTTTTCTAAGTTCCCGCCTCAACTCGAGTATCAAGAGCTCATCCAATGCTTTCAAAACCATTCTTGTAATCTCACTTCTGATCACCAGGTTATAATCTTGTGAAATCGTATTACAGGTCCAGAAGAATGGTTTTGTAGTTTTATTGGATGACAATAAAAAAAGCTCGGTTAATGCTACTTATACCTTCTAATATAATCAATGTTAATAATAATACTTGTCGGGATATCAATAGATGGGAAAAGTGAAACCAGTACCATAGATATAACAATATTATATAACGTTAAAATATTATTAAAACGTTATTGTTGACAAGTTGTCTCGACTTTACGGTGGACAATATCTCATGAAAAGTGATGTCTGTCATTACGTTAATATGTCAAAACACGTACTGACTAAAGACCAGATAGAATTCTTGCAAATGGGCTTTAATCGCCACGTCGGTGGTCGATATGATCGTCTTCAAAAGCTGGCAGAACTCGAAATTCTATACGAGCAGATCACACGATTAAGCATAAATCAACAAGTGCTTGTTAAATAGAAAGCTTAAAAGCGTCGTTAATTGCTGAGAGTTACATTCATAGAAATAAAAAAAAAAAGAACATTTCTTCCACAACATCTAGCTGCAGCTGCTAAAGCACTGAAAACCGACAATGAACTCGTTTTGCGGAAAGCGGACAAGTCGTCGACATACGTTATATTAGACAAAGCAGATTACTATAATAAGTTGAATACAATTCTTTCTGACGAAACCAAATTTTCAAAAATAAAAAAGGTCCGACTATCTCAACAAAAAAGGAAGCAAATAAACTCATTACAACTCTCAACTCCGGTCTGAGAAACAATAAAATCAAGCAAATAGTTTCAGCTAACAAAATCAATCAATCGAATGATTGTTCCATATCTGCCCAGTCGATATTCTCTCCAATCTACTACTGATTTTCTTGGACGCCTGAGAACCGTCGATAACACCAATGGACTTATGGTAAAATTAGACGCAGAAAGTCTATTTACAATTCATAATTTACTAAGTGAAAATTGATTCAGCCTAGCTCTTATTCAATGTCTCCATCTAAACCTAAGTATTTCTG
This sequence comes from Erpobdella octoculata, assembly GCA_963978895.1. Classification (NCBI taxonomy): domain Eukaryota; kingdom Metazoa; phylum Annelida; class Clitellata; order Hirudinida; family Erpobdellidae; genus Erpobdella; species Erpobdella octoculata. Next base: position 9,521,000 of record OZ022240.1, on the reverse strand, counting down.
ATTTTTAACTTCCCTTTTAACTTTTATAATATTTAATTTAATGTTTCATATAGGGTTCTTTTTTTTTATTATTATTGTTTAACGTCTTTATACATTGTATTTTTAGACGGAACATAAAAAAAGAAAGAAGGAAAGAAATACAATAAAAATAAAAATACAATAAAAATAAAAATGTCTATTTAGAGAGGGAAAAGAAAAATGTCAGAAAATATATCTAAAAAATTCTTCATCTTCTTCTTCTTCCCTCTCTTTCTTTGTTTGAACATCATTGTTGCCTTTCTCCAGCTGATTCCTCAATCCCGGAGCCAGGGAGAATGGCTGCTGCAGTCTTTGAAGCTGCAATTTCTTTGTTGTGGTGTTCGTCTTTTTGGTTGACCAAGGTTGACAGCACCTGTAAAATCTGATCAATCATGGTTAGCAGTTTAGCTACCGTGTCTGCCTCTGGTGTTTTCTTTTTCAGAGCGTCAGTCCTTTCGGCAATCCTGGTTATTTGTTTTTGAATTTCAGGTGTTTTGTCTTGGATCTCGGCCTCTGTAGTTTTTTTAAAACCGCTTTTCAGCGCCTCTGAGTATGTTTTCCGTGATGTTGCTGTCTCGATATTTCTTTTTGCTTTCTGCCACTTGGGGCATTCTTCGCTTCCTGTCCTGTGGTCAGGAGACTGGCAGCTGGCACACATCTTTTTAGAAGGTTCTAGTTGTGGCGTTGAGCAGTTTTTTAGCTCATGCTCTCCGGCACACCTAGGGCAAGAGGTTTTGGCCTTACAATACTTAGCCACATGCCCGAATTGATTGCAGTTAAAACATCTAACTGGGTTAGGGAGGTACTCCTTAACCCGAAAATTCAAGAAGGATATTTTAACGTATTTTGGAGGATTCTGATCCGGTTCGTAGCTAAGGATGACCGCGGTGGTCTCCTGAAACCTTCCATCAATTTTTTTCTTTATCCGCACTGCTGCGGAACATCCAGAGTTTTTTGTTATTATATCTAATGAAATTTCCAGTGGAACACCGGTAATAATCATTTTTATCTTCTTAATTAGTGGTTTATTTAGTACTCTAACCTGGTATCCAGCGATTTCTTGTATGTTTTTCATTTTTTCATTTTCAGTTCTTGACACAAGAACTTGAATCTTTTTTCCCTTGCCGGTAATCACTGGCTTTCGGTTCAGGTATTTTGATAGGCTGCCTTCGATTTGGAAGGGATCTATCTTCGTCATATCTGTCAAGATTAGGAATTCGATCGGTTCATTGGGTTCTTCTTCTGTCGCTGGTTGTTGTTGCATGTTCTGTTTTAGCTGAGGCTATGCTCCTGAAACTTGAAAGGATCTTGGCGGGTGTAAGGGTTTCGGCGATGAGCTTCTCTATATCTATCGATTGTGTTCCCCTGACGGCAGGTGTCGGTGGTTTTTCCGCAGAGCTGGTTTTCCTCTGAGGAGGAGTAGATTCCTCACTGTCGGAAGCCTGAGCCCATGCTTCTTCAATGATGTTTCTCGAAGACTGGTTGAACTTTGACTTCTTTTTCGGCCCCATGAGACCGGCGACACTTCACAACACGTGCAAGAGAGCGACATAACAGATTTGGAGAGCTGGCAACAACATCAACGCAAACGAAAAAAAGGGGGGGCCATATAGGTTTTTTTTTTATTATTATTGTTTAACGTCCTTATACATGGTATTTTTAGACGGAACATAAAAAAAAGAAAGAAAGAAAGAAATACAATAAAAATAAAATAAAAATCAATGTGTCCATTTAGAGAGGGAAAAAGAAAAATGTCAGAAAATATATCTAAAAAATTCTTCATCTTCTTCTTCTTCCCTCTCTTTCTTTGGTTGAACATCATTGTTGCCATTCTCCAGCTGATTCCTCAATCCCGGAGCCAGGGAGAATGGCTGCTGCAGTCTTTGAAGCTGCAATTTCTTGGTTGTGGTGTTCGTCTTTTTGGTTGACCAACGTGGACAGCACCTGCAAAATCTGATCAATCATGGTTAGCAATTTGGCTACCGTGTTTGCTTCTGGTGTTTTTTCTGTGGCTTTCTTTTTCAGAGCGTTAGTCCTTTCGGCAATCCTGGTTACATGTTTTTGGATTTCAGGTGTTTTGTCTTGGACCTTGGTCTCTGTAATTTTTTTAGAGCCGCTTTTCAGCGCCTCTGAGTATGTTTTTTTTGATGTCGCAGTGTCGATATCTCTTTTGGCTTTCTGCCACTTGGGGCATTCCTCGCTGCCTGTCCTGTGGTCAGGAGTCTGGCAGCTGGCACATATCTTTTTAGGTTGTTCTAGCTCTAGTGTTGAGCAGTTTCTTAGCTCGTGCTCTCCGGCACACTTAGGGCAAGAAGTTTTGGCCTTACAATACTTGGCCACGTGTCCGTATTGATTGCAATTGAAGCATCTTACCGGCTTCGGAATGTATTCCTTCAGTCTGAAGGTTAGGAAAGATATTCTGATATGCTTCGGAGGAATCCGGTCCGGCTCAAAAGTGAGGATGACCGCAGTGGATTCCTGAAATCTTCCATCTATTTTTTTCTTAATCCGCACAGCTGCGGCACATCCGGATTTTTCGATAATTGTTTCTAATGAGATTTCTGTCGGAACCCCGGTAATAATCAATTTTGTTTTCTTAACAAAAGGCTTAAGGAAACTGACCTGATAACCGGCTATTTCTTTCAGCTGTTCTAGTTTCTCCCTCTCACTTTTGGTGGCTAGGATCTTTAATTTTCTTCCTTTGGCCGTAATTTCTGGTTGTCGTTTGAGAAAATCTGAAAGGCTCTCTTCAATTTTGAAAGGGTTGATCTTGGTCAGTTCGTTCAGTAGAATGCACTCCACAATTTCTTCGGGATGGTTTTCAGCTGTCGGATGTTGTTGCAAGTTCTGTTGGCTGGGTCCTGTTTTGGCTGAGGCTATGCTCCTGAAGCTTTCTAGGATCTTGGCGGGAGTAAGGGTTTCGGCAATGAGTTTCTCAACATCTAACGATGGTGTTCTCCTGAAGGCAGGTGTCGGCGGTTGCTCTGAAGCGAATGTTTTTCTCTGTGGAGGAGTGGTTTCCTCACTGTCGGAAGCCTGTCTCCATGCTTCCTCGACGATGTCCCTTGAAGGCTTGTTAAACTTGGCCTTCTTTTTTGGCCCCATGTCACTGAGCGAAAATTCACAACACGTGTGAGTTAACGATAAAAGAGATTCCGAGAGCTGGCAACAACATCAACACAAAAAAAAAAAAAAAAAAAAAAAAAAAAAAGCTATATAGGGTTCTGAAGATGGCTTTATATAACTGAAACTGGCCAGTTAACCCTGATCGTTTCATTATTCAACTATTTTAACCAATAAATTTTTCAATTTTATATGTCTCGTCATTTCAAATGGATGAAAAGGGCTTTATAAACTTGTTAAGAAAGATGACCAACGTTAAGTGGTTAATTGTGTTCAATAGAGCCTGTTTAAAAGAATATATATATATATATATATATATATATATATATATATATATATATATATAAATCTCGTGTCATAGTGTTTGACTTCAAACTCCTCCGAAACGGCTGAACCGATTTTTATGAAATTTTTTGTGTACTCTTGGTAGGTCTGCGGATAGGTTGTAGGCTATTTAGAATATTTTTTTAAAATTATTTTGAAATGTTATAATGGAAAAACAAATAGGTGCATTGAAATACGTACACGAGATGAGTCTGCTGTAAGGCACTTGGATTGTAAGTGAGGTTATTTTTGATGACTAAATTAGAGGTATTATGATCATTATGAAAAAAGTTGTCTCATTTGAGTTTATAAGAGTTTTTCTTCAATTCTGTTTGCAAGAGAATTTATTGCCAAAATTTGCTGTTAAGATATATATATACACTAGAAAAATAATGAGCCAATTTGTGCCAAAATAATCCATTTTAACCAAAATTTAACTTTATTTGCGTGACTCACAGAAGAAAAGAGCTGATCTTGCCAAGATGCAGCAATATTGCTTCTAAATTAAAGTGACTCATAACAAGCGCTTCCATCTTCAATTCGTCTTGAAAGCACGAGGCACTTTTTTTCTTGACTTCAGCTGATTCCTTCGCCATCTCGAAGGCTAGCGAAGGAATCAACGCAGGCTCTTATTGAAGGGATTCTTTTTCTGCATTTGATAATGTTTAAAAAAATATAAAAAAGTTTAACAACATAACAAATAATCAATAAAAATAGAAAAAAAACAGAAAAACCCGACAGATAATTTTTAATAACATTAAGTAAAAAAAATGGTGTTGATGAAAATATTTAATGCGAATCTGGAATGGCTTTTTTTTCTGTTCTATTTGTAGTTTCATAATTAACCACGACATTCAACATTTTTTTAAAAAGTTTTCCTATTTTTTAGTTTTATCTCAATTAAAATCTATTTGCTTGAATTACTGCGCCTTCTTTTTATTTCTTTTATTAAGCTTGTATACCAGTAAAACATTTGTTTATAAATAGGATTTGCATCAAAATTATTATTTATTGTATTATTTCATTTTTTTAAAATCTATCACACAATACAGGCTAAATTGTAAAACGTAAAATATAATTATAAAAAACGCTGGATTTATTTAGAGTGTTTTGTCATACCTCGTTGTCGTTACTAACTCACAACCAAGCCGGCAAAAGTTTGCAGTACTACATTTCTGCCATCAAATGAAAAAAAATTATCTCTCAGATTAAATTAAATTTTTTTCATCTATGGTAAGATCTTTTGGATAAGTTGACCACCCTCTAATTGCTTCACAATTGTAAATAACATAGATAGTTTAGATACTAATAATAGATGGTATAAACAATGAAGTGAAATGTTTTAACACTTTTTCCAAATCTTGAAAAAAATGTTTGTTACAAATTTTTTATTCAGAATTTTATTTTTAATTTGACTCAACCCATCACAACACACCGCTAGTTGAAAATTTTCGACCCAGCCCAACTCAGCCTAATCTAACTTATGGATCAACCTAACACATAAACAGCTCTGGGTTAACGAGACTAGACATTGGGAAGCCAGCTAAAACTAGCACCTGACAAACAGTATTGCGTTCGGTGTCTGTCACGGTTGTCTTCATTGTCGATTGTAATTTTGTAATAAATAACTTTATTGCGCGGACTAGGCGGAGAGCGCGATGAAAAAACGCCGACTAGAGAGGTAGCGTCGGTTCACTTATTAATCAAACTTGCTCGTTTTTGGTGTGCTTTTAATTCTAGCGTCTTTCCTATTAAGTTTTCGATAATAATTTTTAGTACGTTGTATAGATATTGTGTAGTCCTCTATTTGTACCTAATTTTATCGATTTCGGATGAGTATTAAATAAGTTGTAGCGTGAAAAGTAACTTATTTTAAGCACACTTTCTTGTAAATTTGTTGAGTGCTGACGTAAGCGCTTTTGTTCTGCGATGTGATTGGCTCGTTAAGTAATTATCATAACTCCTTTTGACTAATTGTCGTTTCTAGCTATTTGTATCGTTGCTAATGTAAAACTTTTTAGTATATCAAATTATAAAACGAATTATCTATTTGGAAAAGGAGTTTAGTTTAATATTATTACTTCGTTGCGGTGTTTTTGATGTATATTGCCTTTGTAAACTTTTGTGTGTCAAACGGTCACGTGGGGCTAGTCAAACGGTCACGTGGGGTTAGTCAAACGGTCACGTGGAATCAAGGCTGCATTCGGATTGGTGGTTTTTGTAAATTAAAATTGACACGTGTGCTAGGCTATATAAGGAAATTTTGCGATTGGAATTTCAGTTCTCTTCTTCGTGCGATTTTGAGAGGTGAAGCTCTGTCCGATTAGTGTCGTTTGCGTTATATTAATAAAATTTTAAACCTTGATAGTCTCGAGTTAGTTGTTTCGTCGTCAGGCATCAATACCCGAGCAGAATCTCGTCACAGTGTCGCTCCAGAAAAATTATCTATTGCTTCAGTACTTATGGCCTACCGGCTAATGACGCAGGTTTCTCTGACGAAAAAAATGGATTGAACATTGACAGAAGTCTAACCTCATAATAGTACAATACAGAAAGCATCCACAAGAGTCCGATTACTGAATTTTGCATTTACTTCAAAAATAGAGGTTTTTACAAAGGTGTTCTGTAAGTATACACTATAAACTATTTAGTTTTAAACAAGCCCAGAATATGAAATAAAACAGTTTTAGTCCAACTTGAAGACCACACTTGTTGAGATTATGATGAGCATAATTGTGAATTTTAACTTTCTCACAGTGTTTCGTAATGTTTTTACATTTTTATGCAGTATGAAAATACGCAAACTCTAAAGAAATAACAAACATTTTTTTAATGCAGTATATTATGTTTCATTGAACCTCAAGCGACGATATAAATTACTTCGATACATCGAAGTTTTGATAAATGAGAACCTTTTTGTATTAATGTCATTAAATAACTTAGATACAAGCCATATTTTGTGTCGTTAAAATTGATTAATTTTGTAATCTGTAAGTTGAAGTTTAATATAGTTTTTTAAAACATTTGCTTTGGTTATAAAATCATTAATATATATATATATATATATATATATATATATATATATATATATATATATATATATATATATATATATATATATATATATATATATGTATATGTATGTATGTATATATATAAAAATATATAAATGCTTACGAAACCAATCACACATCAGTACTGTTTTATCAAACCAGTCGGTGAGCGATAACAGAGAATTTGACCGATGTATAGACTAAACTATGGTTAAGATTTGTATTGTAAGCAAAACAATCCAGTAAAAAACATACATACAGCATAAAACATATAAAATTCGATCAGTAAACTTTACGCGTAAACAATTCCGATAAAAAGTCTATGTTGAATAACTATACTTGAGCAGACTTTCCGAAAACCACTTAAATGAATAATAAATGTTAATGCAGTTGCCGTCAGAAAAATGACCTGGAATTTTGTAAAGATATAGCAGCTTTAGAAGATCTACAATTTAATGAAACAACAGACATTAATTACTTATCGACTAGTTCTAAATAGCAAAATATAGCTAATTCAATTGTTTCTTTGGATAAATTTTAGCACACGTGGCATTGTTTCCACAGTTAAAAACCACATTTTAATAAAGAAATTAAATTTATCACATACCAACTATAACCCTATTTGGCTAAATATAAGATAAAGCCGCAAGATCTAGAAAGATAATGTAAGTCATGACGCAGAAACCGGCTCGATCTGCTCATGTGCGAGAATTTTTTTAAGCTTCAACCTCTTATTAACAAGAAGTGTTTTACGTGATGCACGCATCTCATCTGAATTTCTTAACTGTTTTTTTATTAGTATTTAAATTTCAATCAACAAGTTTAAAATGTTACTGAATATATAGCACCAATTGAATTTTGCATTACTAAGTTACAGAAGATTCCTAAAAAATGAAACAATTAATCAAATGAAATAAAATAAAAATTACTAAACTATAAAAAATGAGCAACAATTTTAGTTGATTTTTTTAATAATTTGGTGAACGTGGTTTTACAAAACAACTAAAATATAAATAACAGTTGTTAAGTTTTTTTTCTGATTTTTTAAACTTTGTTCAATAATTTAAAAAAAAAGTTGTAACTTCGTTTCATTTTAGTTATTACAAAATACAAGTTTTTTTATTTCTGTTTTGTTTAATTATTCAACTAAATTAGTTTCTAATATGATAATTTAAAAATCACTTATATATTTAACGGTGTGAAATCACTGCTCCAATTCCGTATTCACATGCATCAGCTGCTATTACAATGTCTCTTTTGGGATCATAATGCGTCAGCAATAAATTTGATTGTAACACCTTAAGACTTGTGAAAGATTCCTGGTGTACTCTTAACCATTCATATTTCTCATTTTTTTCCAAGTCATCTAGTGGGCCTCTCATTTGTCTCATCTTTGGTACAAAAACAGAATAGTAACTAACCATACACAAAAACGATTTTAACTGTTTTCTGTCTTTTGGTGGGGGCATTTCTACAATTGCTTTTATTTTTTCTGGGTCTGGTTTCCGGCCTTCTTTGCTGATAATATGACCTAGAAATTTAATCTCTTTCTTGGCAAAAAAGCACTTGTCCATCTTGACTCTAAATCCAAAATCTGAAATCCGTTTGAATAGTTCAAAAACATTCATATTGTGTTCTTCCAATGTTGTGCCGGTTACAATTACATCGTCCAGGTAAGCCGCACAACCTTTTAACCCTGAAGTTAAATTATCCATTGTTTCCTGGAAAAAACCTGGTGCACTTTTTACTCCAAAGGGAAGTCTCTGGTACTGATATAGACCTTTAGGAGTGTTGATCGTAACGAGCTCTTTTGACGATTTGTCCATTTCCAACCGTAGATATGCATCAGCAAAATCAAGCTCCTTGGTTTAATTTTGAAAAAATTTCATCCGGTGTTGGAAGTGGATGTTGGTGCATCTCAAGCGCGTCGTTAAGGCTTGTTTTAAAATCAGCACAGATGCGCACCGTTCCGCTTTTCTTTGGAACAACCACAATCGGTGCCGCCCAGTGACTGTATTCAACTCTTTTAAGAACTCCTTCATTGACTAGTTTTTCAAGTTCCCTAATGGTTATTTCTTCGTAAGCAAAAGGTATTTTTCGTGGTCTGCAAAATTTTGGCTGAGACTCTGACTTAAGGAGCAATCTTGCCTTCTTTTTACTGCAATGGCCCAATTCGTCTTTGAAAACATTTGGAAACTCTGTTTGTAAACGAACAGCTAAACTGTTTTCTTCCTGCAAAGGCTTTTCTGCAACAGAACAACAGATTGCATCAAACGCTTTTATCATTGGTGGAAGTTGATCCATCCATTCAATTCCTAGAAGTTGTGTTGTATTTTTGGCCACAAAACAGCTTCCATTGCCGGTGAATCCTGCGCACGAAAATTTGGTTTGAAATTCACCTAGTACTTGAATTTCAGTACCGTTTGCAGCACCAATTTTTGTTGTTGCCTTATCTAGCCTTGGTGAACCAATCTTCACCCAAGTTTTTGTACTGATGATTGTGACATCGGCTACGGAGTCCAGTTGCATCCTAATTTCGACATCACCAAATTTCACAATGGTGTATCTTCTATTGGCTGCTATAATTGTTCGCTTGTTGGGAATTGTCTTGACTTGCCGTATTTCGTGTCGTCTATACGACTGAATTTGACTCCTCCTTAAGCTTGGACTTCTCTTTCTACTGAAAAGTCTTTTGGGACTTTTATCATCAGTTCTGCAGTTGGCAGCAAAATGTCCCAGTTTTCCACAGCGAAAACAAACATGTTTGTTTACGGGTGAACCCCGGATTTCTTGGGTGGAAAATTTTTTAGGTGATCTTTCTGAATAGTGATTAACCTTACTAACTAAGGTTTCTGGAATCATCATTTATTCAGTATGTAACAGTCTTATCCTTTCACATTCTTCAATAAACTCTTCCAGTGAGCACTCTTGTTCTACCCTGAGCAGTAATTTTGCTTAATATTTAAATATTTCGGATCCTTCAATCCCCATATAAAATGTAAGCACATACTGGCTCCTTTTGTGAAATTTTCCCATTATGCTTCGTTGCATAGCCTGTTCACCCTTGTGCCGAATGCCCTGAAAGTCTCTGAGTCCCGTATTTGGACGTTTTCAAAATCAAAACGTCTTTGATGAATACTTTTTTTTTATCACCAAACAGTTTTTCTAGCCAAACTTTTGTTTCCTCATAGCTGAGACTCTCGAATGTTCTCGGCAATATACTACTCTTAAGTAGTGTGTATTCGTTTTGTTGAATCTTCCCGGTCAGAGTTGCTCTTTTTTCTGAATCGCTCATTGATTCGTCTCCGACTGACTGAAGAGCTTCTTCAAATCGCCCAATCTAATCAGTGAATGTAAGGCCTTGATCTGGATCCTAAACAAATTGCTCAATTCGTTTGTGGAGGTCTGGTCTTACTTCGACGGATCTATTGTCCTGTATCATTGAGATTAACTAAAGAAATCTTTCTTCAGTTTCTTCTTTTTCAATTCTTTTCTTCTTTTTCTCGAGCCTCTTTTTCAAGTTTTTCTTGTTTTTCTCGAGCCTCGTTTTCAAGTTTTTCTTGTTTTTCTCGAGCTTCCCTCTCAAGTTTTTCTTCTTTTTCTCGAGCTTCTTTATCAATTAGAAACTTAAGCAATTGTGCTAGGTTTGAATCTTGTTCCTTTGATATCCTGGTCGCCAATTGTTATATCTTTATTATTCTAATTAAATGATAATAATTATAATCTAACTATTGTGGTTGCTAAACACTTAAACACTCTTTGTTAATTATTAATGAATTTATATAAGCTTTTGTTTTTATGAAATGACTAAGTAGGAAATAGAATAAAACTTATATATATATATATATATATATATATATATATATATATATATATATATATATATATATATATATATTCGTTTTGTTGAATCTTCCCGGTCAGAGTTGCTCTTTTTTCTGAATCTACTAGGAATCGAACCCACGTGTCTACGGCAACACCGCCTTGCCTAAATGCAAGCGCTCTTACCAACTGAGCCACCTACCTTCCCAGTCTTTCGGAGCTACTTAACATTACATTAGACTACGACTATGATAGGCTAAGAACCTTTATTTCGGTTCGACAACTAGTCTGCTGCCAGATAGATAATTTTATGAAGTGAAACATTGCGTTGAAATGTTTCGAGAGGCTACAAATAGGATGACTAACTGTCACCACAAATAACGCAAATATTTGTAAGACTCTACTAGGAATCGAACCCACGAGTCTACGGCAACACCGCCTTGCCTAAATGCAAGATAATTTTATGAAGTGAAACCAGTGATTAATTCGTTTCAGAAATAAATTTAGTTTCAGTTTCAGTTTAGTTTTGGCATTATGAATTATTATTACAGTTTCGTTTTAGTTTTGAATTTTTCAATAATTTTAATTTCAGTTTAGTTTTGCATCAGGAATTATTATTACCGTTTCGTTATAGTTTTGAATTTTTCAATAATTTTAATTTCAGTTTAGTTTTGCATCAGTAATTATTATTACCGTTTCGTTTTGAATTTATAATAGTTTTAGTTTTAATTTCAGTTTCGTTTGTAATCTCTCTATTTTGCAGTTGTAACTAAACACAAGTCAATTGAGAAACTGTTTATTCAATTTTAAAAAAACTCTCATTTCTAAGTTTTTTTTTTGGTCTATGTCTCTTCCCTCCGCTCAAAAGGCCACATAATGAAAATATCCTCTCCACATATGCCTGGGAAGCAGGTGCTGCCAGTATGTCCAAAGCCAAGAGGGAAAGTTGCAGATATATAGACTGTCGAGCAATCCAAAACTGTATCACATCTTCTGCCAAGTCTTCCATATCCTAACTAACCTTTAGGTTTGTTGGATTTTTACCGGCCAGTTGAAAACCGCACTGGTTTATAGCACCATCGACGTTACTATCTTTTTTTGCTAGACAAACACTTTTATTCGTAGTGACATCATATTTAAAATAATTCCAAACTAAACTTTCGCTATTACGACCAGCAAACATTTTCGACAAACCAACGCCAGCTTTCGACATTTCTGACTCAATAAATAACAACAAACCAAAACCCGAATACAATAGAAAAGGAATAAACAATTTCGTAGCGACAAAGGCATGTTAAAAGGAAGTACCATAGAAGCGAAATTAATTTTTATTTTGTTTTTAATATTTTTTGTTTTTATTTCGTTTTAACAAATTATTTTTTATTTTTATTTTTATTTCGTTTCTAAAAAAAAATAATTTTTATTTCTATTTCTATTTCGTTTCAAAAAAAAATTAATTTTTATTTCTATTTCGTTTCGAAGAAAAAAATAATTTTTATTTCTATTTCGTTCTAACTAACTAATTTTTATTTTTATTTCAGTTTCGTTTTGACTTTCTATTCTAGTTTTCGTTTCAGTTTTCGTTAACAAGAATTAATAATTATCGTTTTAATTTCTATTACCGTTAACGAAATAATCACTGAGTGAAACATTGCGTTGAAATGTTTCGAGAGGCTACAAATAGGATGACTAACTGTCACCACAAATAACGCAAATATTTGTAAGACTCTACTAGGAATCGAACCCACGAGTCTACGGCAACACCGCCTTGCCTAAATACAAGCGCTCTTACCAACTGAGCCACCGACCATAACCAATAAAGGATGGCTAGAAGTCCCAGTCTTTCGGAGCTACTTAACATTAGACTACGACTCAGTTGGTAAGAGCGCTTGCATTTAGGCAAGGCAGTGTTGCCGTAGACACGTGGCTTCGATTCCTAGTAGAGTCTTACAAATATTTTACAACTTTTTTCATAATGATCATAACACCTCTAATTTAGTCATAAAAAATAAGAAGTTATTTATACTTACAATCCAAGTGCCTTACAGCAGACTCATCTCGTGTACCTATTTCAATGCACCTCTTTGTTTTTCCATTATAACTTTTCAAAATAATTTTAAAAAATATTCTAAATAGCCTACAACCTATCCTCAGACCTACCAAGAGTACACAAAAAATTTCATAAAAATCGGTTCAGCCGTTTTGGAGGAGTTTGAAGTCAAACACTATGACACGAGATTTATTTATATAATATATATATATATATATATATATATATATATATATATATATATATATATATATATATATATATATATATATATATATATATATATATATATATGTGTGTGTGTGTGTGTGTGTGTGTGTGCGTATTCTTTTTAACAGGCTCTATTTAACACAATTGACCACTTAACGTTGGTCATCTTTCTTAACAAGTCTATAAAGCCCTTTTCATCCATTTGAAATGACGAGACATGTAATTGAAAAATTTATTGGTTAAAATAGTTGAATAATGAAATGATCAGGGTTAACTGGCCAACAATAACGTTTTAATAATATTTTAACGTTATATAATATTGTTATATCTATGGTACTGGTTTCACTTTTCCAATCTATTGATATTCCGACAAGTATTATTATTAACATTGATTATATTAGAAGGTATAAGTAGCATTAACCAAGCTTTATTTATTGTCATCCAATAAAACTACAAAACCATTCTTCTGGACCTGTAATACGATTTGAAAAGGTTATAACACTGGTGAGATTACAAGAATGGTTTTGAAAGCATTGGATGAGCTCTTTATACTCGAGTTGAGGCGGGAACTTAGAAAACGAGAACTCAGTGACAAAGGAAAAAAAGTCTGATCTCGTGGATCGCCTCCGAATGACATTAGAAAGACATGGTTTGGATGCAGACGAATTCGAATTTGATATGGATGAGGAATTAACAAATTCTCCGAACAAGATGACGGAAGAAATCAAAGCAGCACAGGAGCAAAACATAGCAGCACAGGAGCAAAACAGAGCAGCACAGGAGGAAAACAGAACAGCGCAAAAAAAACCAAAGCCGTTATGGAAAGAATAAAAAAATTAATTTTTGAAGGTCAGCTTAGATTAACAGACGTGGAGAAAAGAGTTAATAACCTGGAAAAATTAGTAGAAGAGAATACCAAAGAAATCGAAAAGAGAATCGAGAGCAACCTGGAGATAAAATTGAACAGCCTGGTTGCCAAGTCCAAGAAAGAATTCATTCTGTTGAGCATGCCAATAAGACCCCGGCTTTTGATGGCACTGTGTCATGGTCCGTCTACAAAGCTCAATTTGAAATTGCTGCCAGGAAAAATAACTGGTTAACCAGCCATCAGAAGGCAGAAAATCTGGTATTTTCTTTTAGGGAAGAAGCATTATAGCTTCTCAAGCTTATTGTAGATAGAGACGATTACGATGCAATCGTGGTGGCTCTCGAGAACAGATTCGGTAATCAACACGAGCCAGAAATTTTTCGAGCTCAACTCAAGAGTCGACGCCAGAAACCCGAAGAAAGCATGCAACAGCTGGAAGCGGATATAGAACGACTCGCTAATCTGGGATACCCCTTGTGCCTTCGAAATGTCCTCAACACAATTATTACCGATGGATTCATAGTGGCCTTGAAAAAGTCTGAAACCCAAAAGGCTCTTAGGGTTGCCCGCGTAGCTGGTCCCAGCGAGACTTTGGCATTTGCAATAAATTATGAAGCCTCTGTGGAGCCATCTGATAGGTATCGTCACGTAAAAAAATTGAGAAGCGAGGACAAAGATAAACTGGATGATCGAGTCCGGAGAGTTATTAAGGAAAGAATTAACTGGAAAGGGAATAACTCACCACGCTGCTGGAGTTGTGGAAGACCGGGACATCTACAAAAAGACTGTATAATTCAGATGTCTAGACCAGGGAAATAGGAGAAAATGGATCACTGTAGGCGTAATGATGTCAAACAAGGAAAACCCATAAAGGCCCAATCCAACAAGAAGAAATCAGTTTCTGTGAAGGTAAAAGATAATTTGCCTTGCAGAGTTGTGCCAGTTGCCGTTCTTGGAAAAGGAACTAGTTTATTTGTGGAAGGTAGATTAAGAATGAGAAACTGTAAGTTTATTATTGATACGGGAGCTTCTTGTTCAATTATAAAACCTTGTTTGGCGAAAGGAGAGGTTTTACAAAGTGGAAAGCACGTCCGTTTAAAGACTGCAACAGGATAGCTTGTTCCTTGGTAAAATTCAAACTGAAATAAGGCTGGGAAATAAGACTTTTCAACACCAGTTTCTGGTTGCTGATATAGAGGAAGAATGCCTACTTGGGCTTGATTTTATGAGAACTCAGAATTTTGCAGTGGACTTAAAAATGGGAACATTTAGACAGGGAAATATGGAAATACCTGTTTGCTATAAAGGCGAAACGAATTCGGTAAAGCGAGTATTGGTAACAAAGAGCATCTTTGTACCTCCTCAGTCGGAATCTTTGGTTTGGACAAGAATAGAAAATGAGAAAAACTAAAGAGTTGTTGGGTTCATCGAGCCCCTGAACGGAGTTAAAAAAAACATGGATTAATGATCGGTAAAACACAGGTACGAACGGAGTCAGGAAGCTACGTGCCAGTCAGAGTTATGAATGTGACAGAATGCGACAGGCGAATAACAAAAGGTGATGAAATTGCGGTATATATATATATATATATATATACATATATATATATATATATATATATATATATATATATATTAAAAGGAAACATAGCGTTGATATGTTTTTACGAGCCACATATGTCAGAAACTTGGATGGCGTACAATCCACCACGAAATAACGCAAATATACATGTCTCAACTTCAGACTCGAACCCACGACTGTCGGATCGGCAACACCGCCTCGCATCATGCCAACTACCTTACCATCTGCGCCACTTCCACCGCCAAAAAACAGTGGTTGTTAAGCGCTTTTGTTGGGGTATGTTGTACACAACACTCGACTATGAATGGGTACGAATCAATGCTCGATAGTATTATAAGTTGTACGGCGTACAATCCGTCACTAGCTAATTTTAATAGCTATCGAAGATATATGTTTTATGATATATATTATAAGGAAACATAGCGTTGATATGTTTTTACGAGCCACATATATCAGAAACTTGGATGGCGTACAATCCACCACGAAATAACGCAAATATACAAGTCTCAACTTCAGATTCGAACCCACGACTGTCGGATCGGCAACACCGCCTCGCATCATGCCAACTACTTTACCATCTGCGCCACTTCCACCGCCAAAAAACAGTGGTTGTTAAGCGCTTTTGTTGGGATATGTTGAACACAACACTCGACTATGAATGGGTACGAATCAATGCTCGATAGTATTATAAGTTGTACGGCGTACAATCCGTCACTAGCTAATTTTAATAGCTATCGATGTATATATATATATATATATATATATATATATTTATTTATTTCGAGCATAGTTTGGCGTAATATTTTATTTTAAGCACACTCCGCTAAAAACTATGGCCCACTTGGCGTTTTATTTTTGCACTCTAATGGAATTTAATTTAATTTGTTTCGAACTCTAATGGAATTTAATTTAATTTAACTTGTTTTGATTCGTCTTGCTTCCGTTTCTTAATTTACGCCGACTTTTAGTTTATTACTTTGGGCTCTGAAAATGGAAAAGGATTTCCGAAACTGAAGTAAGCCAAATAAAACATCTGAAACAAGTCTTACGTCTTTCAATTACCGCAAAATCGAGGGCACCATAAAAAAATTGATAAACGCCAAGTGGGCCATAGTTTTAACGGAGTGTGCTTAAAAATATATATATATATATATATATATATATATATATATATTATCGCGTATATTCATATACGCATTTACGTATATATATTTTATATATATATATATATATATATATATATATATATATATATATATATATATATATATATATATTATCGCGTATATTCATATACGTATTTACGTATATATTTTATATATATATATATATATATATAATATATATATACGTAAATACGTATATGAATATACGCGATAATATATATATATATATATATATATTATCGCGTATATTCATATACGCATTTACGTATATATATATATTTTATATATATATATATATATATATATATATATATATATATATATATATATATATATATATATATATATATATAAGAACATGTCATGACTGACTGACTGACTGACTGACTGATAATCAACACCGAGCTCAAACGCCTCATCCTAGAAATGTGAAATTTGGAACTTATATTACTTTTATTGCGTAAGCATCCACTAAGAAAGGATTTTTGAAAATTTTGCTCCTGAGGGGAAGAAACTGGAAAACAAACTTTGTTCTAAAACAATGTATATCTCGAAATCCAAAAATGAGGAGATTTTGAAATGTGGTATATGGATTCTTCTTGAAAAATAAAAAGATACGTGTTTCACCATTTTTTAAAAATTCGGTTTCCCGGACCTTAAATGTGGGTTGGAAAATTGGGTTATTTGTTTTTTAAAGTAACTGCTACTCAAAAACTGTAAATACCACAGATGTAAAAATTAGTAATTAGTTTCTATTCTAAAAATAAAGATATACGTGTTTTACTATTTTTTAAAAATTTGGTTTCCAGGACCTCAAATGTGGGGTGGAAAATAAGGTCATTTGGTTTTTAATGTAACTGCTACTCAAAAACTGTAGATGTTACAGGAGTAAAAATTAGTATTTGGTTTCTACTCCAGAAATAATGTTATACGTGTTTTACCATTTTTTAAAAAATTTGGTTTCCAGGACCTCAAATGTGAGGTGGAAAAAGGGTTATTTGATTTTAAAATAACTGTTACTCAAAAACTGTAAGTGCTACAGATGTGAAAATTAGTATTTTGAGGTTTTGTGCCGGTTAAAAGTAGATGAGTTCAGTTTATCACCGGACGGACGGGCCAAGTCGTTATTTTAGGGTCTTCATACGGCCCTGCCCAAACCTTAAATCAAGGTGGGATGGGCCGAGATTTTTAACCAAGTATATAAACATTTTAGTGATTTTAGGGTGTTCAGACGGGCCAACTAATTTTCACATCTGTAGCACTTACAGTTTTTGAGTAGCAGTTATTTTAAAATCAAATAACCCTTTTTCCACTTCACATTTGAGGTCCTGGAAACCAAATTTTCAAAAAATGGTGAAACACGTATATCATTATTTTTGGAGTAGAAACTAAATACTAATTTTACTTTTGTAGCATTTACAGTTTTTGAGTAGCAGTTACATTAAAAACCAAATAACCTTATTTTCCACCCCACATTTGAGGTCCTGAAAACCAAATTTTTAAAAAATGGTAAAACACGTATATCTTTATTTTTAGAATAGAAACTAAATACTAATTTTTACATCTTTGGTATTTACAGTTTTTGAGTAGCAGCTACTTTAAAAACCAAATAACCCAATTTTCCAACCCACATTTGAGGTCCGGGAAACCGAATTTTCAAAAATTGGTGAAACACGTATCTTTTTATTTTTCAAGAAAAATCCATATACCAAATTTTAAAATCTCCTCATATACATTGTTTTAGAAAAAAGTTTGTTTTCTAGTTTCTTCCCCTCAGGAGCAAAGTTTTTAAAAATCCTTTCTTCGTGGATGCTTACGCAATAAAAGTAATATAAGTTCCAAATTTCACGTTCCTAGGAAGAGGCGTTTTAGCTCGGCGTTGATTATCAGTCAGTCAGGACATGTTCTTTCATATATATAAATTTTAACTTTGTTACATTACTTTATTTTATATACCAACTAGGGGTTTTTAGAGGTTTTTGAATGTTTGTCTCTCTCGCTCCCGTTTCCTTCCCCGCTTGCTAACCCGCTCCCGGTTGCTTTCCCATTCCCGCTTGCTCTTCCGTTACCGGTCACTTTCCCGCTCTCGGTTGCTTTCCCGCTCCCGGTTGTTTTCCCGATCACGGATGCTTTCCCGCTCTCTCTTGTTTTCCCGTTTCCTGTCGCTTTTCTTCTCCTGCTTGTTCTTTCGCTTTCAGTTGCTTTTCCTTAACTGCTTGCTTTCCCGTTCCCGTTTCCGCTCATTTTCCAATTTGCGTTTCTGCTCATTTTCTAATTCCCGTTTCTGCTCATTTTTGAATTTCTTTTCCGCTCGCTCTCCCGCTCTACTCCGCTCACTTTGTGACCAGTTTATATTTTTTTCACAATGATTTTTTCCGATTGATTCTCAAGGTTGTGTACGATCGGATGAATGGTGTTGCAATGCATAAACAACATACATAGAGACAGTCATTTTATATATATATATATATATATATATATATATTGATATTGTCTAAATTCACTTTTAATTGTTTTGTAAAATTCTAAAACAAATACTCAAATCATCAATATTTTTATAAAATACTAGCGGGGTTACCCGGCGTTGCTCGGGGGTTTTTAGAGTTTTTTTATCGTTTTTCTCTAGCTCCCGTTTAATTCCCCGTTTTTTTCTCCCGCTCCCGGTCGCTTTCCCGTTCCCGCTTGCTCTCCCACTCCCGGTCGCTTTCCCGCTCCCGGTCAATTTCCCGATTCCGGTCGCTTTCCCGCCCCATCTTTCTCTTAATAATTTGTAATAACGCGCAATCGGTCACATTATGCAAGACTAGGAAGCAAGTCATGGACTTCTTAATATCAAGAAGTCCATTAGCAAGTAATGCCTGTTACGCAATTGTAAACAGTGCTTCGAAAATTTATGCAATGATCATGTATAAGAACTTTTGGCCCGGAAGGTTTTTTGGCCCCCTGAGGCAATAGATGAGAATGGTGAAGGTTTGACTGATAAAGAAATAGGACAAGAAGTTGGCACATTTTTATTTGCAGGTTTTTTAATTTTTTACTAAAAGATAAAGATGCATGTTTGTGCTACGTTCAAATCAGAGACCACACAGACTTATCGCAAGTTCGTCGAAAATTTAAATTTTGCTGAATCTCTATGATGCAAGTTTTGTAACTGGTTGTACTTCTTTGACTATCACAAGTTAATAAAAAATTAAGTTGACCTGAGCATTGAGAGTTTTTTAAAAGAGTTACATGATGTAGGATTCTCCATGACCGTGGTTTAAACCTTGATCCCAAACGTTAGGAGTCAAAGATTCTTTTATTATGTTTGTTTTATTTGTACCTTGTTTATAATTTTTTGAATAGTTTAACAAAAGTGATGACTTGCAAAGATTGCCGTCCTTGACAATGTGCATACAAGAGTCACTGAGAATCCACGGAATTGTTCCAATTATAGAAAGAGAATTGAATCAACCGTTGGTTATTGATGGCATTGAACTTCCTGTAGGAGCTGATATAACAATAAATCTGTATTGTTTTCATAACAATCCTCAGTCTGGAATGAACCTACGGTGATTTTGATTACTGAATGATCCACTAATTTTTAGTGAAGCTCAAGTTATACCAATTTCTTTTTAAATTGCATCTTTAATAACAGTTCTAACAACTTTTAAAATTAGTATATCTTTATGTAATATTTTTTTTATTTAGAAATATGATCCTGAACGTTTCTCATTTGAAAACATGAAAAACATGGATCCGTTTGCTTTCGTTCCTTATTCAGCTGGGCCAAAGTAACTAATGAGAAAATATTTTTGGTCATAACAAACTAGGGTGTAATCTATGTAGAATATTTTTTTTAAATATTTTAAAAAGTTACTTTGGAAAAACAATGAACAGACAGACATTTATATATATATATATATATATATATATATATATATATATATATATATATATATAAGTGTCTGTCTGTTCTTTGTTTTTCCAAAGTAACTTTTTAAAATATTCAATATATATATATATTTTTATAAGTTTTCTTGTATTAATTTTTAATTATATATATATATATATATAACAAGCGGAAACGGGAGAGCAAACGGAAACGGGAGAACAATCGGGAACGAGAGAGCAAACGGGAACGGGAGAGCAAGCGGGGAAAGAAACGGAAACAAGAGAGTAGAACGATAATTTTTTTTTCAAAAACCCCGGGCATTGTACACTCGATTGCTCTTTGAGATTGATTTTTTAAATTGTTATAATTTTGTACATTTAACTTTTAATAAAAAAAACGAAAATAATTTATAAGGCAAAACAACCCTATGTAGGGTTTCTGGGCTAGGGATAACCTATATGTGTTTTATATGGGTCCTATATAAGCTGAATGAGCTTTTGCAATAGCAAAACGTCTATATATGGGTCCCACACGGGGTTCGTGGCTAATTTATATATAGGCTATAAATGGGCTGAGCTGTTTGTTTTATTAATGGTATCAATAAAAGTTACTTATTTTTTAAATAATTATAATTTTCAACGAAAATTTTATTATCCACTTTTGTGATAATTTACATCATTTGACCATATTTGACTGACAAATTATGTTTTCATATACTTCGGTTGGTGTAGTGGTATAGACACCGGCTTTGAGAGTTGCAGGACCCGGTTCGACTCCCGGTCCAAGCACATAACGCCTATTTTGAATCTTTATTTTCAGCCCATATTCGAAGTGTGAGTAGTGCCCCGCTGGCTGTCGGTAAAAAAGCTCTCGTGAGCGCCCTCATCATGCCCCGACATCCCATAAAGCTCCGCTCTATCTATTCCAAAATCACTTTTCTCTAAGACCAACCCTACCCCAATGTTTCGGAACTCATGACCATCCAACAAATCCGGCCCGCCATGCAAACCCAGAGCTTCTATGTCAATTTCAAACTCATACTCGTCATCTTCAGGCCCATAGCCTTCATTAACTAAAGCCGCTAGGAGGCGTTCCCTAAGTTCGTTTCTCCAGTTCATCTCTCAACTCACTCATCAAGAGCTCATCCAATGCTTTTAAAACCATTATTTTAATCCACCTCTGACATAAATTGTTGTAATATCGCTAAATCGTACACATATGGCCTAATTCATGTCGGAAACATTAAATTCAGGTATTGTCATCCAGAATAAAGTTTTCCTGAAAGTTTTAGAGCTCTAGGTGGTCGAAAAGTGGGTGAATTTTTGTTTCTAAGATTTGATCACCACAGACAAACCAACAAACAAACAAACAAACAAAGAGAGAACAAGTAAGGGAAAAACGAGTTTTTTTACACAAACTTTGATTTCAAATACACTCGATGTCTGTCTGCGTGTATGTAATGTATACGAAAGATGTTCAAATTACGTTTTTTTTATTGAATTATGTACTGTCATCTATATATATAAAAATGAATGTTTGTATGTATGTATGTATGTATGTATGTATGTATGTATGTATGTATGTATGTATGTATGTATGTATATATATGTTATTCATGCATTGCTACACCATTCATCCAATCGTAATGAAATTTTCACACAACCTTGAGTCAAGGGGAATCAAATATAGAGAAAAAAATTTGAAATCCGACACAAAATGAGCGGAGCGGAAACTATATATATATATATATATATATATACTAGCAGTGCCCGTAGCGGCTTCACTCGCATGAAATTTGAGAATTTGAACCCGTCTAATATGGGCCGGCCCGTTTTTACAGGCCTAGAAGTTCTATATACTTGATGAAAAACTTTGGCCCGTCCCACCTTGACTTCACGTTTAGCCGGAACACCCTAAAATCACTAAAATGTCTATATACTTGGTTAAAAATTTCGGCCCGTCCCACCTTGATTTAAGGTTTGGGCAGGGCCGTATGAAGACCCTAAAATAACGGCTTGGCCCGTCCGTCCGGTGATAAACTGAAATCATTTACTTTTAACCGGCACAAAACCTCAAAATACTATTTTTCACATCTGTAGCACTTACAGTTTTTGAGTAGCAGTTATTTTAAAATCAAATAACCTTTTTTCCACCTCACATTTGAGGTCCTGGAACTGGAAACCAAATTTTCAAAAAATGGTAAAACACGTATATCATTATTTCTGGAGTAGAAACCAAATACTAATTTTTACTCCTGTAGCAACTACTGTTTTCGAGTAGCAGTTACATTAAAAACCAAATAACCTTATTTTCCACCCCACATTTGAGGTCCTGAAAACCAAATTTTAAAAAAATGGTAAAACACGTATATCTTTATTTTTAGAATAGAAACTAAATACTAATTTTTAAATCTGTGGTATTTACAGTTTTTGAGTAGCAGTTACTTTAAAAAACAAATAACCCTATTTTCCACCCCACATTTGAAGTCCTGGAAACCAAATTTTCAAAAAATGCTAAAACACGTATTTCATTATTTTTGGAGAAGAAACTAAATACTAATTTTCACTCCTGTAGCATTCACAGTTTTTGAGTAGCAGCTACTTTAAAAACCAAATAACCCAATTTACCAACCCACATTTGAGATCCGGGAAACCGAATTTTCAAAAAATAGTGAAACACGTATCTTTTTATTTTTCAAAAAGAATCTATATACCAAATATAGAAATATCTATATACCATATATATATATATATATATATATATATATATATATATATATATATATATATATATATATATATATATATATATATATATATATATATATATTATAGTAGCCCACGTCACGCTTACGTAATTAGCCGTATAGCTATTAGTAAATATTTCCATTATTAGTTATTAAATAAATGAATAATTAAATAGCAAATAAAAAAATTTTTTTACATAAAAGAGATGTCTATAACTTTAAACAAAATTCAATACACCCAACACCAACGTAACAATCAATCGGTTAAATTTGTACAGCGCTATTTCCTATCGTTGAATAGCGCTTGGACACAGATAGAGATAGAGATAATTCACATCTTTTCTTTTTTATTAATTAAATAAATACTGAATTTATGTCTTCAAGCGGGCGAGTCATTTCTACGACGAAACGAAAAGTGAACTTCGGAGAGGTAAGCAATAAGCTTGGTTCTTCTGCGGCCCAATTTAATTTTTATAGGCTGTTTTGGATGGCCCAAAATTGGGCCGCAAAAGTAATTTTTATAGGCTGTTTTGGGTGGGCCAATTGTCTCTACGGACAATTTTAAGATTAATTGGACGAAATATAAGGGAATTATAAAATAATCAATAAAATCTATAAAATATTTAAAAAAATTAAAACTTTTATGTAGAAAAACAAACCATTAATTTTTGCTTTCTTTAAAGAAAGCGATAATTAATTTTAATATTTATTATAAAATATTTATTTATTCCACATTGATTAGAAAATAGCTTTTATTTTCAATCCTCAAAATCGAGTTGAAAATAATAGGTGGGTTTATTAGTTACTGCTGACCGATTTAACAAATCAATTGGACAACATTATATTATAGAATAAAATCAATTGAAACTTTTATTTTTTTTAAACTAAAAATATTATGAAGTAAAGTTCATTAATTTTAAATTTATAAAAGCGAAATTAATTTTAAAATTTTAAATAAAAAATTTGTTTATTCCATATTGATTCGAAAGTTTCTTAAATTTTCAATCCTCACATATTAGGTATTTAGAAGGCTGTGTTTAATATAACAAGATATATATTTACATAGAACAACTACAATATGCAATAAAAATTACATTGATAAAATTTTAGTTTTTAAAATTGGGCCGCAGAAATAATTTTTATGGCCTGTTTTGGGTGGCCCGAAATTGGGCCGCAGAAGTAATTTTTATAGGCTGTTTATGTGGCCCAAAATTGGGCCGCAGAAGAATTAATCAGACAATAAACAAAATCGCTCCGGTAAAAATTTAAAATAAAAAAGGACGAAGGCTAAGGTACGAGTGACTGCGACTTTGTAGGCAAAACGAATTTAAATAAATTTAATTAATAAGAAAGAAAAACGAATTTGTACGAGTTAAGTATTGTGGGAATTCTGAGCGTGGCTAAAAATAGCATCGGCGATATGCGGTGGTCAGCAGGCTGCAGTTGAAAAAATTAGTGCATGCAGGCGTGTAATAAAAGTTATTATGCAATTTTACCTATATACACTCTCAGTCCTAGAGATCAAAAGAAGTGGCGCTGCAATCGAAAGAGATTATATAATGAGATTTAAAAAATCCGTCATTTTTGACGGGCAAAAAAACCACTAGTATATATATATGTATATATATATGTATATATATATATGTATATATATATATGTATATATATATATGTATATATATATATATATATATATATATATATATATATATATATATATATATATATATATATATATATATATATATTTGAGACATGCTCTAAGAAATACAACTCGCCATTTGGCAGAAACAACTTTTCGAGCCAAATTCTCGGTATAAAACTCGTTGTTCGAGACTACAATTAGCCAAAAACTTTTTCATTAAACTTTTATTGTCAGACCGACGGACCGTTTCAGCTATGTCAGCCATCATCAGGGTCAAAAGAAAAACGAGAAAAGTAAACAAACAGAAAGAACCAAAATCATCAAAGAATTAGCACACTAACAAAAGAGTAAACACTCCATCTATCAAATCAAAAGAATACAAGGCTCAACAAAAAGAACACGAGTAAAACGAAATTTGTAAAATTGTATTTCTTAGAGCATGTCTCAAAGAAAAATTGATTCCACAGTTTATTCGCAATATATATATATATATATATATATATATATATATATATATATATATATATATACGCTGAAAAGCGACCGGGAACGCTAGTCCAATATAAAGATATGCTGAAAGTTTCAGCTTCCTAGCTAGTCAAAAAGCTGGTTAAATTTTAATCGCAAGATTTGCGAACAGAGAAAGCCACACACACACACTAACAGAGATTGTAACCTAAATACAAGTTTTTAAAAAGTGAAATTAAATAAAATCATTTAATAATGTTTATTTTAGCCGTTTTCAAGGGGTGACACCATCGATATCCACACCGGGTGTCACCCATGCTAGCTACGCCACTGCTTTGCCGCCAGTTTGTTTGAATATTAACATGACATTTTTGGCAACCGTCAGTATTGTATATTTATGCACAAATGTGATTCAAATAAAATTATAGTTGATAAGTAATTATTGAAGAAATTTACATTTCATCAATACAAGCAAGTTACAAACTTTAATATTTGAGATTACAAAATAAATGTTCGTTGTAGAAAGTTGTCCCCCTCACTTTTTAAAACGACGCGACGCGCCTGGAATAACTCGTTCCGTAGTAACAATTGGAATAGAACTTTTGGTCCAAATATTGTTGATCTCTTCAGAAACAATCGCATATATATCTGAATTTAATGGCGTCCCTTATAGTTGGTAGCTGCCAATTGTCAAGTTCTGTCTACCATTTAGAAATATGCGTACGGGAAACCGACTAGGAGCGGAAAAGGAAACGGAGTGACTGAGAAAAAACTCCTAAAACCCCGGGCAATGCCGGATACCACACTTGTGCTTTATAAGCTAGTCAAATGAGTCTGTAAAATAGAGTTGTAAGACCATCTATGTGCTCTTATAAAGTTAAATCTTTCATTAGTTTTTCATCCCAATCAACGATCAAATTCTGATGTCAGATTTTCAAGTTGTTGTGACTTGGTGGCTTGCACTTGTTTATTTAATGCCGAGCTAGGCTGTGATTTTAGGGTTTTCTTATGGAGCAAACCTGAAGCCAAAGTGGAATGAGCTGAGATTTTTCGCCAAGTATATAGAAATTTTAAGCCTCTAAAACAGGTCCAGGCCCAAATTAGACGAGCCTGAGTTTTTATGAAACAGTCCGGTCCAGTTGTCGAAAGGTCGGGCCATAAAAATAGGCCCGTACAGTAGGGGAGACCTGTCACCCTTGATAGCAAGGCACCCTTGATGCTATAACGTCTTTTCATTACTTACTTATTAAATCGAATCAAGCATGGCACCAGTCTATTGAAAATATAAATTCTTTCTTCCTCCTGGTTTTTTTAATTTTGGAGTTGTGGTTTCGATTTTATCGAAATAATTCACTTTTTAAAATAAAGAGTAATTTTTCACCGTTTTTATGAATGCTCTAGCTAAAAATATAATGCAATGTTTGTGATGTTTTATATACCATTTTGAAGAGAATTCATTCTAGTTTAAAGCGTTTGTTTTTCAGCGACAAGGATGCCTTAGCTATTTGGATTTCACTTATTTTTTTTAGAAATGGTGATGTCAGCACCCTTGATAGCACCTCGTGCAGGCTCCTTTGAGACTAGTATCAAAGGACCCTTGAATTTTTTATCAAGGTTACCACCAAAAGCAGAATGATAGAATTTTTGATTAATCAGTGAAATTGCTTATGTTTTATCACTGAATAATTGTTTTTTTTTGTATCTTGGCTAGTTGAGTTCTGGCTAGCCACCATAGTATTTCTTGTTAGTAATTTTGTGAGTTATTCATTAATTTGGGTATTTATCGTATGTATTTCAGTCGTCTTTTTATTCAGCAGGATTTTATTAGGCCATATAAAAAAAAAAAACAGACCACCACGAGGTCAAGTTCCTGAAATCAAAATAAAAGCTGCAGTTGAAGAAGCTGTGCCGTCCGAACTACGTGACCAAGCAGATATTCACAAATGAAGAAGAAAAGTCGTTTTTTGAATATCTTATACGTGCAGCAAAACTTCATTATGGCTTATCAAAAAAACCACCAGAAAATTAGCTTATGAATTTGGTATTTCACTTTCGAAAAATGTTCCAAAATCGTGGCATAGCACAAAGTCTGCTGAACCAGATTGGCTTTAAGGATTTATGTCCAGGAGGAAGAAACTGTCACTACCCAAGCAATTCTATTTTGGAGCTGCAGCATTCAAATTTTAAATTAAAAATGAATAATCTTGTTTGCTTGTAAAAAATATATTGTAGGAAAAAATATACTTTATTTGCTTGATAATAAATTAAATTATAATTCTTATATACAATTTATAATATGCAATTTATAAATGAGAATGCCTAAAAATAATAGGCTAAAATTCTTAAATCAAAATTATCTAATAAAACAATAGTAATTGTTGAAACAATGCAGTTAACCAGAGCGAAAAATGAACAACCTACATAATTATTAATTCTAAGCGATATTTAAATGATTAAGACGGGAAGAGTAATTTGAAGTCCAGACTATGTTATAGTATGACAAGTATGGGTGAATGAGAGAAAAGTACATCATAATTGCAGTTTTTTGTCAACAAGGAAACGTATATGCGATATAATGCCAGGGTTTTTAAAATTTTTGATCTAACGTAGTTAATATGTTGTGACCATATAAGATGCTCATCAGTCAGGACACCTAGAAATTTAAGAGATTTTACACAATTCATGGAAATGCTGTTAAGCTGCAAAGAGTGATGACATTTTATTATCCTATTTGGTGAATGAAATAAAATATAATTAGTTTAACCAGGTTTAGAGATAGTCCATTTGCGAAGAACCACTGGTAGAGAATAACCAATTCATTATTAATATCCAAGTAAAGTTTCGATAAATTGTCACCATAAACAAATAAATTAGTGTCGTCAGCAAACAAAACAAACTGGAAAAAGTTCGAAGTTGAGCATAAATCGTTTATATAGATAAAAAACAAAAGTGGACCCAAAATTGAGCCATGGGGCACATCATGTAGATACACACACAGACAATGTATCAAATTACATTAAGTAATAATGACGAAATCGCAGTTGCGGATGCATCTAAACACACAAAGAGGGAGAATGTGGAAAATCTACTCTAGCCTGTATAGTCTGTAATATATAGCATAGTTTTGCCACAAAAAGAAGAACTTTCCTCCAAAATTTTATAACCCTTTAAATAATAGTTCCAAAGTTCTACCTCATAGAATGCACGGTATTGAGACAAAATACCACCCTACAAAAGAAGTATTAGAAATGAAAGAATATATATTTTTCAAACATGGTCATTAAAATTACCTTAACTGCAGCTCCAATAGCAACAGGTGAAATAGTTCTGTGTGGAGTCACTGGACACTGATGAAATGCTTCTTTAATGATGTCTCCAATCTAGTTGAGTGTTGTTTTTCATCAATAGGAAGAAAAACAGATATAATTTTAAATAGCAATTTAATACATTAAAATTATTTTTTACTGGGTCATAAAAACTCTGAAAACAATTGAGTAGAGACTAAATTATTAAATATATTTAAAGTAAAATTATCCAGATAACCAAAAATATAGAAAATTAAGGAGAAAATACTGTTTTTACATTCATATGTAATAAAATGCTGTCATTATTTGTTGAGTAGGTACAAAACAAATATTTCCCTCTAAGTCTAAGTCTAAGCTACTGTTTAACACGAATAACAATAAATTTAAATATTTACATAATGAAAAATACCTTTTTTTAGAAACAAGAACGTTTTTCTCGTGCCCTAAAAAGTATAAAATAACATACCTATAAGCCTGGCTGAAATTCTATATAACTTGGTCACATTATGGTAACATACTTTAAAACAGTTTCTAATTCATCTACAATGAAAAACATTGGGCGCATTATTTTTTTTTATAAATGTTTGTTTCACAGAAATGTTGATGTTGAATGAGAGCCCAACATTTTTCATTGTATATACGTTTAGAACACGAGAAAACTTTGTTTTTTAAAAAAGGTATTTTTTATTATGTAAATATTATTTTCTACTTTTTCCTTTTTGAGGGGTGAAATTTTGTAAGTATTTGAGCTTTCAGATTAAATGTATTGTTGCGATGTCTACAAATCGATTGTGATCTTTGGTGGAAGACGATTCCAGATCGTTGGGCCAGCAACCGCAAAGCGTCTGTCCCCAGCAGTCTTTAGATGGGCTGCAGGGATGAGGAGTGAAGACGAGGATGACGACCTGAGTCTTCGTCGAGGCAGAACGTCACACACGCGCATGACGTCCGAGCGTAAATACGGAGGAGCCGACTTGTGGAGGCACTTAAACACCAGAAGTGCGAGTTTAAAATCTATCCTGCAGTTGACCTTCAGCCAATGCAGCTCTTGGATTGGAGGATGGGGGAGATGCAGTCGTGTTTTCTAGCTCGCATCACCAGTCTAGCAGCTGCGTTGACAACCGACTGTAGACGGCGGCTCAGGAACTTTGGAAGTCCTGCCAAAACAGAATTGCAATAATCGAGTTTTGAGAGAACTAAAGATGTTGCTAGTGTGATGAGAGGCTTTAGAGGAAGAGATGATGCGACTGTTTTGATTTGTCGCAAAGTGGAGAAACACGCTCGAGTGACATGACTGACATATGCGCCCATGGACATATCAGAATCAAAGATTGCGCCGAGGTTATGGACCGTGTCAGACGGTGAGATCCAGTCGATACCAAGACGAATGAAGTCCTTTTTTATATATAAGCAAATTTAATAAAAAATTTTATTGTGTTTAAATTTTCAATTTACTAAAGTATTTCACATAAATTCAAAGGATGTGAAAATTAAAGAGTTCAATAATTAGTTATTAAAGAATTTCAGTATACACGACATTTCTTGTGAATTGACGCCATCGTTGAGAAGTGGTCCTTGCTACTGAAATTTTTTTTAAGTTTCATTATATAATATTTTTTGATTGCAGCGCCATTTTTTTTTATCTCTAGGACTGAGTGTATATGGGTACAATTGCATAATAACTTTTGTTACACGCCTGCGCGCAATAAATTCTTACGTGCACATCGATACCGTCTATACGACTAATTACGTAAGCGTGACAGAATCAGTGAGTGACGTGGGCTACTATAATATAGAATATGAGTCTGTGTCTGATTTTTGGCCTATGTATTATATATAAACTCCTCCGAAACGGCTGAACCGATTTTTATGAAATTTTATGTGTACCTATCCTCAGACCTCCCAAACTTACATAACAAATTTCATGAAAATAGGTTGAGGAAGTTAGAAAGACACTATAGACGAACACAGGATCCCAACGATCGCACTTTATGGATTAACCAGGTGCAGAAATTACAGAAAATTGTATCTATTGTGCTAGAATAAATAATAATGCATTTTATTTGAAGCAGTATCTAGATAATAATTAGCAACTCTTTACTCTTGATTGAAAATGCCATTTATATGCAACCATAATAAGAAATTTATTAAAAGCAAAACTATCTACAATAATCAAAACAAACACAATCTAACAACTTTCTAGCTTACCAAGTATAATTCAGTTATTGGTCCAGACAATACAACCTTCCTAATATTTTTCTTGTCAATCCCAGCCTCATTTATGGCTTTCTCACAGAGGGCAACCATTTTTTGTTTTAGATGACTAAAGAGAATTTCAATCTTTTTTTCTTTTCCTGATTTGATATACTCATATTTCAAACTTTTCAGGAACATTTTAGAAGGCTTTGTTCTTGGGAATAAATCAATATCAGGATAGGTATAATTAATAAAAATGGAGTTAAGTTCAATATCCGAAGTAGAGTTAAAGCATTCATCAGACTCCTTATCCAGAATACAGTCGTGCTTTGTTGGATCAATTAGTGTCTATTAGATATTGAAATAAAAATGGTTAATTATTTAAAATAATGAATACCAAATAATGTATCCATAAGTAAATTTAAATATATAGTAACAATTAACACATTGATGTTTCATCTCCTTTCATATTGATCTACTAACCTTTTTCATATAAGCCTTCTCTAGATAATCAAAAAAAATATGAGCAAAATCAGGTATTCCAAATGCTGTATCATAACTGGTTGACTTGATTTTGATAGCTCCATTTGCTATTTCTAGGATAGACACTCTAAAAGCATCGTAGTCAAATTCACACACTGCAGCACTTTGAAAAATAAAACAATCATTAAGATAGTAAAATTGTGTATATTAAATTATTAACAGTAAAAAATTTATTAAGTTTAGAGCTCTGCATATAATTGCTAAGAGGTGTGATAATACTGCCACTAAGTATCTATATATATATATATATATATATATATATATGTCTCAACTTCAGACTCGAACCCACGACTATCGGATCGGCAACACCGCCTCGCATCATGCCAACTACCTTACCATCTGCGCCACTTCCACTGCCAAAAAACGTTGCGATGAGGTGTTGCCGATCCGACAGTCGTGGGTTCGAGTCTGAAGTTGAGACATTTATATTTGCGTTATTTCGTGGTTATTGCGTTATTTCCAAGTTTCTGATATATGTGGCTCGTAAAAACATATCAACGCTATGTTTCCTTATAATATATATCATAAAACATATATCTTCGATAGCTATTAAATTAGCTAGTGACGGAATGTTAGCCGTCCAACTTATATATACTATCGAGCATTGATTCGTACCCATTCATAGTCGAGTGTTGTGTTCAACATACCCCAACAAAAGCACTTAACAACCACTGTCTTTTGGCGGTGGAAGTGGCGCAGATGGTAAGGTAGTTGGCATGATGCGAGGCGGTGTTGCCGATCTGACAGTCGTGGGTTCGAGTCTGAAGTTGAGACATTTATATTTGCGTTATTTCGTGGTGGATTGTAAGCCATCCAAGTTTCTGATATATGTGGCTTGTAAAAACATATCAACGCTATGTTTCCTTATAATATATATATATATATATATATATATATATATATATATATATATATATATATATAGATATATATATATAGTTCCCGAAAACGGGAACGGGAAAGCAAAGAACAAATGGGAAAGCGACCGGGAAAGCAAGCGAATGCGGGATAGCGATCAAGATCAAAAGAGCAAGCGGGAAAGAGAAAGTGACAGGGAGCTGGAAAGCTACTGAGAGCGAAAAACCGACCGGGACCAAGAAAGCGACCGGGAACGGGAGAGCAAGCGGGGAAGGAAACGGGAACGAGACAAGCATTAGAAAAACCTCTAAAAACCCCAGGTACCCCGCTAGTTTAACATACAAATTACTCAAATATTTTCCAAAAAGTAATTGAAACACTAAACTGCTAAATACCTCAGGATTTTTCAAATACATACTAAAATAAAAATTATGTATTTCAAAATACTTTTATTCAAAATATTAATACCATGCAGTCGAAACTTAAAATATGTCACGAACCATTTAAAAAACTTAATCTATATCTATAAAAATGACTGTCTGTTTGTCTGTCTTCTATACAAATTAAAACTTCTGGACCAATTTTAACAAAATTTGGCATGTAGGTTTCAAACAGTAGAAAAAGATAGGGTAGTTTTTATTTGAAAAAATTTTTAGTGACCAAAAAACGTTCAAGGCCAAAAGTGCCTATGTACAAACATCAAAGGTTATTGCGTAACAAAAAGAAGTAAGGATGGAAAGGAAAAAAGGAGAACTGGCGAGAGCGGGATCATGAAAGCGAGTGGGAGCGGGAGAGCGAATGCGAACAAGAACAGGAGAGCGGGTGATGGCCAGAAAACAAGTGGGAAACGGAGAGGAAGCGGGAGAACGAAACCCCAGGCAACCCTGCTAGTTATGCTATAAAACCATTCTCTGGGTTTTAAAAGCCCTAAAAATCATCGAAAAATATCCATCCACTTCTTCAAATATTGCAGGCTCTGGTACCCCATCAACACTAGTGTTATTTACGTTAAGGAATCTGAAACGGAATTATCCGTTAACGGATTTAAAAGAATTCCATTAACGAAAATTGAAACTGAAATGCTCATTGCAGAAAACACAAAAACGAGATTGAAATAGAAAACACATTACCGAAATTGAAAAAAAGAAAAGAGAAATAAAAATTTCATTTGGAAACACTTAAACATAATCTTCTCGAATAACCCAACACTCCACAGAGTTTGGGTGGATCTTTAAAAATCTGCATGACCCAAGGCGGCTTACAAAAGGTTATCTGAACGTGCTGGCTGCTGGGTTAGGGCTTTTTTTTATAATAGTTTATAGTCCTTTACACCAAGTGTTTTAAGACTGAATTGGCTGATTAGGAAGCACATAAGTACTTCCTGTCATGGATCAAAGTTTGATTCTTTTAACTGTCCCTCCTCCTTTATCCAGGCTTGGAACTGTGGGCTAGGGCTTTGATGCCTGGTATTTATTAGTCCCAAATTTGTAAAAGCAAAGATGGGCGTGGGATTTTGTGCCTGTAAAACCGGCCAAGCATCAACAAATCGATATAATAACTGAATAAATGATTATTGTTATTGAATGTTAATTGTAGAACTTTGTAGAAAAGAGAATTGAAAAAGAAGAAACTGAAAACAAATTTCTTCAGTTAATCTCAATGATGCAGGACAATAGATCCGTCGAAGTAAGACCAGACCTCTACAAACGAGTTGAGCAATTTGTTTATGACCCAGATCAAGGACTTACATTCACTGATTGGATTAGGCGATTTGAAGAAGCTGTTCGGTATATTGCCGAGAACATTCGAGAATCTATGCTATGAGGAGACAAAAGGTTGGCTAGAAAAACTGTTTGGTGATAAAAAAAAGTATTCATCAAAGACGTTTTGATTTTGAAAACGTCCAAATACGGGACTCAGAGACTTTCAGGGCATTCGGCACAAGGGTGAGCAGGCTGTGCAACGAAGCATAATGGGAAAATTTCACAAAAGGAGCCAGTATGTGCTTACATTTTATATGGGGATTGAAGGATCTGAAATATTTAAACATTAAGCACAAATTACTGCTCATGGTAGAACAAGAGTGCTCACTGGAAGATTTTATTGAAGAATGTGAAAGGATAAAACTATTACATACAGAACAAATGATGATTTCAGAAACCTTAGTTAGTAAGGTTAATCACTATTCAGAAAGATCACCTAAAAAATTTTCCACCCAAGAAAACCGGGGTTCACCCGTAAACAAAAATGTTTGTTTTCGCTGTGGAAAACTGGGACATTTTGCTGCCAACTGCAGAACTGATGATAAAAGTCCCAAAATACTTTTCAGTAGAAAGAGAAGTCCAAACTTAAGGAGGAGTCAAATTCAGTTGTATAGACGACACGAAATACGGCAACTCAAGACAATTCCCAACAAGCGAACAATTATAGCAGCCAATAGAAGATACACCACTGTGAAATTTGGTGATGTCGAAATTAGGATGCAACTGGACTCCGGAGCCGATGTCACAATCATCAGTACAAAAACTTGGGTGAAGATTGGTTCACCAAGGCTAGATAAGGCAACAACAAAAATTGGTGCTGCAAACGGTACTGAAATTCAAGTACTAGGTGAATTTCAAACCAAATTTTCGTGCGCAGGATTCACAGGCAATGGACGCTGGTTTGTGGCCAAAAATACAACACAACTTCTAGGAATTGAATGGATGGATCAACTTCCACCAATGATAAAAGCGTTTGATGCAATCTGTTGTTCTGTTGCAGAAAACCTTCGCAGGAAGAAAACAGTTTGGCTGTTCGGTTACAAACAGAGTTTCCAAATGTTTTCAAAGAAGAATTGGGCCATTGCAGTAAAAAGAAGGCAAGATTGCTCCTTAAGTCAGAGTGTCAGCCAAAATTTTGCAGACCACGAAAAATACCTTTTGCTTACGAAAAAATAACCATTAGGCAACTTGAAAAATTAGTCAATGAAGGAGTTCTTAAAAAAGTTGAATACAGTCACTATGCGGCACCGATTGTGGTTGTTCCAAAGAAAAGCAGAGCGGTGCGCATCTGTGCTGATTATAAAACAGGCCTTAACGACGCGCTCGAGATGCACCAACATCCACTTCCAACACCGGATGAAATTTTTTCAAAATTAAACCAAGGAGCTTGATTTTGCTGATGCATATCTACGGTTGGAAATGGACAAATCGTCAAAAGAGCTCGTTACGATCAACACTCCTAAAGGTCTATATCAGTACCAGAGACTTCCCTTTGGAGTAAAAAGTGCACCAGGTTTTTTCCAGGAAACAATGGATAATTTAACTTCAGGGTTAAAATGTTGTGCGGCTTACCTGGACGATGTAATTGTGACCGGCACAACATTGGAAGAACACAATATGAATATTTTTGAACTCTTCAAACGAATTCCAGATTTTGGATTTAGAGTCAAGATGGACAAGTGCTCTTTTGCCAAGAAAAAGATTAAATATCTAGGTCATATTATCAGCAAAGAAGGCCGAAAACCAGACCCAGGAAAAATAACAGCAATTGTAGAAATGCCCCCACCAAAAGACAGAAAACAGTTAAAATCGTTTTTGGGTATGGTAAGTTACTATTCTGTTTTTGTACCAAAGATGAGACAAATGAGAGGCCCACTAGATGACCAAAAGGTATGCTAAAATAAACTGCTTTAAATTTTTTTATGCTACAGGAATGTTTTTGAGAAAAAATTGCAAAAAATGTAACAAAAATCATTTCAAAGTGGTCTGTGCGTGACCTTTTTTAATATTTCAATGGAATAAATGTTATTTTAGTCATTGGTAGACAAAAGTTCATCCATTCGTGCTACAGGAAACAAATTTAAACAAAAAAAGTTCAAAAAGTCCTCACCGAAATATATATATACAGACACACACACATATATGTATATATAAATTCCAACTTACAAATGATCTTCCATTTCATGCAGACCATAAGCTAATGCAGCAGCTTCTGTTTCATTTATGACTTCAATTACATTTAATCCAGCAAGTTCAGCTGCTTTCTTAGTAGCCTGCATTAATAATTTGTTAACCTGTTTAGAACCAAAAATATATCAATGATATTTCTTTTTATATTTAAAATATTTTGGGTTTCTTTCTCATGTTCTGATATGTGTATTTTTGTTGGTGACAAATTTAAGACAAAACATTGATACTTGTGCACATACGTTTTGTAAAAATTGGTCAAATAGACTACTAAATATTTTATTCATTTTTATGGGTGAAAAGCAAAGTGAATGAAATAATGAAAAGAATTTACAAAAATTTTTTAAAAGATTTAGAAAAGAGAAAAGTCTTGAGCAGAGTACGGAACTCCGTCTCAGAAGCTGCTGCTTTTATTGTATATGGAAGTTTGTTCCAAATCTTGGGCCCGATGACGCAGAAACCTGTCACAAAGCCTATTTCACCGAGAGGCTGGTACCAGAAGATCTTTTTTGAATGATGATAGCAGTCTCTGGCGTCCCCGAATGCAAGCTTTTGTGGAGCGACTTTTTTCAGTTTGTGGGATTTTGACACACGCAACAGGATGGAGAAATCATTAAATATGCGTGCTTGGTTGAAAGTAAACCAAGATCTACTTGTTGACATGGACAGTTAATGTTTATTATATTGAAATGAAAATATATGAGCAAAAATTTCAATCGTGTCGCAATAAACTAATAATAACTAAACTAAACTAGAATGATAGCACTGAAACTATATAGAAACTAAAACATTTGCATTTAGGAAAACTAAAACTAAATAAAATAAAAAAGGCTCTCGTCAAAACTAACTAAAACGATTTTCATAACTAAAATATCACTGGAAGTAGGAAGACTTAGTGAAGACTTAAGTAAAATTAAATTGTATGATTTGTTTAAGATAAATTGAAAAAATATATTTGTACATTAAACTTTTGATAAAAAAATCAAAATAATTTAAAAGAAAAAAAATGCTTGCTGGGTCAGCTAGTATATATATATATATATATATATATATATATATATATATATATATATATATATATACGTGGGTTCGATTCCTAGTAGAGTCTTATATATATATATATATATATATATATATATATTAGTAATAAAATATAAGTTTAAGTTTATTTGGATTTCAAGCGCCCTTTTGTGTAACACCTCAGGGCTCCTTTTACAATAAAAACAACAAAACAAAACAATAAAAATAAAGCAAAAAATAATATAAAACACAAAAATCAGCATGTCAGGAAAAATGAAATAATTTCTCTCTGATTATCAATTTGGATAGGATTTCGCAAACAGAAATGTCTTTAGCTCGGCCTTGAATAAACTCAATGTAATGGCTTCTTGGATGCTGGCAGGCAACATGTTCCATGTTGCCGGTCCTGCTATACTGAAGGCTCGATTGCCGTAAGTTTTTGTATATATATATATATATATATATATATTCATCACAATTTCATTTACTTGTATTTGATAACAATTGAAGTCTAATGGTACTGTCAGCACAGCGTTGTTAACAGTCTAGACAGGAACCTAGACATTAATTCTCAGACATTCTTTTGCATGTTTTCTGAGGCTATATATATAGCGATTTGAACCCCGCCAGGAGAGAGCTAGCTTTTTAGTATCAGGCAAAGTCCTGCTTGTTTTGTATTTGATTTTTTTTTATAAACTGCGCTTTAATAAAGTTTTTTGTTGTCGTTCCGAGTTGTCTTTTCTTCCTGGTGTTCACGTCATTCCAGCAGGGAAGACTGTGACATTTTGGTGGCAGCGGTGGGATCAAGTATAAGGAAGAAAGAAGTGCTCTCCAGCAAAGTTCGACAAGCAAGTTCGGGAAGAAGATCTCTCTTGCCGGTGAAGTTCTCCTTGTGTTAAAGGCTCGCCAGACGTTTCCGGGGTCATCATCGGATCAGCTAATCAGTTACGAGACTTTCCGTGGCTAGAATTGGCCGACCCATCCGTGCTCAAGGTTATAGTTTCTTTTCGAGTTTTCCCGCCAGTCTGAGTTTAGATAAGTAGGTCTTTTATTTTGATACTTATCTGGTTAAAGATGGATAGTATGTCGTCCGGTGTTGAGAGTTATGGAAACCTAGCGCAATTACCTGGAGGGAATGTGTATCCAGAAAATTGGAAAGATGAGGGGAACGTTAGAAGGAAAGACTCTGGTGGGTTTAGCGAAGATCCGACATGGCGAGATCGACAAGGAGAACGTCACGAAAAACAAAAACGTATTGGTATGCTGGACAGTGAAGAAAGAGTTGGAAATAAAGAGACAATTGGAAAATGAATCGATAGATAGAGCATTGTGAGAGAGTTGCAATTAAAAGAGATGATGTTAGAAGAAGAACGAGAAAATAGAAAGCTAAGATGGCTAGAATTAGAAGAGGTGAGAAGGAGGGAGGAACAAGCTGAAAGAGACAGGGAAGAAACAAGGCGATGGAGAATAGAGGAACGCGAACGAATGATAGCTCGAAAAAATTTTGAAACTTCGGTTGAAAGTTGGGCTAGTCGGTGTATATCAAATATTAGACCGTTGGTAGGTGGATTTCCTTCAAATATTCAGGAAATTCCTGGTTTTTTTAATTATTAGAAAAACAATTTATTATTAATAATGTCAATAATAACATTAAAGCCAGGATTTTACAATCATGTTTGACTTGTAAGGCACGGAGTTTAATAACCCGTCTTTCTCCTACTCAATTAGAAAATTATGATAATGTTAAAACGGCTCTTTTAGCCGAACACAGTCAGTCCTGCCTATTTAAAACAATATTTTCAATCTCTAACTAAAAAATGAGACCAAACGTTCTCTTGTTTGGCTTCCGAATTACATAATGCACTTTCATACTATGTTAAAAGTAGGGGGATTGATCGG
Organism: Erpobdella octoculata; assembly: GCA_963978895.1. Lineage (NCBI taxonomy): Eukaryota > Metazoa > Annelida > Clitellata > Hirudinida > Erpobdellidae > Erpobdella > Erpobdella octoculata. Next base: position 9,482,280 of record OZ022240.1, on the reverse strand, counting down.
AATTACGATCAACTAATAAGTTTGCTGTGCGCTGACCGGCTCAAGGAGTTACCTGTTGACTGTCGAAATTTAGTTTTGACCCAAGAACAAAAAAAATAGATAGTTGTCTCATGAAGAACTTTCTCAAGTGGCCGATAATTATGCGGCTGCTCATGTTCAAGTCAACTAAAAATAGGTAGGGGAGATGGGGGCTTTTTGATCTCTGGGGCACATTGATCTTTTGGCAATAACGTAATAATTTCTAAATTAAAAAAATTAAAATAATTGTTTATGGTTTGTATTTGTTTCTGTTCTATTTTTAGTCCTATTTCCTTTTCAACAATCCGCCGCTGAAAGTTGATAAATACGAAAGTTTGATTTGACCGGAGAAAAGTACATCTTCACAACAGTTGAGTTTCTGTAATTACAAATTAAATAAACATTTTTTGAGGAAAATTAATTTTGGATTGTATAAACGCATGTCTAAGGCTTATTTTATTGCATACTTTAATTCTCAAACAACATTTATTGATGAGATATCGCCATTTATAGCGTGGTCCATGTCATGGGGGCTCTTTGATCTGTACCAATAAGGGGTACGTTGATCTGTTGATCAAAGTGCCCCTTGTACTAGGATACTAAATGTACGCATTCTCCGGGCATTGGAGGTTTAGTGTAGTCCTATAATTTGATATTTTCTATTATTGTTATTGCAAAAACGCAATTCGTTCTCCTTTTAGGTTTTCACAATGGTTAGACATCGTCAGCGAAAGACAGAGCGAGGTACAACATCTGTTGAAGTGATGGGAGCAGCAGTTGATGAAGTTCTGATGAAGAGTAGACCTGTCAATGCTGTTGCACGTGAAATGGGAATTGACCGCATGACACTAAAGCGATATGTTCGGAAGAGACTTCTCAAACCAAATGCTGCTTTGATACCGACTTGGAAAACAAGGCAGGTATTCACATTAGAACAAGAAGAGATGCTTGCAAATTATTTGCTGCAATCATCTAAGATGAACTATGGGCTCTCCACCAAAACAACTCGCCAGTTTGCACATGATATGGCAATTGCAAATAGCATCCCATGCCCAGCATCATGGTTAACTAATAAAACTGCTGGTATCGATTGGCTTCAAGGTTTTATGAAAAGAAGACAAAAAAAGCTTCAATTGCTGATGCTTCTGTGGAAAAATTGGAGTTTCTCCCAACGGCAGAAGAAAGTCCTGTTTTGGATTATGACTGTTCATTGTTAAAAACTAATGAATATGTTGTAGTTAGATTCAAAACAAAAAAGAAAATTATTCACTACATCGGACAAATATTTTCAGAAGATGGTGAATTATTATTAAAGTTTCTAAAAAGGGAGAGGACATCATCATTTAATTTCATTTGTGCAAATGATGACTTATTCCAATTTGAAAAGGATGATATTGTTTGTAAACTTCCAGACCCAATTCATCATGGCGGGACTGCTCGAGCCAGTCGTCACTTGGTCTTTGCAGTAGATTTATCCATTTTTCCTAACATGTGTTGAATTTATATAACTTTAATGATTATTATTATTAATAAAAGCTATTATACCTGTTTTCATGTGTTTTTTGAGAGAACTGTTCGGAAGAGACTTCTCAAACCAAATGCTGCTTTGATACCGACTTGGAAAACAAGGCAGGTATTCACATTAGAACAAGAAGAGATGCTTGCAAATTATTTGCTGCAATCATCTAAGATGAACTATGGGCTCTCCACCAAAACAACTCGCCAGTTTGCACATGATATGGCAATTGCAAATAGCATCCCATGCCCAGCATCATGGTTAACTAATAAAACTGCTGGTATCGATTGGCTTCAAGGTTTTATGAAAAGAAGACAAAAAAAGCTTCAATTGCTGATGCTTCTGTGGAAAAATTGGAGTTTCTCCCAACGGCAGAAGAAAGTCCTGTTTTGGATTATGACTGTTCATTGTTAAAAACTAATGAATATGTTGTAGTTAGATTCAAAACAAAAAAGAAAATTATTCACTACATCGGACAAATATTTTCAGAAGATGGTGAATTATTATTAAAGTTTCTAAAAAGGGAGAGGACATCATCATTTAATTTCATTTGTGCAAATGATGACTTATTCCAATTTGAAAAGGATGATATTGTTTGTAAACTTCCAGACCCAATTCATCATGGCGGGACTGCTCGAGCCAGTCGTCACTTGGTCTTTGCAGTAGATTTATCCATTTTTCCTAACATGTGTTGAATTTATATAACTTTAATGATTATTATTATTAATAAAAGCTATTATACCTGTTTTCATGTGTTTTTTGAGAGAACTGTTCGGAAGAGACTTCTCAAACCAAATGCTGCTTTGATACCGACTTGGAAAACAAGGCAGGTATTCACATTAGAACAAGAAGAGATGCTTGCAAATTATTTGCTGCAATCATCTAAGATGAACTATGGGCTCTCCACCAAAACAACTCGCCAGTTTGCACATGATATGGCAATTGCAAATAGCATCCCATGCCCAGCATCATGGTTAACTAATAAAACTGCTGGTATCGATTGGCTTCAAGGTTTTATGAAAAGAAGACAAAAAAAGCTTCAATTGCTGATGCTTCTGTGGAAAAATTGGAGTTTCTCCCAACGGCAGAAGAAAGTCCTGTTTTGGATTATGACTGTTCATTGTTAAAAACTAATGAATATGTTGTAGTTAGATTCAAAACAAAAAAGAAAATTATTCACTACATCGGACAAATATTTTCAGAAGATGGTGAATTATTATTAAAGTTTCTAAAAAGGGAGAGGACATCATCATTTAATTTCATTTGTGCAAATGATGACTTATTCCAATTTGAAAAGGATGATATTGTTTGTAAACTTCCAGACCCAATTCATCATGGCGGGACTGCTCGAGCCAGTCGTCACTTGGTCTTTGCAGTAGATTTATCCATTTTTCCTAACATGTGTTGAATTTATATAACTTTAATGATTATTATTATTAATAAAAGCTATTATACCTGTTTTCATGTGTTTTTTGAGAGAACTGGATGTGGGATCGTACTGAATTTTACCTAGGATCAATGTGCCCCATGGGGGGGGATCATTGTGCCCCATATGCGGGGCACTTTGATCTTTTTTAGGGCTTGCACCAAAGTTCAATTTAAAAATAGTTCTCTTAGATTATAAAATGTCAAACTTAATTGAATACATAGAAGAGATGTTCCTCTCTGTAATTAACAAAAAAAAGTAAATTTTTTGAACGGCTTGACTGTTATCGCCAAAAAACCTCAAAAGAGATCAAATAGCCCCCATCTCCCCTAATCTCCCACCTGTTGTTGCCTTAATAGATAGTGGAGCAGAAATCTGTTGTATGAGGGCAGATTTGGTTAGATCCTTGAAATTGGGTTTGCCTATAAAAATTAAGTTATGTGGGTTAAGTGGCCAGCCAAAGCTGGTGGATGTTGTGGAAGCACCTGTTATTTTAGGAGCAGTAGATCCTAATACTACCAATATAGCTCCTGTATTTTTGGAATGGTTTGCAGTTGTTCCCCCCTTACACGAAGAAGCAATCATTACCCCTAGGGTAGCAGAATTAATACAGACTATTGCCTTATATAGCCTGCCTACCCCAACTTTGGCGTCTGATATAAAAACAAAATCTTTACTTGAAAGCTCACTGGATAAGGTGAACTCCGACCTAAAGACACAAGAAGTCAAAGTGATGATCGGTCAGCCAGTTATTGATTCACTTACACCAGTTTGTGTAGAGGGAGTTACAGAAGAAATAGTCCCCGAGGTGCAAGTTGAGAGCAATGCTGTTCACATGGATCTTCCTGTCTCATCCACATCCGATCATATTCAGAAGAAACTGCAATCTGAGTTTGATGACATCACCGTTCTTCTGCTCTTCAGTAACCAATAAAAGACTTAAAAGGTGAAAATACTGTCCTCAGGTCTTATATGTCCAATCTCTATGTATCCACTTTAGAGGACTTTTACTGTGTATATTTTACATACTATGATTATGATTGGCTGTAACTTCTGATTGTATCTTAAAAAACACTTCCCCTCATTCACTCAAGCTCAAATGTTGTGTAATGAATTGACGGCGATGATAACGCATTTTACAAAAGTTTCAGATAAATTTAACACAAAATTAAATACAGTAAATATTTGAGTAATAAATGAAACCCCAAGTTGAAGTGATTAATTTTAGACAGGAGTACGAGGCGCTGGTGGCAGAGCGGTAGAGCGTTCGCCCGTCACCAGCGTAACTCCCTTAAGCAAGGAGTACACTCGCATTGCTAAAGGGGTAGGCGCCTATAAATGGCTGCCTCTGCGAAGAACCCTTCAGTGGCCTTGAAGTCCTTTAGGATTTTCGCCACTCTAAATATTGTCAAACATTATTATTATTATTACAAAGCGCCAGGTGTAGAAGCCTGACCTAGTCAGCTCTTACTTTTACCATCACAACACACAGCAATAATAGAATTAATGACTAACATAAGTTTCTGAACTTCTGGATCTGTGAATTTACGTCCAATAATTTTTTTCATGCTATGAATCTGTTTATGCACCAGGTATGGATTATGTGTATTTCCAACGTATACCTCAGTACCAGAAAACACAACAACAGCAGCGAGATATCTAAAATGTAACGGAGTCCTTCCATCCATAACAGCTGCTGTGCAATATATTGTATCAAGGTCAATCCCAATGATAGGGCCCTCTATGTCGGAGCTACAAAAGATATATTTTGTCAATTGTGAGAATAGAAAATAATCTTACTTACACAATGGGGACTTACCCATTTATTTTCTGAACCATAGAAGAATTAGCATCAGAATGAAAAGAAGGCATCTTGAAAACAAATTATTTATATTCATTATTATTTTCTTATCCCAGTTTCATTAAATCAAAACAATACCATACTAAAAATAATTTCAGTATTATTATTTTTGCTACTTTTTATTTATTTATTATTATTTTTTTTATTTATATATATATATATATATTATTTTTTTATTTTATTTTTTTTGGATCACATTTCTATTAATTATCTGACTTAATTTTTGCAACTGTTCTGTTAAGCGCCCTTTAAGCGCTTTCTGCTGCACACGGCGCTATACAAATTGTTGTTTTTAAATTAAATTAAAAAATTATGATGAAAGTTTCAGCTTCCTAGCTAGTCAAAAAACTGATTAAATTTTACTTGCAAGATTTGCATACAGAGAAAGACACACACATGCACACATACATAAACAGAGATTGTAACCTAAATAAAAGTTTGTAGAAATAACCGTCTGTCCATATATTGCTAGATATAATGAAAGTTTTACAAAACGTTGAGAGTCAATGGGAAAAATTATAGTGAAAAAAAATTGAAATCGGAATGAACGGAGCAGGAGAGCGAGCGGAAACGGGAAAGCGACAGAGAGTGAGAAAGCGACCGGGGGCGGGAATACGACCGAGAGCGGGAAATCGACCGGGGGCGGGAGATCGACCGGGAGCGGGAAATCGCCTGGGAGCAAGAAAGTGATCCAGAGCGGGAAATCGCCTGGGAGCAAGAAAGTGATCCAGAGCGAGAAAGAGACCAGGAGCGGGAAAAGCGAACGAGAGCAGGAAAGCGACTGGGAACGGGAAAAAGCAAGGGGTACCAGGAAATAAATAGGAGCGGGAAAGCGACCGGGAAACATGCGGAACCGGAAAGCGACCGGGAGCATGAGAGCAAGCGTGGAAGGAAGCGGGAGCAAGAAAGAAAAACGATAGAAAAACCTCTAAAACCCCGGGCAATGCCGGGTCCCCTGCTAGTTATATAATAAAACATAAGAATTTATTAAAACTATTTTGTAGTTTGAAAATACTGAATTTTGTATTTCGTAATTTAAATACTTCAGAGACCAAGTATTATGTATTAGTATTTGAAATACTTTTACAATGAGTGTTAGTATTTTGTATCAGAAATGCTTTTTAAAATAATAATAATAATGTTTGACAATATTTAGAGTGGCGTAAATCCTAACGGACTTCAAGGCCACTGAAGGATTCTCTGCAGAGGCAGCCATTTATAGGCGCCTACCCCTTTAGCAATGCGAGTGAACTCCTTGCTTAAGGGAGTTACGCTGGTGACGCCGGCGAGGCCTGAACTGCCGACCTAATGATCGACAGGCGAACGCTCCACCGCTCTGCCACCACGGGAAAATGTATTTGTACAACCACTGTGTGTGTGGCTTTGTCTGTATGCAATCGTCTTGTTGCTGATATATATCAGCTCGTCAGCAATGACAAAGAATCAATTGTTTTGGCAAAACTGCCGGAACAACAGCAATTTTACAGCTTATTGCCCCGCTACCGGTGCCTACTGCCTTGGTAATAGTTATAACGCTAAAATTACGAGAAATTTTTTTTACTTCAATCTGGTGTAACATTTGGTATAACATTGGTATAACATTCTGGTGCAATTTTAAAATACTTCTTTTATCTATGACTAGCGGGGGATCCAGCGTTGCCCGGGGTTTTCCCATCATTTTTTTCGCTCCCGTTTTTTTTTCTCGCTCCCGATCGCTTTCCCGCTCCCGATTGCCTTCCTGCTCTTCCTGGTCACTTTCTCGCTCGCTCTTTTGCTCTCCAAACGGTTCTGCTAGCCACATGACCTCTAAAACTCAGAATTTCTGCTCCAAGAAATATGATAGAAATCGTACCAAAGACGCAAAGACAGCCTAAATTTTCTATTTTTTATTTTAAATGTCTTTCATTTTTATTTTCTTTATTCCGATTGTTCACTTCTATCGCTATTGACAAATAGATCTTCATCGGGAACTACGTTAACTTCGGGAGTAATTTTTAAATGTTTTAAAGTGCTATAATTTTTGGTTTTTTTAGTTGTTTATGTTGTAATTAGTCTTTATTTATGTTTTAAATATCATTTACGTTAAAAAACCGGTCATTTTTCATCGAAATCGATTCAGGACGCTATACTGGAACTATTTTATTGAAAAAATCGGCCCCATCCGCTAATGTGAAAGATAACCCATAAATTTATTTGTGGCGCGCTAAGACCAATTCGGAGTGAAAATAGAAATCGTTGCTAACTGGCCCAGGACGCTAAACTAGGCAGTCGCACGGCTTGAAATTTGTGCTGTTGTGTACTTGATGCAGTACAGCTTGAGCACGCTATCGGACATTCGCGGAAAGATAGTGTTACTTTTTTGTTAACAACTAAATAGCGTGATAATAATTGTCAGATAAAGATAATAGGAATTCATAGCTCTGATAAATTAGACAGCATTAACGTTTGACGCTTACTCATCTTTCAGCTTCACGTTAGCTGTATGCATCATGTTTTCAGTGCCTAGCGTGGTAGGTCTTGTGTCGTGATTCGCGACTTTTAAACTTTTAAATTGTTATAACTCAAAAAATATAAGTCGTACTTTAAAAAATTTTGCAGATTTGAGTTTTTATTCTTTACTTCTTTTAAAATAAATAGAAAAAAAATTGAAATTTTAAAAATTTCGTGCAACTGCCTATGCTAAACTACGAGATTACCCGTCATGACACCGTTAATACTATTGCCACGGCGGTACGCGATCTTTGATTCGCTATATCTTTATTAATTTTATTTTTTTTTTACACAATATGGTATATTCAAATCAGAATTAATATTTTAATGAAATTTAAAAAAAATTATTTTGAAATTTTTATGCTACTACCCAGGATAGGGTTTAAGGGTAGGGATAGGGTTCGGGTTGTTGGTAATCCTCCAGTATAGCGTCCCGAACCGATTTCTATAACAAAACGGTTTAAAAAACTGTTTAATAGAATAACCATAGAACATTATCAAAACATATTACGAACAAGTATTTTACAGAAAAACTTACTAAAAACCGACTTTAAGCAAAAATATCCAAAGGCAGTGTTGACACGCGGAATAATACAATTCAAGGAATGAAAAGCAAGGAAGAGTTAATATTAAAATAAAATAACATAATATAATAAAATAATAAATACATTTAAAAAAGTTACAAATAAATTTTTAATTATTTAATATATATTTTAAATTTTAAAAAATCAGAGCGCTGAGTGGAAATGTATCTATGACTAGCGGGGGATCCAGCGTTGCCCGGGGTTTTCCCATCATTTTTTTCGCTCCCGTTTCCTTTCTCGCTCCAGATCGCTTTCCCGCTCCCGATTGCCTTCCCGCTCCCGGTCGCATTCCCGATCCCGCTTGCTCTTCTCTTCTTGGTCACTTTCTCGCTCGCTCTTTCGCTCTCCAAACGGTTCTGCTAGCCACATGACCTCTAAAACTCAGAATTTCTGCTCCAAGAAATATGATAGAAATCGTACCAAAGACGCAAAGACAGCCAAGTCGCCAAGTACTTTTACTTTGATATTATTTTATTTTTTCTTGGTGTTCTGTTGCTAATTTATTGTTTTTAATGTTTTTTTTATTTTTCTTAAGGCATATTGACAAAAACCGCCGCATTTAAAGAAACGGTTTTAGACATGGAGCAGCTTACGCAACTCGTACTTCTAAAGCAAACTATTATTTACGTGTGTGAAGTTAGCCTCGAGGCTGGCAATGCTAATTAAAAAAAAAAAAAATTGCTTGCACTGGGGCTATGCTATACATTGTTGGATGGGGTATAAAAAAATGAAATCGAATGGTATATTTGGATTGTATTCGGTTCAACAAATAAAAAAGTTATAAGCGAAAAACGACGATTTTCCGCCGAAAATTGCATAAAATCAACCTTGGCTCTTCTTTGAGAAAATCGATCTTTTTTTAAACTTCTGCACTGGGTATATCCGAGACGCTTGTTTTTAGATAATTCAATATCAAATCCAACAATATAACTTTCGCTTTTCAAAGTTAATAAATAAAAAAGTTATCGAATAAAACGTCGGACCGTATACCAAAGAAACCGAGAAAGCGAAACATAAACAGACGCTGCGATTGGACAATCGAGTCTAGCTCACTGTGGCTAATTATGCAAAATATTCAAATATGCAAAGTAGCTACTCGTTAACACGTTCAAATTTTATTTTTAAGAAACCTTTATTTAACTTAAATAATAAATATATATATATAAATATATAGTAGCCAAATTTTTTTTATTGTTTTTCTCGCTCCCGTTTCCTTCCCCGGTCGTTTTCACGATCCCGGTCACCTCGAGGCTAACTTCACACGCATCTATTATTTTTCAATTTTTTACCTCCATAAATTTTTTTATTTCTTTTCCTAAATTTTCTATTTTTTATTTTAAATGTCATTAATTTTTATTTTCTTTATTCCGATTGTTCACTTCTATCGCTATTGACAAATAGATCTTCATCGGGAACTACGTTAACTTCGGGAGTAATTTTTAAATGTTTTAAAGTGCTATAATTTTTGGTTTTTTTAGTTATTTATGTTGTAATTAGTCTTTATTTATGTTTTAAATATCACTTACGTTAAAAAACCGGTCATTTTTCATCGAAATCGCTATACTGGAGGATTACCCGGGTTAGAGCTAGGGTTAGGCTTAGGGTTAGTAGCAATTTTACCGATTGCAATCACGTCGACCGCCGGGGCAATAGCAGCGATCTCATGACACCACCACAGCGCTAACGAACCGTTGCGCTTAAGGCTTAACTGTAATCAATGCACACAAAAACTCACAAATTCAGAATAAATTCGCAGCCTCCTTAGAAAAGGAAAAACTTTCTTGCAGCTAATCATTTTCGACCATAGAATACACCGGTAGCTAGACTTGCCGTTATAGGAGATCATAGACTTATATATACGTCTTTGTAGGAGATAAACAAATTATCGCTCTGTGCGTTGTTAAGTTCATCGGATATGCTAATCGGATATATCCGATGAGCGAAAAAACGTTGTTAATTATATCCGGGGTTGAAGTGTCGCGCGATGTTAATTACATCCCTTAGTCATCGGATATGCATTCGATGAATCCTGCTCGAGGGCGGATTGATTGATAAGAAGTAAGATGGCCACCTCCATACCACTGCAGACGAGACTTTCTTAGTTCGAAAGGATGGTTTTAATTTGAATTTAAAACTTAGATTTTCTAATATTGTGGAAGCGGAGAGGTTATTGCTGAAAGTTAGTATTTTGATTTTATTTTAGTAAAACGTCATGATATGGTTTACCTAGGTTGTTAGGCAATGTTAGGCCTTTGTCTGAGATAGTTTAAAATTTCGTTGCTTAGTTTTTTCACAAAGCAATCAATAAAGTGTAGTGTTTTAGCTTTAAAGTCAAGTTTTATTTGGCTTTTGATGGGCTCAAATAATTGCTCATTTCAAAGGTTCACCTTTACATTGAAGCTTCTAAAATTAACATAAGATGTTTATCTTCCTTCACAATGGTTGAACCAACCTTGATAATTTTTTAATCTTATCAAAATAAACTGTGCTTACCACTCATATGTTCTAATAATTGGCTGTATAATAAATTTCAACCACCACCCATCTTTTATTTTCAATCTTGTGATTTATTTTTATTGTTTAATAGTTTATAAGCTAATCATGTCATGAATCAATACTAAACCTGTTTAATTGTGAATCCTCATATTTTAATTGAAATGATTTTTTGTTTCAAGATTCGTATGATCATAGTAAGGTCTAGAGTCTAGACTGACTCTAAACAGAATTTGTATGTGATGATGTTGTACTTGAACACTTTATTTAATGGTCCCCTGTAATCATGGAGGCATCCTCCCACAAAATGAATTGTACAGTTTATTGAGAGTCACGTATGTCTGCATTACTACTGGACAAAACCGATGTTTTGAGTTGCAGCAAATTATATTTAATATATGTATCAATTAAATAGCAGATAATGTTTATTCATCTGAAGTTATGCAAGAAGGCAGTCCAATGAGTTGGTGAGGGGATTATATAGATACAGTTTAGTTGATGAGCACAAGAACCAAGGACATGAAATAGGACTGCAGCTGCTAGTGGTGAAAAATAAAGGTGGTCATGGCTTTCCTTCTTCTGGAGTTATAAAAGTAAGATAAAATTAAGATTTATTATTTATAAATATGGTATTTAAAAAAAACTTTTTTTTTAGGTATGTCAGACAGCAGAAAATTTTTTAAGACAACATGTATCAGCCACAAATGCCAAAGATGAAATTAAAATAAAAGAACTTATTCGCCAAACATTAATATCAATTGGATCCAAAGATATTTTTAACCTGAGGGATCATATAAGAGATACACAGGATGGCATTGACAATCATTCTTATCTACTGCTTAAGTCGATCGTTTATGAGTTTTTTAAGTTAAGACAGTATCAGCGAGCAAAAATTAATACTCAAAACCTTAAAAGTTCAGGTTTAAGACAAAAACGAACTAAAACAATTTTATTTGGTGGACTTAAATTGTCATTTTTTTTGTGCCATTTTCAGTTTTTGTTCATTGAAAAGCCAAACAAAATTTATTGTAAAATAATAAAACATTTAATAAAAACATTTGTAAAAATCATAGTTTGTTGCCTCAGTTTTTTGCAAATCTATTTCAACATTATTGGAAACTGTGTACTGAACTGATTCTACACAAATGTAATCGCAAAGTGATAAGGAATAAATATAAACTCGATAGTTGGCATAGTGCTTTTTACTTGCTTAAAAACTAGGTAAATAAATGCAATCGTCTCAGGTAGATTCATTTCAGGGCAGAGAAGAATTGGTAGTGACTTCAATAATGTATGTTCATACTAAAAATTATTATGTACTTTAGAAAAAGCCAGTATCTATTATTGCTAATCTAACCTAGTCAGGATATAGTTCTAAGTCTAAGATATCTCTTTTAAGAAAATGTCTTTGAAGACATAGTGAATTCAGATTTTATGCTGAAACTTAAACTATCAGCATAAAATAGATACATGTGACTATCAGTTATCTTCAGATAAAAGCATTTTCTTAAAATGTTATGGTTTTAAAGTTTAAACCAAAAAGATTCAAGGGAATTTAATAAAGTCATTTCTGTCAAAAACAATTAAAGCATGCGCTGAAGAAACAAAGAAATTTTGATAGAAAGTCATAAACAAATATTGAAAGAATAACGCGTTGTCATTGCTTTATAATAGTTAACTGCAAAATTGGAATGAATTGCTTATCGAAGTAGGGGAGACCGGGGCATGTTGAACCATATGGGTAAATTTGCTTATTTATAGAAATTTTTTTGTCAGAGTTTCATAGTTTGGACTAATAATATAAATAGAAGTAGCTGTGTTGATTTGTGATGTTTATGTATGTTAATTTTAAAATAATCGCGATATAAGTGATTTTGTCGGTTTCGAGTAATTTTGAGTCGTTGACGTTATTGTTCTTTAAAACACAATTGCAAAGAAAGTGAGTAATTTTAAGATACATATTTTTGTTGTGTTTTTATCCAGTAACACAGTACGTGTTTTCTTTCTCGCATCAGTAACATGTTAATCAGCCTACAGTTAAAATACTAGGACCAATACGATTGGGGCATGTTGAACCATTTTGCTAGGGGCACGTTGAACCAACAATATTTTATCATGGTGATGATTTGACTTGTTATAATTTTTAGATATTTTATTAGATAATTTTAATAGAATTTTTTTTCAATTATTAGATATTTTTATCAGTTATTAGATTTTTTTATTAGCTGTTTTGTCTGGGTTTTTCTCAGGGTCATTGCGTGTTCTCACAATAACCCAATAACCATTCTAAAACACACAAGTTGTTACAATAATTACGTAAGCAGCTTCAATGATTTAATCCATAGCGTTTCGTAACACAAGAACTTATTATTAGTAATATTAATTATAATAATTACGCAACTTTTGTAATAAATTAGATGAACTTAAAAACCTCAAATACAACAAAACCAAAAAATTGCGAAATCCGAATTTTATTGGAGATATAAAGTAAAATAGATGATTGAAGATAAATCAATTTGACTTAGATAACATTTGTACATTTGAAAATGTTTTATTAGAACAATAACTGCTTAGCAACAGCAGTTATAAAATATTGGTTCAACGTGCCCCGTTAACGGGGTAAGTTGAACCACATGACGGGCTTGCTAATATTTTCTTCTATGGTCAAGGAAAAATCTTAAAATTAAAAATAATTTTTGGTATACGTAATAAACATATTTGTTTATAATAATAACCTATTTCAAGATGTTTTACTGCAATAATAAATGTGTACTCAGTAGAGTTATAAAAATTGGTTCAACATGCCCCGGTCTCCCCTACGTTAGGTTAATACTATTTCCACGGCGGTACGCGATCTTTGATTCGCTATATCTTTATTAATTTTATTTTTTTTAAAAATTATATGGTATATTCAAACTCAGAATTTGTACCTTTATATAAAAATTTTAATGAAATTTATAAAAAATATTAATGAAATTTATAAAAAAATATTAATGAAATTTATAAAAAATTATTTTGAAATTTTTATGATACTACCTAGCAGTGATATTTCAGTTACAACTTTTCAGTTACAGTTACAGTTAAAGTTACAACATTTTTCAGTTTCAGTTAAAGTTATTTTTCCACAAACATTTTTCAGTTACTATTACACTTATTTATTTTTAAGTTAAAGTTACAGTTAACTGTAGATTTTATACACAGCCAAAAAAAAATCTAGATTTTTTTATTTATTTACAAAATGGTAAAACTTCGAGTTCATTTTCAAAAAAACACGAGTTTCTAGATTTTTGGAGAGCCTGTTTCTTTTTCCTGCAGTCATATCACTGCAAACCGAGAAGATGCGCTCCACATATGCTTCTGAAGCAGGTGCAGAGATAAGGTCTTTAGCGAAGGCCGCTATTAGAGGATACACTGCCTCTGAGGCTGTCCAGAAACTTAATCCAGTTACATTAGCAGCTAATCTTTTTGAAGCACCAAGATAGGCATTAAGTTCTTCTTCAACAGAACTTCCGTGCCTAGATTGCTTGCTCGGAGAACTGGAAGCTTGCATTTCTTGGGCAAGCCTCTTAAATCTTTTTAACGGAGGTTGGTACAATTCATCAGAAGATGAAGATGCAACACTTGCTGGCATAAATGTAGAATTTAACACCTGTTAAATAAATGAATAAACTATAAGACAAATCCCAAGGCCATCTAGAATTTTTACTTTAATCTACATTTTAATCATAAACCATACTTTACCTTTTCTTTGATATATGTTTTTGCAGCATCAACAAGCTTCAACATATCATCACGCATAAGGCATGCTGAAACACTTGGATCCAGTAAGCAAGCAGCTGCAGGTAAGGCATCAAATTCTGGCGATGAAGCGTCTAAAAATTTAGCAAACCTTTTTCGCAGAGACTGAAGCAACATCTGAGCCTGCAATTTTGGTAATGTTGTATCTTGGAGGTGAAGAGTTAACTCAGCTACAGCAGGAATGAGTGATGACAGAGAAAGTGTGTCAGTTTGCAGATTATCTGTCATCTCTGCAAAAGGCTGTAAGAGTTTATGTAAATCTGCAACAGATTCCCATTCTGTGTTAGTTAGAGAATCGTGTCTCAATTCTTTTAAGATTTGCTCTAAGGGAGCCCGAATCGTCAACAATCTATCAACAACAAACAGTATTGAGTTCCACCTTGTTATACAATTCTTTACAACAACTTTTCCACACAAATTTATTAATTTTTCTTGTGCCACTGATGAGATTTTGATAAATTTCACCAATCCTTTTACTTTACAAAACAAGGTTCGATAAGTGTTATTCTTTTCAAGTTCCTTGACAACCAGTTGTAAAGTGTGTGCAACACACGGTAGTCTATGCAGTTGAACAATTTCTTCTAGGGATGAGTCTTCCATAACACTGTCTTCTGTCACTGAATCAAGTGCTTCATCATCTGAATAATCACTATCTGGCTCATTGAAATTTTCCTTTTCTATGTTAGCTACTTTTACAGCTTTGATCATGTTTGATCCATTATCTGTAACAACAAACAAGACTTTTGACCTGCTGATGTTCCAAGCTGTTAGAGTAGTAAGAAGTTTATCAGCCAACATATCCCCTGTATGTGGATGAGCAATCTGATGTAAATTCAAAACAACATGCACTGGTTGATTTTGGGATGGACTGTAAAATGAAGCTGACACAGCCAGATATGATGCTGTCAGGCTTTTTTTAGACCAGCAGTCCATGCTTATGACAATATATCGGGCAAGATTAAGATCTTCCTGGATACTAAAACTCATGCCACGGTGTGCTGCATTTAGGAGTTTTATCATTCCAGATGAACCTGCACAAGAATTTTTATCTAATTTATAAAAATTAATTTAAATTAAAAAATACATTTAAACACACACTTGGCAATGAATATTTCGGATCAGTAACTGTATGGTATTCTTGAACATCCGTGTTATTTAAAAATGTAGTTGGCAGACCAGTGCTTATAAATATTTTTGTCCAAAGTTCATCTCGCAGTTTGGTCTGGGGTGCATCTTTATCCCATTTTTGCTTTTTTTTGTTCTCTCCTTGGATAAAACTTGACAAGCTCGGTTGCGAACTGGGCGGCACTAAGAACTGTAAAAAGGTATTGATAAAAAAGTCATTCTATACATTTGTCAGATTATTTATTTGAATCTTCGACTTAACGGATTTTGAATCGGAAATCTGATTTCACGGAATAGTGCAAAATTCTGATTAATCGAAGTCAGAAATATTTAGATAACCGATTTTGATATCCAATATTAAGTATTACTATGTATATACTAGCTATATATATATATATATATAAATCTCGTGTCGTAGTGTTTGTGATTGAACTCCTCACTGAAAAAAAAACTAAATAACCTACCCCCTATCCTCAGACCTACCAAATGTACACAAATTTCATAAAAATCGGTTCAGCCGTTTCGGAGGAGTTTAATTAAAAAAATATTTAAAACATTTACCTGCAGTGTAGGTTGAATGAGTTGAGCGGGATGGGCATTGTCCTTTTCTTTTAATATCAGAGAATTTGCTATTTCGTTGTGCTTGCTTTTTAAGTGATTCATCAAGTTCGTTGCATTTTTTCCTTTTAAAAAGCTACCGCAGTTTTCGATCTTGCACTTTGACTTGTCAACTGATAGCTCATAATCGAAATATTTCCATACACTACTTTCTTGTTTTCTGCCACTATTGTTCTTGAACATTTTCTACAGAACGATCGCAACAGCACTATCAACTATCAAAAATAACAAAAGGCCGCGAATAACTAAACAGCACCATATATACTATTTGTTAGGTAACACCAAAGAACTCGATTTTTATCTTTAGATAAAAAAATAAATCTAATAATTAATTTATTTAGAAAAAAATTACCTTAAAAATATTTTTCAGTTAATAATTATTTTTGTATTATTTAACTGAATTTATTATTCAGTTACTATTACAGTTAGAGTTATTTGCCGTATTTCAGTTACTATTACTATTACACTTAACTGACCGTTATTTTTCTATTATTTTCCGATTTCAGTTAGTGTTACAGTTAACTTGAATATCACTGCTACCTAGGATAGGGTTTAGGCGGGTAGGGATAAGGTTAGTAGCAATTTTACCGATTGCAATCACGTCGAACCGCTGGGGCTATAGCAGCGACCATCGAAGTAAGGCAAGCCGCCGGTGTAGACAAATGTAAACAAATCTCTTGTCTATGGTCAGTCAGGAGGCACAAACTAAAACTCCACTGTGCGCGTAAAACCAAACAAAAACAGCAAATAAGCCTATATAGCCTATCTAGATATCTATGCAAATAATTGAGATCTGTAGCCGTACACCTGATTTTTCTTATTCGATATATTTAAACGTCTTAATAACTATAAATTGCAAATAATATTGTTTTATAATAGTATCTTTTATTTATTGAGCCTAAAATAAAATTTTTAATATATTTAAAAAATTGTTCCCATCGCTTTATTAAGTTAATATCAACTCTATTTTACAGACTCATTTGACTAGCTTATAAAGCACTAGTGTGGTATCCGGCATTGCCCGGGTTTTAGGAGTTTTTTCTCAGTCACTCCACTTCTTTTTCCGTTCCTAGTCGGTTTCCCGTACGCATATTTCTAAATGGTAGAAAAAACTTAACAATTGGCAGCTACCAACTATAAGGGACGCCATTAAATTTATTCTATTTGTCAAGCTAGGACGACCTGAAATTGAAGTATAATGGAAAAAATCCATCAAATTCAGATATATATGCGATTGTTTCTGAAGAGATCAACAATATTTGGACCAAAAGTTCTATTCCAATTGTTACTAAGGAACGAGTTATTCCAGGCGCGTCGCGTCGTTTTAAAAAGCGAGGGGGACAACTTTCTACAACGAACATTTATTTTGTAATCTCAAATATTAAAGTTTGTAACTTGCTTGTATTGATGAAATGTAAATTTCTTCAATAATTACTTATCAACTATAATTTTATTTGAATCACACTTGTGCATAAATATACGATACCGAAGGTTGCTAAAAATGTCATGTTAATATTCAGACAAACTAACAAACTGGCGACAAAGCAGTGGCGTAGCTAGCATGGGTGACACCCGGTGTGGATATCGATGGTGTCACCCCTTGAAAACGGCTAAAATAAACATTATTAAATGATTTTATTTAATTTCACTTTTCACTTTCACTTTTTAAAAACTTTTATTTAGGTTACAATCTCTGTTAGTGTGTGTGTGTGGCTTTCTCTGTACGCAAATCTTGCAATTAAAATTTAACCAGATTTTTGACTAGCTAGGAAGCTGAAACTTTCAGCATATCTTTATATTGGATGACAGTACATAATTCTATAAAAAAACGTAATTTGAACATCTTTCGTATACATTACATACACACAGACAGACATCGAGTGTATTTGAAATTAAAGTTTGTGTTAAAAAACTCGTTTTTCCCTTACTTGTTCTCTGTTTGTTTGTTTGTTGGCTTGTCTGTGGTAATCAAATCTTAGAAACAAATATATATATATATATATATATATATATATATATATATATATATATATATATATATATATATATATATATATATATATATATATATATATATATATATATATATATATATATATATATATATATAAGTGACTGTCTGTTTGTTCTTTGTTTTTCCAAAGTGACTTTTTAAAATATTTAAAAAAATATTCTAAATAGATTACACCCTATTTTTAGTCCTCCCAAATGTACACAAAAAATTTCATAAAAATCGGTTCAGCCGTTTTGGAAGAGTTTGGAGACAAACACTATGACACGAGATTTTTATTTATATAGATGACAAACTTTGTAATTGAAAATTAATACAAGAAAACTTATCAAAATGGATCTAGGCTACAAAAATAATAAACTGTGTTTTAGTGGAATTGGTTTAGTACTTGCGCAAAAACCGATGTAAGCATTGTTGCCCAAATAAGATAAAAGCGTTTTGCAATCAAACATAATCAAACTATTACCAAGCGTTTATGTTGTTATAACGAATTTAATTTTCAGTTCTTTACTTTCCACATGTTAGTGAATTCTTTCAGTAACTTTCAAAAATATTCCATTTGAGGCTTTCATAACAGCTGACAACACTTTTTTAGGTTTACGATTTGGATCACATTCTACAGTAAACCTAAAATTAAACTTATTAGTTAATTTGTTTATAAATGAGAAAAAATAGAACACTAATCCTCCTGATTACCCGACCGGACCGAGCCGCGAAAAAAATTAATAAATTAGAATAATTTAAGAGGTAACGTGTTACACTAATCGCAAGCCATACAAGTTTTGTATTATCACCTTTGCGTAACAAATAACACAAATAGGTCATTTTATTGGTGAGTGTGTAAGCTAGACTACTAATCCGCCTGACTATCTGGCCGGACCGAGCCGCGATCGAACTAAAACAATTAAGCCTCCTTCGGCCAAAGAAATCACATTATTTGGAACGCTAAAAAAATAACTTGTTAGCGTTTATTCAATACGTGTAATGTCCAATGGATGAATTGATCTCTCTCGTTAGTATATGTATACACACTAGGTAAATTTAAAATCAATCCAGGAATTTGAAATCATAAGCCAGTACCCGAACCCGGTTTTTTGAAAACTACAAGCCCGAACCCAAAAACCTGAGTTTCACAAACCCGAACCCGAAAACTCGAGTTTTACAAACCCGAACCCGAATCCGAAAACTCTAGTTTCACAAACCCGAACCCGAAAACTCCAAAAAGTACTACCCGTGACATCCCTAAAGACAATACAGATTTATTGTTATATCAGTTGCTACAGGATCCTCAATGCCATCAATAACCAACGGTTGATTCAATTCTCTTTCTATAATTGGAACAATTCCGTGGATTCTCAGTGACTCTTGTATGCACATTGTCAAGTACGGCAATTTTTGCAAGTCATCACTTTTGTTAAAGTATTCAAAAAATTATAAACAAGGTACAAATAAAACAAACATAATAAAAGTGTATTAACATGATTACCTGCTCAATATATTGTCAAGTCGACCATCAAAAACAGCGTCAATTTCATCTTGGCACAGTTTTTGATATTGAGGGTGACAAGCCAATGAGTATAAGGACCAAGATATGGTTGATGATGTTGTGTCGTGTGCTTTCAATTAAAAATATTACGTTTTTTAATCTATTTTGAAAGCTCGATAAAAATTAAAAACGATGATTGGTGACAGGGACGTCATTTCAGCAAAACCTTAGGGGGGGCAAGATGTTTTAGGGGCCCACTCAGGGTCCTCTGCGCCTGGGCACAAAACACAAAATCTGCGCCCCCCTGCATAACATTTTTTGCTTCTTTCTCCCAAACAAACCTGATGACCGGGGAGGGGGGGGGTAGTTGGAGCCACTTTAAAAAAAAAATTGAAACCCTTGTTTTATTTTTCCTCCCGAAAACCTGATGACCGGGGGAGGTCACACACCATAACATCTGAGTGATCATAAGAGCATTTCCAACTGTCTCTACGAACAAGGCTATGGCTATCAAAATCTGCTGTGAACGGTAATTAATATTGATGAACGAAAGAAGCTATAGTCATTTATTTCTGAAAAATAAATGATGTCGCCCGGGGCAGCTTGCCCACCCCCTTAGCCACGCCTCTGGGCCCAATAATTCAAGTATCTACTGAATTTTTATGAAATGGATCTATGCTAATAGTTCATATCTTTTTTTTGTTAACCTAAACAAGCTGGCATTTCATATCTCGTTCCATTTTGAACTGTTCATAGCTTTTTTAACACCTCTCCATCTCGACGTGGACGATCAAGCTTCCTAGTTTCTTTAGCATCTCTTCTCTCTTTTAATTTCTATGGACAACCTACTTGGCCAGACTATGAATAACGCTAACCATCTTTATAACCGGGACGGCATTTTTCTACATATGGCCGCATCCTATAATTACAAAAGTTTCTGTTTTTCTCTTCTCAAATCTCACTAAAAATCCTACAGGGGCCCATATATAATAACTATTGGTTCACATAAAAGTCCGAAGCCCAGTCCCCTTAAATGATATCCATGAGTTTTGAAAGTAACGGTCTGAAAGGTGCCCATATATTAACCATGGCCCACTTAAAAGTCAGGAGCCTACATAAAAGTCAGGAACAGCTACTTAACAGTCAGAGAAAGGCCAGTCAAAAATAAGGAAAAGGCCAGTTAAAAGTTAAGAGGGACCCACTTGAGTGCCGGGCCCACTTAAGTGCGGGGGACCAATTTAGTGTGGTGGATCACGTGAAAACGGGGGTGGGAGCCACTTATGTGCGGTGGACCACTCAAGGGCGGGGAGCCCACTTAAGTGCGGGGGACCACTTTAATGCCGGGAAACCCACTGAAAAGTCCGGGAAGGGCCACTTAAGTAAGTAGGAGCCCACTTAAGTGCAGAGGCTCACGTAAAACCAAAGCCCACTTAGGTGCGTGGAGCCCACATCAGTGCCGGGGGTCTCTTGAGTGCGTAGGGCTCACTTCAGTGCTGGGCCCTTTTAAGTGCGTGGGACCCACTTCAGTGCCGAGTGCCCCCTTAAGTACGTGGACCAACTTTAGTACCGGGGTTCAACTGAAAAGTCCGGGAACGGCTATTTAAAAATCAGGAGGGGCCCACTAACTTATGTGCTGGGGGCCCACTTATTTGCGGGAGACCACTTAAGGGCGGGGGCCCACTTAAGTGCGTTGGGCCCATTTTAGTGATGGGGCCCACTTTACTGCGTGGGGCCCACTTTACTGCGTGGGGCCCACCTTTAGTACCGGGGCCCCTTAAGTATGTGGAGCCCACTTTAGTGCCGGGGGCCCACTGAAAATTCCGGGAAGGGCCACTTAAAAATCCGGAGGGCCCACTAACTTAAGTGCCTGTAGCCCACTTTAGTGATGGGGCCCACTTTAGTGATGGGGCCCACTTAACTGCATGGGACCCACTTAACTGCGTGGGGCCCACTTAACGACGTGGGGCCAACTTAACTGCGTGGGGCCCAATTAACTGCGTGGGGCCGACTTAAATGCGTGGGGCCCACTCAAGGGCCCCCCTGCTCCCCCCTAATTGACGTCCCTGATTGGTGATGGTGCAACGAAGAATCTTCGACTCCTAACGTTTGGGATCAAGGTTTAAATCACGGGCATGGAGAATCCTACATCATGTAACTCTTTTAAAAAAACTCTCAATGCTCAGGTCAACTTAATTTTTTATTAACTTGTGATAGTCAAAGAAGTACAACCAGTTACAAAACTTGCATCTTTTGCCTCGAGAAGAATGTCGAGAAAATTCATTTTTCCTTGTTTATTAACATCATTCTATAAAAAAAACATCAAACAAAAAATGCTTTTGTGTATTGGTTGTAGGAACAAGAAAAGCAAAAACACTTTTGCAACTAATCCTCCGTCAACAAAAAGATTAAAAAATAGAATAAATCGTAAATTAAAAAATTAAAACGTGCTTTGATAAAATATTCTAAAATCTAAAAAATAAATTCACAATATAAAAGCGCGGATCACTTTTATTCCCATTCCTACAATCGTAACGATTTCGCCCCACGCTTTTATGTTTTGTTCTTTGTAAATTATTTTATACGAGCTTGTTTTTAATTTTTAAATTTTTTATATTAACTTCACTGGCATTCACTGCCTTTCTTTTTTGTTTGCTTGATTGCTTGTTTGCTGGAATGTCTGCAAACCTTGAAAGTGGTATTTAACTAACTTCACGTCATCCAATAGGAATAAAATTTAAAAATAGGTTTATTCCTTATGACAGTGCATTCTGTTAAAGTTTGGAGGGAATGTCTTGATGGAGGCAAGCGTAATTGTGGACATTCGTATAACAAACAAGGCATAAATTGTTAACACTTAAAACGTTGGGCGTCTTTTATTCAAACTAACCATTTGCTATATTTTAAACCGGATAGATTGTTTTTTTGAATTAAATGGCGCCCCACGTTTTAAGTGTTAACAATTTATGGCTTGTTTGTTATACGAATGTCCACAATTAGCGCATGCCTCCATCAAGACATTTCTCACACAGATTAGAGAGAAATTATTTTCTTCTTTTCAGTTCACAAAAACGTGGTATTTTAAAAAGTTTTTTTTAAATATTTTATTTTCTTCTTTTTATATATATATAGATAAGTTATATGTAATACTCGCAGTGCCCGTAGCGGCTTCGCTCGCATGAAATTAGAGAATTTGAACCGTGCATACATAGTAGAGTACTGCACGGATCAATTTTTTAGGTCTCGGCTCGTCCCGTCGACAACAGGGCCCAGCCCGTTTCAAAAACCGAAGTTCCTGGCCCGGAACGGCCCGTCTAATATGGGCCCGGTCCGTTTTTACAAGCCGAGAAGTTCTATATCTCTATATATAAATTAGTAGTGCCCGTAGCGGCTTCGCTCGCATGAAATAAGAGAATTTGAATCGTGCATACATAGTAGAGCACTGCACTGATCAATTTTTTAGGTTTCGGCTCGGCCCGTCGACAACTTGGCCCAGCCCGTTTCAAAAACCAAAATTCCTGGCCCGGCACGGCCCGTCTAATATGGGCCCGGCCCGTTTTTACAGGCCTAGAAGTTCTATATACTTGATGACAAACTTCTGCCCGTCCCACCTTGACTTCAGGTTTAGCCCGGTCCGTCTGAACACCCTAAAATCACTAAAATGTTTATATACTTGGTTAAAAATCTCGGCCCGTCCCACCTTGATTTAAGGTTTGGGCAGGGCCGTATGAAGACCCTAAAATAACGGCTTGGCCCGTCCGTCCAATGATAAACTGAACTCATCTACTTTTAACCGGCACAAAACCTCAAAATACTAATTTTCACATCTGTAGCACTTACAGTTTTTGTGTAGCAGTTATTTTAAAATCAAATAACCTTTTTCCCACCCCATATTTGAAGTCCTGAAAACCAAGTTTTCAAAAAAATGCTAAAACACGTATATCATTACTAGCAGTGCCCGTAGCGGCTTCGCTCGCATGAAATTAGAGAGTTTGAACCGTGCATCCATAGTAGAGATCATTTTTTAGGTCTCGGCTCGGCCCGTCGACAAATTAGCCCAGCCCGTTTTAAAAACCCAAACTCCTGGCCAGGCACAGCCCGTCTGAATTAGGCCCGGCCCATTTTTACAGGCCTAGAAGTTCTGTATACTTGATGAAAAACTTCGGCACGTCCCACCTTGACCTCAGGTTTGGCCCGGCCAAACTGAAGACCCTAAAATCACTAAAATATCTATATACTTAGTGAAAAGCCTCGGCCCGTCCCACTTTGATTTAAGGTTTGGCCTGGCCCGTGTGAAGACTCTAAAATAACGGCCGATGATAAACTGGACTTAGCTACTTTTAACCGGCACAAAACTTCAAAATACTAATTTTTACATTTGTAGCACTTACAGTTTGTGAGTAGCAGTTATTTTGAAATCAAATAACCCTTATTTCCACCCCACATTTGAGGTCCTGGAAACCAAATTTTCAAAAAATGCTAAAACACGTATTTCATTATTTTTGGAGTAGAAACTAAATACTAATTTTTACTTCTGTAGCATTAACAGATTTTGAGTAGCAGCTACTTTAAAAACCAAATAACCCAAAAAATTATGAAACACGTATATCTTTTTTTTTTGAGTAGATACTAAGTATTAATTTTTACATCTGTGGCAATTACAGTTGTTGAGTAGCAGTTACTTTAAAAACCAAATAACCCTATTTTCCACCCCACATTTGAAGTCCTGGAAACCAAATTTTCAATAAATTGTGAAACCCGTATATCATTATTTTTAGAGTAGAAACTAAATACTAATTTTTATTTTTGTAACATTAACAGTTTTTGAGTAGAAGCTACTTTAAAAACCAAATAACCCAATTTTCCAACCCACATTTGAGGTCCGGGAAACCAAATTTGTAAAAAATGGTGAAGCACGTATATCTTTATTTTTAGAAAAGAAACTAAATAATAATTTTTACATCTGTGGTATTTACTGTTTTTGAGTAGCAGTTACTATAAAAGACAATTAGCCCTATTTTCCACCCCACATTTGAAGTCCTGGAAACCAAATTTTCAAAAAATGCTAAAACACGTGTTTCATTATTTTTGGAGTAGAAACTAAATACTAATTTTTACTCCTGTAGCAGTAACAGTTTTTGAGTAGAAGCTACTTTAAAAACCAAATAACCCAATTTTCAAAAAATGGTGAAACACGTATCTTTTTATTTTTCAAAAAGAATCTATATACCAAATTTCAAAATCTCCTCATTTTTGGTTTTCGAGATATACATTGTTTTAGAAAAAAGTTTGTTTTGCAGTTTTTTCCCCTCAGGAGCAAAATTTTCAAAAATCCTTTCTTAGCGGATGTTTACGCTATAAAAGTAATATAAGTTCCAAATTTCACGTTCCTAGGATGAGGCGTTTGAGCTCGGCGTTGATTATCAGTCAGTCATCTGTCAGTCAGTCAGTCAGGACATGTTCTTTTATATATATAGATTTTTAAAGTAGAAACTAAATACTAATTTTTACTCTTGTAGCATTCACAGTTTTTGAGTAGCAGCTACTTTAAAAACCAAATAACCCAATTTTCCAACCCACATTTGAGGTCCGGGAAACCGAATTTTCAA
Organism: Erpobdella octoculata; assembly: GCA_963978895.1. NCBI lineage: Eukaryota > Metazoa > Annelida > Clitellata > Hirudinida > Erpobdellidae > Erpobdella > Erpobdella octoculata. The sequence continues at coordinate 9,457,248 of OZ022240.1, read as the reverse complement.
AAAATGGTAAAACTAGTATCTTTTTATTTTTTTAAGAAGAATCCATATACCAACTTTCAAAATTTCCTCATTTTTGGTTTTCGAGATATATATTGTTTTAGAAAAAAGTTTGTTTTCCAGTTTTTCCCCTCAGGAGCAAAACTTTTAAAAATCCTTTCTTAGTCGATGCTAACGCAATAAAAGTAATATAAGTTCCAAATTTCACGTTCCTAGGATGAGGCGTTTGAGCTCGGCGTTGATTATCAGTCAGTCAGTCAGTCAGGACATGTTCTTTTATATATATATATATAGAACATATATAGAACATAAATTAGTATTTAGTTTCTACTCCAAAAATAATAAAATATGTGTTTTAGCATTTTTTGAAAATTTGGTTTCCAGGACTTCAAATGTGGGGTGGAAAATAGGGTTATTTGTTTTTTAAAGTAACTGCTACTCAAAAACTGTAAATACCACAGATAGATGTAAAAATTAGTATTTAGTTTCTATTCTAAAAATAAAGATATACGTGTTTCAACATTTTTTACAAATTTGGTTTCCAGGACCTTAAATGTGGGGTGGACAATAGGATTACTGTGTTTGTAAAGTAGCTGCTACTCAAAAACTGTAAATGCTACAATAGTAAAAATTAGTATTTAGTTTCTACTCTAAAAATAATGATATACGTGTTTCGCCATTTTTTGAAAATTTGGTTTCCAGGACTCCAAATGTGGGGTGGAAAATAGGGTTGTTTGTTTTTTAAAGTAACTGCTACTGAACAACTGTAATTGCTACAGATGTAAAAATTAATACTTAGTATCTTCTCCAAAAAAGATATACATGTTTCACCATTTTTAAAAACTTTGTTTTCCATGACTTCAAATGTGGGGTCAAAATAAGGGTTATTTGATTTTAAAATAACTGCTACTCAACAACTGCAAGCATTACAGCTGTAAAATTTAGTATTTTGAGGTTTTGTGCCGGTTAAAAGTAGCTGAGTCCAGTTTATCACCGGTCGGGCCAAGCCGTTATTTTAGGGTATTTTTACGGCCAGGCTAAATCAAGGTGGTACGGGCCGAGGTGTTTCAATAAGCATATAGACATTTTAGTGACTTTAGGGTTTTCAGGGCCAAACCTGAAGTCAAGGTGGGACGGGCCTTGCAAATTGTAGTTTAGAATTTTTACAAATGCATCTCTCAGTTTAAATAATTCTTGTCGGGATATCAATAGATGGGAAAAGTGAAACCAGTACCATAGATATAACAATATTATATAACGTTAAAATATTATTAAAACGTTATTGTTGACAAGTTGTCTCGACTTTACGGTGGACAATATCTCATGAAACGTGATGTCTGTCATTACGTTAATATGTCAAAACACGTACTGACCAGATAGAATTCTTGCAAATGGGCTTTAATCGCCACGTCGGTGGTCGATATGATCGTCTTCAAAAGCTGGCAGAACTCGAAATTCTATACGAGCAGATCACACGCTTAAGCATAAATCAACAAGTACTTGCTAAATAGAAAGCTTAAAAGCGTCGTTAATTGCTGAGAGTTACATTCATAGAAATAAAAAAAAGAACATTTCTTCCACAACATCTAGCTGTAGCTGCTAAAGCACTTAAAACCGACAATGAACTCGTTTTGCGGAAAGCGGACAAGTCGTCGACATACGTTATATTAGACAAAGCAGATTACTATATTAAGTTGAATACAATTTTTTCTGACGAAACCAAATTTTCAAAAATAAAAAAGATCCGACTATCTCAACAAAAAAGGAAGCAAATAAACTCATTACAACTCTCAACTCCGGTCTGAGAAACAATAAAATCAAGCAAATAGTAGACGACTACACACCAGCTTATCTTTACAGCAATGTTAAACTCCATAAATCAAACTGCCCAGTGCGACCAATAATATCTCAACGACCAGCACCTACGTTTCAGCTAGCAAAATCAATCAATCGAATGATTGTTCCATATCTGCCCAGTCGATATTCTCTTCAATCTACTACTGATTTTGTCGGACGCCTAAGAACCGTCGATAACACCAATGGACTTATGGTAAAATTAGACGCAGAAAGTCTATTTACAATTAATAATTTACTAAGTGAAAATTGATTCAACATAGCTCTTATTCAATGTCTCCATCTAAACCTAAGTATTTCTGATTTTTAACTTCCCTTTTAACTTTTATAATATTTAATTTAATGTTTCATATAGGGTTCTGAAGATGGCTTTATATAACTGAAACTGGCCAGTTAACCCTGATCGTTTCATTATTCAACTATTTTAACCAATAAATTTTGCAATTATATGTCTCGTCATTTTAAATGGATGAAAAGGGCTTTATAAACTTGTTAAGAAAGATGACCAACGTTAAGTGGTCAATTGTGTTCAATAGAGCCTGTTTAAAAGAATATATATATATATATATATATATATATATATATATATATATATATATATATATATATATATATATATATATATATATATATATATATATATATATATATATAAATCTCGTGTCATAGTGTTTGACTTCAAACTCCTCCGAAACGGCTGAACCGATTATTATGAAATTTTTTGTGTACTCTTGGTAGGTCTGAGGATAGGTTGTAGGATATTTAGAATATTTTTTTAAAATTATTTTGAAAAGTTATAATGGAAAAACAAAGAGGTGCATTGAAATAGGTACACGAGATGAGTCTGTTATAAGGCACTTGGATTGTAAGAGAGGTTATTTTGATGACTAAATTAGAGGTCTTATGATCATTATGAAAAAAGTTGTCTTATTTGAGTTTAGAAGAGTTTTTCTTCAATTCTGTTTGCAAGAGAATTTATTGCCAAAATTTGCTGTTAAAATATATATATACACTAGAAAAAATAACGAGCCAATTTGTGCAAAAATAATCCATTTTAACAAAAATTTAACTTTATTTGAATTTTGCATTACTTAGTTACAGAAGATTCCTAAAAAAAATGAAACAATTAATTAAATGAAATAAAATAAAAATTGCTAAACTATAAAAAAATGAGCAACAATTTTAGTTGATTTTTTTAGTAATTTGGTGAACGTGGTTTTACAAAACAGCTTAAAAACAACTAAAATATAAATAACAGTTGTTAAGTTTTTTCTGATTTTTCAAATTTGTTCAATAATTTAAAAAAAAATTGTTACTTCGTTTCATTTTAGGTAATACAAAATACAAGTTTTTTTTATTTCTGTTTTGTTTGATTATTCAACTAAATTAGTTTCTAATATGATAATTTAAAAATCACTTACGCATTTTGTTTTAAATAATGATGGTAACACCACACCTCTACGTTCTCCCATTTTTTTAATATATAGATTACTTAATATAAGTATTATTACCAATAATTTATTATTGATAATCTTTTCGCAAAGATACATCTAACAGCACAGAACAAACAAAAACAAATAAATCAAACTTAAAAATAATTGCGGACATAACAAATTAAATAGCAGTAGAAAAAACAATTAAAACTCTCGACTTACACGCAAAAATGCAAATATAGAATGACAATAACGGGTTACGACTAAACTGTATTTAGCAAAACATGTATGTTAGCTAGTATTAGCTTGTAATGTTTGCGTTTAATATTGCACTATAATTAAAGCCAGTATAACATTTTGTTTCATTCAGTTGTTGAAAACCTCAATTTATTAAATAAAATAAATCCAAAATTAAAATGGGCAAAAATTGTCTTAAAAATTTTCTTATATGAGAATCACAGTTTTAGTCGTCACCACAGTTTTTATACAAATTTCAGTATTTACCTCAAAAAACGTTTTAATAAAATTGTATACCATATAAATACTTCTTATAAACAACTGCACCGACAGACAACACCAGTGTCCACAACTGTCCACCAATTAGAAAACCGTAAAAATTTAAATCTTTGCCTTCCAGAATAGGAGTGGGCCGCAATATTGCAAATATCTCCACAACAAAAGATTTAAGCTGGTGGATTTGTACAATAATTGAAATTGATGGAATCTTTCAAGGGAAGACATTATTATCACTTTTTAGACAGATTTGCTTCTCTGGCACAAACTTTCTTTTGGCTTTAATTTTTGCATAACTCTAAAAATTATAGAACGTTATTGTTTGTGCAATTTATATAATGAAATACTTAAATAATTTATGAATAAAACTTATAATTTATTTCTCCAAAAGTTTCTTTGCAGTTATGCGTATATTTTTTCAAGGGTACAAAAGTATTTAAAGTTAGTATAAAGGGTTTTTCACCAAATCCTTATATTTAAGGATTTTCCGACTTTTCATTTAATGCATATTTTTCTCTTAAAACGACATTTTTTTACTTTTACTTTACTTCGCTGTGGACATTCTTTTACACATTGTTTAGATAAGCAGGAGATGAAACGGCGAACGTTTGGTAGGTTATGAGTGCTATTTTGAAATGTAGTCTGGTGTAGTCTGACGGAATGGTTAATAGAAGATTAATGAATCAAATCTGAAATATAATTAATATGATTATTTTCAAAATACATTTCCGATTAAAAAAACGGGAAAGCTTAAATAATTGTTTTTAGTCTGGCAGTTCACTGCGGTTCAAACTAAGGAATCTCTACAGTAAATTGCTGTTTTAATAAGATTTATTAGAAAGTGCAATGTGTGTGAATTACGGTAGAAATAGAGAATAGGAAGTGTTGTTATCAATAACCATGGGGTTTAAAATGACCAGACTGTCATAAGTGTCAGACTCATGCCTCATATTGGAGTTCCCGGCAACCGCCTTCCGCTATTTTTATGAGATATTAATTTTCTCTAATAAATAAACTTCAGTTTTATTTTAATCAGTTTAGTAGAACTTTTATTGAGTTCCAACATATTAGAAAATGCCGTCTAATAGCTTGTGCAAGATCTCCGTAATCAAAAACAGATCTAATACAAGATAGCCACAATAATGCACAATTCTTTTAATGACGAATCTTCACTTTATTTGTTTTTTTACTTTCATCAACAAAACGATTTTATTAACCAGTCAACAGTTGTCTTGACATTTTTCGAAATATAGGCCACTTAAGTCACAATTGGTTTTAGAACTATTATCAGGGACATTCTGTTTTTAGCACGTGCGCACTGCCAACACTTAAAACTTATACAGCTGACTAAAGCCAACTCAATATTAAACTTTGAACACCGACCTTCAGTCTACAAAATATCTCATTAACTCTGACATAAACAAAAGTAAATGTACTTATTGTTTAACATTGTTTCACAACAGGAGTGCCCATTCATCTTATTGCTGATAAATTTCAGCTATATGTTCGTTAAGCCACCTAAATTATCTGCTCCACCAAAACAAAGCTGGAAAATTTGTATTGATATAAAAAAATGATTTGCCGACAAGCGTTTGAAACTGCTTAACGATTGGAGCTCTGCGCATGTCACACCGATCCACAAAAAAGGAGCAACATCAGAAGTGGCTAACTACAGGCCCATATCTCTCACTTCCTCGTCTTGCCGTGCCATGGAAAAGTTAATCAACAAAGACATCCTTGCATATTTTCATCAAAACAATCTTATTACCCCAGAACAGCATGGTTTCCTGAAGATGAAGTCTACATGTACAAACCTTGTCGAGTGTGTTAACGACTGGACACAAGCAATTCAATCAAAACAGCATATCGATGTTATCTACTTCGATTTCAAAAAAGCTTTTGATTCGGTTTCACACCAAAAACTTATAGTCAAACTCCAAGCTTATGGAATCTCAGGCGATTTACTGTTATGGTTAAAGGCATTTCTATCAAATTGATCTCAAACTGTGAAAGTGAATGGTCGCCTTTCTGCCTCGACTGACGTGATTAGCGGTGTCCCACAGGGCAGCGTACTAGGTCCAACCCTATTCCTCTTATACATTAATACCTCCGTGAAGATTACGTTATTTGCGGATGATATCAAATTGTACTCATCATTACTTCCTGACAATGTACAATTACAGTTAGCCATTAACCAATTAGTACTGTGGAGTGAAACTTGGCAATTTCAACTAGCCCCCGAAAAATGTTTCCACTGCCCCATCAGAGGATCTCATTGTAACGCTCCAGTTTCTACATACTCAATCGGCTTGCAAAAGATATCACCTATTGATCCCATCCGCGACCTTGGAGTATTCATTAACAACAAACAAACATCTAGGTCACATATCGACTATATTGTCCATAGAGCTCTCACCAGGATACATTTTATCCTCAAATGCTTTCGTTCAAGAGACCACAATCTTCTCACAAGAGCAGATACCATCTATGCCCGTCCCATCTTAGAGTATTACTCCCCCATCTGGAGCCCTCATTATAAACAAGATATAAACAAGATCGAACGCACACAAAGATATTTCATGTCACACCCGTCACTTGATGTAGCAAAGGATGAGACAAGGTTCGTAATTTTTCTTCCAATGAAAAAACAAACACACGTGGAGCGATGACTTTATTTAACAATTCCGTTAACGATATAAGATAGAACTGGAGAGCGCACCACGCTACAAGATAATACACTAGAACTAGAACCGGAACGAAAAGAGGAAGAGGTGGAAGAATCAAAGAGGAGGAATCCAAAGTATCTCGTTATACAGACAAAATATAAAACTAAAAAATAGATAGAATGAATCCAATAATAAAATAGAAAACCAATAGAAAAAAATGAATAAAATAAACCAAATAATTTAAATGACAATATAAACAAACATACGCACAATGAAACAAAGTTACAGCTGTGACACCTCCCAACCTCAGAAGAATAATGGTCGGGGTCACATATATTAACCACGAACATTATTCACAACATTAAAACATAGGAAGAACATTATTCACAACATCAGAACATAGGAAATAAAATACAACATAAAAATACTAGCAAAATAAAAAAATAACAGCTGTTAATATACATCGCAAGCATATAATTTAATCATTACAATCGTGACATAAAATCTGCCGGTACATTAGTATGTCCCGTACGATATTTGAAGTCCAAGTTGAACTCTTGGAGGGCTAAAGCCCATCTTGTGAGTTTTGCCGACTTTGTTGAAATTTCTGTAAGAAAAGTGAGGGGATTGTGGTCAGAGAAGATTGTCACTCAAGATAAGAGGATCCATGCCTTGAACTTCTGGAGGGCCCAGATGACGGCATAAGCTTCTCTTTCGATGGTGGCCCACTTTTTTTGAGTGTCATTTAGCTTCTGGCTGGCGAAAGCGATAGGCTTCTCTGTACCTGTGTCTGACCATTGGAATAGACAACAGCCAATGGCATCTGCACTGGCGTCCACTGACAATCCAAATTCTTTCAGAAAGTCGATGGTGTGTAGAGCAGTAGCCGTCGTAAGAAGGTTCTTTAGCTTTTCTAGAGCCTCGTCATGAATGGAAGTCCAGTCCACTTTTTGGTGTTTGGAGCCTTTCATAAGATCTGTGATGCATCGTGTAACTTTTGAAAAATCCTGAATAAACATTCTAAAATAACTAAAAAAAACAATTAATTTTCTAACATCTCTAACAGTGGTTGGTGTTTTGACGTTCTCAATAGTTTTAACTTTGATCGGGTCTGGAGCAATCAAACCCGATCCTACCAAGTGACCCAGATACGTGACCTGTGACTTGGCAAAATGACATTTGCTTAAGTTGAGGGTTAACCCAGATGATCGAATCACACAAAGGAATTTTACTAAGTAGTCTAAGTGTTCTTCCCAATTACGTGAGAACACAGCTACATCGTCAACAAAGGGCTCAACAAAGGGGGATACAGGTTGTAAAATTTTCTTTATTAATCTCATAAATGTATTTCCGGCTGACTTCAGTCCGAATGGCATCCTTGTGAACTCGTAGAGTCCATCGTTGCATATGAACGCCGTGAGCCATTGAGAGTCCGGATGGATGGGGATCTGCCAGTATCCACTCTGAGCATCAAAACAACTTATAAAAGTGGAACCGCCTACCCTTTGAAGCACATCTGGAATATCTGGGAGAGGAAAACTATCACCAGCGGAAAATTTATTAACGTGACGAAAATCGATGGCTAAGCGTACCCCCTTTGTATCTCCATGGCCTTTGAGTACACAAACGACAGGGCTCACCATTTCACTTTGTGATGGTACGATGATGCCTTCACTTCACTTTTCAACAACTCTGGAATACGATAAGCTTTAAACCGTTTGGGTTTAAAATCAGGGAGTAATTTTATTTTGTGAGTGGTCAAATTACATTTTCCTAAGGATTTTGAAAAAACTTCCGGAAACTGCGAAAGTATAATTTAATGTCTTTAGCCTGCGCAAGAGAAAGGTGTGAAAGATCGAGCTGGTTGAAATCTAATGGACTATCAGTTTCTACCCTAGTGAGATCTACGGGACCAAAATCACGATCGCCTTCATAGATCACAGAACAGTTATTGACCAGAGCATCTTCGATGCGGGGGTGATATTTCCGGATCTTGTTTATGTGCATATGCCGCGGAGTATTATTTATATCAACCATGTACGAGTGGGGTGACGATTTTCCTACAATTGTGCCGGGACCCTGCCATCTGGAAAAAAATTTATTTCTTCCAGCGTCAGGTGCTAGGATTAATACAGGATCACCTATGGAGTATTCTCTTTCTGAACTACGCAGGTTGTAGTTATGAGCATGCCCAGAGTCCGAAATTGACTCTTGTTTGTTATCCACCTCAATTTCGTCACCATCCGTTAGGGGAAAAGGCACCACTGTCGAGATCTGTATTTGAACTGGATTTTTCGTATCAAAAAACGCTCCCTCTCCGCCACTTAAAGCGCAATCAATCCCATTACCTTGAACGCTGCCGGTGTCTTCTACCGTTTCGGTCACTACCAACTCATATGGCCGCAGACATTGAAGGAGTTCGGCAGTCCTGCGGGTAATAAGCGCCTCATACCTCAAGTATGGCTTAACAGCAAACGCTTCTTCGATAGCGGGCGCAATACCAACTGTTACTTCCCTAACTGACTCGGAAGGTCTCACCTTTAAATTAATTATTTACACCAGCTCAGGAGGAGTTCTAGTGTCAGGACCGTAGAATCTACCGGTGTTGAATGGAAGATGTTTGATGGTTCCTAAAAGATCCTCCCGAATACAGTTCATGTTTGCGCCGCTATCTATCAAAGCTCGAACCTGGATTCTATTATCTACCAATATGTTGATAAACTCAAATTTATCCTCGACCGCTGTTCCTGGCATCGCCTTATTTGTTATTGTGCATGAATTGATTTTAACATTATCTGAACTGGATGAAGAGGTAAAAGGACGGTAGCCGTTCCTATTATTATTATGATGATTATTATTATTTGAAAAGTTTGGCCTAACCGATGCTGGTACAGGAAGTATCATTGCGTGTCCTTGTGCTTCAGGGCGTTTATTTATAAAATGTCCTGGCTTGCCACAACGATGGCATACGTTCTTAAAATTTCTATTGTTGTAATTACTGCTATTAGAGGCAAACGGCCGATAATTACGGTGTGGGGTGTTTGATTCCTGTCGGGAGGAATAGCTATTTTTAAATTCTGATCGAGACTCATGGCAAATGCTGTAGGAATCAGCCAACTCTGCAATTTCTCGGTGATCTAACCATTCGTGAAGTTCCTTTCCAATAATAAAATTAGTGATATCCCGGGGTAAAAGTTCTTTTAATTTATCTGCGCAAATTAGTTGTACCAACTTATCGAAATTGTTATTTATGTTTTTACTATTTAAGTAATACAGAAATATGTTATGTAATCTATTTGCAAATGTGGTAAACGTTTCTGATTGTGATTTTTTAGCCCTATCAAAACTATCCTTCAGCGTCATAGAATTAATTTTATATTCATCTAGGATAGCTCCTTTTAATGAAACATAATCTTGCTTCACCTCGGGAGGTAATCTACAGATAAGCTCACGTACATGGTCGATAGTTAATATATGCAGTGCTATTGCCTGCTGTTCCTCAGCTATTTTAAACTGTTCAAATAAACTTTCTAAGTTACTAAAAAAGGGGGGAATAAGTAGAGGATCATTGGGAAAATTACCTGCCAACTTCATAATAGGGCTTTGATGTACGCTCATTATTCCCTCGCGTCTATCGGAGTTTGTGATGTCTTAGCTCTTCCAATCTTATCGCCATTTCTAATTTTCCCCTCTGTTCTCTTTCAAATGCTATATCTAGTTCTTTTATTTTTATTGCTGTCTCGTCATCTCGTGCAGGCCGTCTCTCGCTGATTTCGCTTATCGGGGAATCCATGTGATTTTAAATTTGTAAACACAAACAAAGGAATATTTCTAAAATTATCGGAGGCGTGGACTCACAGCGTCCCAAGTTACTCTATGAGTAAATCTAAATAAAACCACTTACGGTTTTATGGGTGACGAACTCAGCGTCCTAATACAACCACTATCAAATAATCAAAAACGTGGACTCACAGCGTCCTAATACAACAAATACCACAATGGATGCAACAACTCGGTAACTCTACAACTAGTTAACCGAGATGAAAAAATCTCAACAGATTACAAAAGAACCACAGCGTTTTACTACGGTTTACTTAAAGCGCCCTCTTTATTCTAACAAATAGAAAAATTACACTTCCCTGTCGACCACGTGCTGCGTTTTCTTGGATGATCCTCGAGTTGTTGTTGAGGATCCTGTCGACTGCGCCAGAAAGATGTCACACCCGTCACTTGATGTAGCAAAGGATGAGACAAGGTTCGTAATTTTTCTTCCAATGAAAAAACAAACACACGTGGAGCGATGACTTTATTTAACAATTCCGTTAACGATATAAGATAGAACTGGAGAGCGCACCACGCTACAAGATAACACACTAGAACTAGAACCGGAACGAAAAGAGGAAGAGGTGGAAGAATCAAAGAGGAGGAATCCAAAGTATCTCGTTGTACAGACAAAATATAAAACTAAAAAATAGATAGAATGAATCCAATAATAAAATAGAAAACCAATAGAAAAAAATGAATAAAATAAACCAAATAATTTAAATGACAATATAAACAAACATACGCACAATGAAACAAAGTTACAGCTGTGACATTTCACAAGAGCTTTTTCCGACCTAAGAAAATTACCGTACAATATCAGACTCAAACGTCTTGGGCTCATGTCTCTGGAGCATCGCCGCTTGTCACATTGAAAGTTGGAAGGCAACCAACATTAAAAATTTTGGCTGCGTGAGAGCGTTTACACGAGCATTTTTTCTGACTTTAGGCGACATTGACATTTGGCGCCAGCGAAAATTTGCCTGTGTAAACGCGCCTTTAGACTATATAAATGAACTCAACATTGCAATTAAAAACTTCATCTTTTAATTTCAATTGTGATTATCTGTCAGAAACTGTTGTTGTCAAAATATTCCGTATTTGATTTGATTGTTTTAACAAACGCTCAAATTTAAAATATTACTAAACAGAACAAAAATGCAATAATTTGACAAATAAAATAAACTGTAAGCGACTCGTGCATTTTATTTTGTGCATTTTTTGCAAAACTAGTATAATTTCTAAGCACTTCAATGGCAATTAAAAAAAATTTAAAGAAACTAGAAAAATGTTAAACATTGAAAATAAATAATGTTCATCATTCTGTATTCCTGATCATCAATTAGTGACAAAACACCCCTAACTTGCAGTGTTTTCATGCTTAAATCAACTCAACTTTAAAAAAAAACTTTAGTTAGCGGTCTGTTTTTTTTGTCGTATTATGATATAAGCCTCGTTAAAACAAACTGTTAAACTCAATCAGATTCTAAGATTAAAGGTGAGAGTACTCGTGCGAGTTTTTTCCAAAAATTCTCTAAAATTTCCTTACATTTAGCTTTAGTTTTATTTTTATTAATTTTTTCCAAAAAATTGGGAAGTGGTCGAAAAATTGATTGTAAGTTTTTCTTACAAACCTCAGGTGAAGCTATTAGAAACGTAGAAATTTTTTAAATTCATATACGAAAATCAAGACTATAAAATGAGCTCTGCGATTGATCAGCTCAATTAGATCTCACCGAGGTAAGGTACTGATTTGATTAAAACTTGCTGTGGATGTCTATTTGCAAATTAAAGTTGAATCTAAAACGTCTTTAAACAAACAAATCGTCAAATGAAGGCATTCAAACTAACGTTGAAAATAAACTTCACATAACGGTATACTCGGTTGAAAATAAATCGTTATTGAATTTGAACGAGAGATCATAACAAGTAAGCCATGAAAACCAGTTTTTTCACAAATCATTTATATTTCCGGATTTGCCGGCTTTTCAATTATTGCAAAAATTATTTTAAAACAATTTCTTAAATTCATATACGTAAACATCTCTATAATTGTATTAATTTGTTATTTGTTTTAAGGCCTAAATAATAATTATTTTTTATTACAAAAATTTTGATTCCAAAAAATTTTCAAACTTCAATAGAATGCATCGTCATGAAGAGCAAGCCTAATATTTCAGACTTCAGCTCAACTGGACAATGGGAAGTTAGTTAATTTTTATTTTCAAGGTTTAAAAACATTTAAGCGAGCTATCAACCAAGCTAGTAAGCAAGCAAGCAAGACCAGCGTGAATTAAAAACTTGTTTGTTTTATTCTTAAATTAAAAATATCAAAACTCTATTGCAAGTAACATTTTTTTTAAAACATTCAAAAGTTTAATTCAATGTATTGTCGTAGAAAATGATTCTATAATTTTAGTTTAAGTGCATTTTTAGGACGGGAATTTTGTTAAATTAACTGTTTCAAATATTTGCAACCAAGCAAACAAAACCAGTGAAAAAATAATATATACAAAAATTTAGAAAAAAATATTTTTCAATGTTTAGCTGAGAAGCAAACTAAAATTTGTAACAGCGTTAATAATTTCAACGAAGTGTTAGAATTTAAAAGTAGTGTAAGACGTGGTGGAAGAAAGCGAGTAGAACTAGCTCTACTTTTACGTAAACTTATCTAAAGATCCTGCTCTGCTCAAACAAGCCTTCTGTACATACATCCGACCCCTTCTGGAATACTGCTCTCAAGTATGGAGCCGCCATCACCATTACTTTATTGACAACATCGAAATGGTTCAAAAGAAGTTTACCAAGGCAGTCCCAATTTTCAGGAATCTTCCGTACGTGGCAAGACTAAAAGCTCTTGGTCTCCAATCATTCGAGCATAGACGAATCATCAATGACCTCGGTTTATGCTATAAACTTTTGCATGGCTTTGCCGATTCTGATTTAAGGCATCAACTCAAATTTTTTGCATACTCCTCAACTAGAGGCCACCAACTTAAGTTAAGTTCGGTTTTGAATAGAGTCGATATTACGAAGTTTTTCTACTCTAATCGTATTATTGTTATATGGAACCACCTGCCTAATGATATTGTTAGCTCAACTACGTACAGTAGATTCAAGAGCTTAATTGTGACTGTTGACCTTACGAAATTTCCTGTTTATAAATAGTCATACTGTTTGCCACATTATTCTTATCTGAAATTTAAATGATGTTTGCTTTTTGTGACTATCCTGGATTATACTAAATTTAGTGCTAATATCAGGTTTTCTTCTGAGATTTTTTTATGACATATTGTCCCACCGAACTGGTTATTTTGATTGCATTTTGTTTCAACTGTATGACTTGACGATTTTCTTTTTTTTCTGATTACGTTTCACTTAACTGTATTCTGTCCGAACAGTTTCAGTGGCCCGTTGGATCCCTCTGTTCAAGTTGTAATAAAATAAATAAATAAATAAATAAGTTTTTTATCCGTTCCACTTCTAAGAAACATAGGTGAAATTGAAGCTGCTAAGCCAAGCAAGATAGATAACTTTGAATGGCGGCAAAGGCTGGCTAAATTCCGTCTCATTTTTGACTTTCTGTTTTCAATGCTTCTTTTATTAGAGAAATAAAAACAATTTTCAAACAGTATAAAATAATAAATTCTTAAATGGGACTTACATAACTCTACCGAGAGTAACGACATGCTTTTATTTACTGCGTAACTATTTTGAAATAATAAAACCCAAACAAAAATGATTTGAAAACAAATGCCTGTCTATTTAAATAGAAACAAAAGCTGTCTGCAGACTGATGATTGGCCACTAAAAAGTAGCCAATCCTGAACCTTTTTCCAACCAGAATTAAAAAAAAAGAAACTAAATATTTCTATTTAGTTCTTAACTATCTATTTATATAATTTGCTAACATCACTCTCAGCCTCTCTCGCACGCTTAATCAATAATTGTAAAACACGGTGACGCACTCGATAGGGGCTTTCTGGGGTTAGAACAACCCTAAACAAATTTTAAATTTCTAAAATTTCTTAAATTTCTAGTAACGAGTAAACCGTAAAAACCAGATTTTTTTTACAAATCCCTTATTTTTTGGAATTTATATATGCAAACATTTATTTAATTGTATTTGATTTGTTTTGTTTTTAAACACAGATAATTATTATTTTTAATTAAAACATTTTTATACAAATTATTTTTTAAAATGTATTTTAGAATGTATTGTTATGAGGGCGAGCCTTTATTTCAAATTACATATCGATTGAATGGCTAATGGTGTTACTCGAAGCACCCGTCGCGACTGAGTAAAAGCTTGAAAATTTGCAATATTTTTGAGCTTAAAATACCTTTATACATTTTCCAACTTTGGAACTAATAATTCTACTGAATTCTTAAAAGGCCTCAAGCAAATTACACACTAATTAATTCAAGTTTAGTTAAATATACAGCTGAGCAATACTTGGAAAAACATGTATTAGGTTATTTGCTAAAAAAAACTTTGTGTTGATTAAACTATTTCAAAATGTTTGACTGATGCTTGAAAATCGATTGATTCATGGGTGTTTTATGTAAAATTCATTTCTAGTCTGTCTACTTAATGCTCTAACCTTTATTTTCAAAGTTGAATTTATGGCGGAATAGGATGCATTCCCTCCAGTCATCAATTTCTCAGAGCAAAAATTTAATAAGGTCTTGGAAAATATTTGAAAAATGTACCTACGACAACTTCCTCCCGGTTGTCAGCTTTTTGAAAAAATTTATGAAATGACGTACATTCCTGGTAGGGGTATGTACCCCTACCAGAAATTCCTAATTTGACTAGATCGACATAACCTACGATCTATCATTTTTAGAGCTGCTAGGCTGTTGGCGAAAATGGATAAACTTGACCACATCCCTCTTCCGTTCCACACCAATTTTACTGGTTGAGATTCAGCAGTCGAATTGAGTTTAAAGTTTTTTTTTAAGACAAGTTTTTTGATCAAACGGTTTCTATCTATCTTTAAATTTGCTCTACTTTTCTTCAATTGCATGCGCGATAAAGGTCACTCAGCCTGGTTTTTAAATTGACCAGTTATGTCGCTTGTCGTAGACGACTGAGGTCTTTGTCTTTCGGAAATCTCACCGTGCCTGCTTCAAATCGAATATTACTTGGTGAAAGAAGTTTTGTACAAGTGTCGGACAGATGTCGGGTCTATGGCGTGGAAGTTAAATTTACTTATAAATTTTTAAACAAGTGAAGCAAAAAACAAAGTTTTTCAAAAACACACTTTTATATGTTTAAATACGTGTATATATATATATATATATATATATATATATATATATATATATATATATATATATATATATATATATATATATATATATATATATATATATATATATATATATATATATATATATATATATATATATATATATATATATATATATATATATATATATATATATATATTAGGGTGGAGCTTATAAAGCCATAAAAATTATAATTTTTTTATTTTGAAAGTCTTACCCTACTAATCCGTTCCTTTTAGTAAAATAACATTGTGTAAAAATTTTGAGAAAAAAATTCTTATATTTAGGGGTAGCTCAAGTACCTCAAAAATTATGAAAATTTGAAAAATTTTAAGTATATCTCATAATTTCTTGTAAAAAAGGCAGTAATTTTTTATGAAAACAAAAATAATGAATAATTTTTTTTCAATGTTTAGTATTAAGTTTCTGACTATAATTTGGAGACTTATGGCAGCCTGTTTCTTGCTATCAGGTATATTTTGCGATGGTCCTTTCCAACTTGTAGTAGGAATTGCAGCTGAGATTCATCATGTGTTAAAATTCTACTGTACTCATGAATCAGTACCACTCCACGCTCAACATGATCATTAACAACTTTTAAGTTTTGCACTATTTCTGCAGCTTTCTTGTAGTTCTCTCTGTCTTCCCACAAGTCTAGATCAACCGCAAGAAATCCACCTGGACGTTCCATGATGCGAAACAGTGTCATTGACTTTGCTGTGACGAATTCTTCTAAGTCCTTATCTTTAAATGAATCAAGAGCATCAGTGATTTGTTTGGAATGATTCTGATCTTGGTCTTTTTTATTCTGCATGGCAATTATCATCAGCATTTTTATTGAAGAAATGACCCGACTGTCGAAGAAAGCCAAGCTAACAAGTTTCATGGACAAGAACAACAAGTGATTGGAAAATTTGCGTGATGTTGACTTTGAGATGACTGAATAGATTGATGAATATTCAAGTAGTCACTTAAGCAGCAGAAGGTCATTGTAAGGAGCACCCGATGCTTCCGGTGCAGAGACCCAGGCTTTCAGGTAGACATGTACTGTGAACACACACACATCACGTAATCTTTTCAGTTCTGTGTGAGTCAGTTGGAATTGAGCCATGTTTTTCAAAACTATAAATAACTTTGGAAATCCAGTGATTTTTAGAATGCTGATTTTTCGTTTCTGTACATCGCGTGTATAGTTTTATTTTAAAACATGAAAAAATAAGTCGGCATTTCTTAAATAAAAAAAACTTTAAATTTATTCTGATATATCAGTGTTTCATTTTGAGTAAAAAAAATAATTCGTTTTATCACTGTGTGCGACAAAATTGATAAATGAAATTTACTATAAGCACACTTTAGATATAAATAATCACATTATAAATGAATTATACGACAATTTGTGTAAAGGAGCTAGCAACTATATCTTTGTAGTTCATCAAACTCTGTTCAGTAGGTTTAGATATATCACTTCTACGATTAATAAACTAGCTCTCTTTCTCTATTTTTTCTTTCTTCTCAAACAAACTCAACTTATTTTTAATTTAAAAAAAAAGAATAAAAACAACAGAACTTTAAAATAAATTTTTATTTTATTTATAGGCTGTTTAGTTATTTCAATATATACAATTAACATCGCCCAAACAATAACAATCTGCAAAAATGAGGATCTAAAAGCCATTAAAACAAATAAAAATGCGAATTTATCGGAATAACGATGATAATAATAGCAATAAAATATTGTTCAGATCTAGCAGTTCATAAATAAACAACAAACTTAGTTAGAGACGGTAAAGTACCGCTGCTCGATCATGTGCTCGGAAACAAATATTTAAATTGTCGCGGTTTTCTATCTGGTCCTGGTGGTGTGTATTAGTGCAATTAGTTATAAAAAATATTTAAATAGAGGAGTATTTTAGTAAAAAGTCTTTAAAAGTAAAATGTTAAAATTTGAAGAAAAAAAACTGTGTCGATCAACCAAAACTTTGATTCTCGAACGTCTGTCTGTTAAGACTTAATAAAAAGTGATTTGTTCTTAAGAGTGATGTCTGTCTTTTTGTTTCTTTTTAACTAACCGCTTTTTAAAACCCAATTAGGCCAAACAAAAGTGTACGTTGCTCTTGACGTCCGCTCTTGAGAGTGTCTCTCTAGAAGACTTTCACTGTACAGTTGTTTTTATGAACAACATTTTTCTGCAGTCTGGTTTGTAGCTACATTATAAATAACATCAGTTATTAAAATGTAGCTTATGCTGCTCTGAAATGACTTAGATAGTGTTTGTGCTTCCTAAAATATTATGATAAAAGGATTGTTTTAATTGGAGATGGAAATTGAACCCAAAAGTGAAAGTTTGAGTTCGGTTCGGTTCGATCATTTTTGGGTTCAAGTTTGGTTCGACTTTTATTCGAGTTCGAATGTAATCAAGCAGTTAAGGTTTGTCTAAGTTTGGTTCGACTTTTATTCGAGTTCGAATGTAATCAAGCAGTTAAGGTTTGTCTAAGTTTGGCTCGAAATGTAATGACTGTTGATTGAGTTCAGTTCAATTTTTTAAATTAACACTAATAATAGATACATTAATTGAAAACATTTTTTAAGATAAGAAAAAAAATCAAAAGTCATCTTTGTCTATGTCGCATCTATTAATCACGCGTGATTCTGAGATACCAGTTTATTAAAGCTTTTACCATCTATTCTTAACTTTTGATATATCAAATTTTCTCAACGGATATAAGAGCTGGGAGTTATCTATCTATATCAGTGCTGTCCAACCTTTTTGACTCAATGGGCCACTCAAATAATTTTCAAGGTGCCAAGGGCTGCACAACGACTGCTCTCATCAAGTTTTCTAAATGTTCGTCAGTCAAAGAGTTTTTCCTTTTTAACTTGATGTTAATCATTACTGAAAATCCAGTTTCGCATACATAAGTGCTTCCAAACATGGTCAATATTTTCCTGCAACATGTATGTATGTGTGGAAACTAAGCATGGAAGTTTCTTCCGTTCCCTTCCGAACATCCCCGAAAAGTCGGTTTTTTTCGGTTTTTATCGGTTGTCGGAAGTTCGGAATTAAATTATTTCCGAACCCGAAAAAAACCGAACGTTCGGAAATATTTTTCGGAAATGTCGGGTTTTTTCGGAATTCCGAAAAAAAAAATAAATTTCACCGGTCGTCATTTTAGATCAATGAAATATTATAATTAAATAATTATGTTATATCTTTCTATATATCTATGTATCTTTCTTTTTCCTTCGGTTTGCGATAATGGAAACAGATCAAATGTGTTGACATTTTGAGGTTTGCCCATCTCTTTCATCCCTTCTTCAAAGGTGCTCTGCTCAGGTCTGAAAAGTGTTTTGATTCAACTGTAAAACATTTGATAGAAGATCATGGTAGCACAAAAGAGTTCAGAAAGACCCTGAGCTATTCTCAGTCACGGCCCACCTTTGTACCTGGTGATGAGGCTGAAAGAAGGGTTCTGGAGTTGTCAAAAGATGAGGGATTAGAAGAGGTTTCCCAGCTTCAAAAAGAATTAGATCTGTACCTGACTTTGCCAAAACCTTTTGAACGTTCCAAGGTACTTTTTCGTGATTATTCTGATTTATTTGAAATATAAATAAATATACTAATGTTTGTGTTATCTCCCTATGAAGGTTGACATTTTACAGTGGTGGAAGCAGCAACAGAGTGCCATGCCAATCCTTGCCAGGCTTGCGAGAGGAATATTCTGTGTCCCGCTTTCATCTACTTCTAGTGAGAGATTGTTCTCAGCTTCGGGCAACATCGTCTCCACCTCAAGGATGGACCTCAATCCAGGCACAACTTCGGCTCTTTTTTATGTCCAACAGAATTGGGGGAAAGTTAAAGTACCTAACTGGAATTATATTTCTGAAGAAGACAAGGAAGAGGAAAGTTCGTCAACGTTGTGCAAAGAATCGGGTCAAGGACCTACATGCATTGAACTCAATGATGATTGATGTTTAATGCATTTTTAATTTTTGTGTTTCTTTATCTATAAAAATGACTGTGAGTTTGTCTGTCTCTTAAACAAATCTAAACCGCTGGAGCGATCTTGATGAAATTTGGCAACGAAGTAGTTTTCATACAGGGGAAGAAAGTTAATGTTTGGACTCCCTACCCCGATCCCCCGACCCCCGACTCAGGGGAACCCAAAAAAAATGAAAAACTATAACAAAACCCTGAGCAACGCGGGTAACCGCGCTAGTGGAAAATAAATTTGACTTCATACTGTTAGTTTCAGTCTAAATTTCGCCGCCGTAACACTTCCGCAAGAATTGCGTTTTTTCGGAAGTGCTACGGCTGTTCCGTATAATTTCCGAATATCCTTGATCTTTCGGAATCGGTTTTTGAAAGTTCGGAATGAAATTATTTCCGAACCCGATTAAAACCGAACGTTCGGAAGAAAAATATTTCCGATTACTTCCGTACCCGAATAAAACCGAACGACAAACTTCCATGCTTAGTGGAAACTGATCTGAAAGAACATACATCATCCAAAACTCAATTGGGGTCGTTTGCTCGTGTTTATCCTTAAGGACCATACTATTTTTTTTAGGTTAGTGAAAGGAGTTAGTTAATTCCGCGAAACACTCAACCTGCGCAAATGTATGTAAACTCCTTGTTCAATAGAGCTACGATGGTGACGCCGGTGAGATTCGAACCGCCGAACTATAAGCCAACAGGCGAACACTTTACCGCTTTGCCAGCACCGTCATACTATGCTTGAGTTCAATAATTTCAAGTTGAAAATAAGTATGACCCCCAAAATTTAGCTCCACCCATTAACGCACCCTAGCCTATCTTTGTAGGTATTCGATAAATAAAGTACATTTTTAAAGTTATTTTAATGTTTAGAATATTAGTTTGCTTAAAATTAAATATGGTTTATGGCTTTTGTACGAGGCAATAAGAAGTACAAGTGTTTTGAGAAAAAGAGCACGCACCCTGGCGGGCAACATGAGATCAGCCCGAGGGCCGCATGCGGGCCGCAGGTTGCACTGATCTATATGTATATTTGACTATCGTCCAACGCTCTTATCTTCCAAAAGAAAAGTTTAGTTCAAAAATGGTAATATGTACACTTTATTATTATTATTATTACTTTTTAGTACATTAGTATACATGCGTTGTTTTAAAAAAAAATATTTTTTTATATTATATTATTTTTCATCTGTTAGTGTTTAATTTTTTATAAATCTAAATATTTTTTATATTTTTTATTATTTTCCATTTTTTAGTGTTTAATTTTTTTAAACTGCTTATACGTCTGGAAACGGGTTAATGTATTTAATGTCACCCATCAAAGTACTAACCGAGGTCGACGTTGATTGGACGAGTAGCGGTGTTTTCAAAAACAAAATTTGCGCTGAAATGACAAACAAACAAAAACATTGAAAGTTAATTTAAGCGTTGGAGTCGAAGGTGTTTTTCTTTTGTTTTCATAAATAAAAACAAAGTAAAATAACCAAAGAAGTGGTATTAAAAAGGTTTGGCTCATTACTGTCACATTATATTTTAGGTTGGCTTTTTATTCTTTTAATTGAAGTTTAAACAGGGTTTGAATTTGGTTCGAGTTTGACCGTTATTGGGTTCGAGTTCAATTCGAGTTCAGCACATAAAAGCTAGGGTTCGTTCGAGTTTAGTTCGAAATGCTAAAATATGGGTCCGAGTTCAAATATTTCGGTTTGAGTTCGGTTCGATTTCCATTTCTAGTTTTATTTTTACTTTATGTGAATTCAATAAACATGATACTATTAATCAAATCAATCAAATTAAATCTAAATTGGCGTTTTTGGTTAGGCGTTCTTCTTTTGAGCTTGAGGTCTTGGTTTTTAATTAGAGCTTATTTATAAAACGGTTTTTATTAGGTGTATACTTTTTTTTATTAAAAATTCCGTGTTTTAATTATTAATATTACTTTCAATATGGTGTTTAAATATTAGGTAAAAACAGAAAAAAAAGAAAAAATACAAGAAAAAAAATACGAAAAGAAAATTAAGAAAGGACAAAAAATAGAAAAAAAACAAAGATACAGAAAAAAGGAAGAGAAAGAAAAAAAATGTGTGAAAAAAAATCAACCGTAAAATCAATTTTTTTATAAAAAGTGTTTAACTTTAGAAATAAAAATAAAATAAAATAAAAAAGAGTGAGAAAAAAAGCAAGATAAAAAAATTCAATTAATAAGAGATACAAATTAAGGCAAAACTCTCTAAAAAAAGCCTAGAAACGACGGGTACTTTAGCTAGTGTTTTACTTTCCAGACAAAAAAGGTTATGTACGATCATCCATGGACGGTCAGCCAAAAATAGCCTGGTACCCAGGCGGTCCCATGACTGCACAATGCTTCATATACGCATTATAAGTTTGATTTATAGATAAATTCTGTGGAGTAAAAAACACAACGTTGTTTTGAGATAAAACAAATATATTTCATTTAACCAAAAACCATAAAAATATTAAATCATAAAAAATAAAGATAATGTAAATGTAAGAATTTACAATTAAACCATTATAGCTATTGGTAGTAAAGTCAAAATGATTAAAAAAATATGTAGTTACACCTTCACATCAGACTCTGAAGTTTATCAATTTTTCGCATTTTTGTTGATGAAAATTGTCCAGCCCAAACAGATTTATTAGTTAATTCTTCTGCCAAATTTTTGGTTAAACAGTTGAAAAAACGCTGTACAAGCAATATTTTAACACTGTAATCATTAAAACTGTAACAATCGTATGTTATCAGATCTGAGTTTACAGAAATTAAACAACAAGCACCAGAAAGCTTGCGAAGCCAACCAAAACGTGGTTTGATGCCATCAGATTGTAGATGCCTGAGAAGAACGTAGTTGAACGCCGTTCTGCCAAAACCTCTGGTGTTGGATATGCTACAGTTTCAAATCGCCACGAATACAAAATAGAAAAAAATATCGAGACGGAGAAGAATTTTTTGATACTGATTGTTTACAAAAAACAAAAATTTACAATCAGTATCAAAAAAATTTTTCTCCGTCTCGATATATTTCTTTTTATTTTGTACTCGTGGCGATTTGAAACTGTAGCACAAACAGTAGATATTGACCTTACTCTCCGAGTTGAGCAGTATTCTGGAGAACCGGGAAAAATACTACGTACTCACCTTTTTCAGTCGACGTCGAAGAAGCTGTCCGGACTCTAATTTCAGTTTTTTTCCTTCTACGATGATGATTTGTATTGACAAAGCTGGATTCAAAGTCAACATCATTGAAATGAATTGAGCTAATTTTTGAACTGGCAGTTGGTTTCCAGTCTTTCCGATGATTTGCTTTAATCCATTTCCAGCGAGAACGGAAAAGCGACCAAAATCGAATAAGCCACCGGGAGCGGGAGAGCGAGCGGGAACGGAAAAACGACCGAAATCGGAAATGGGACCGGGAACGGGATTGCAAGCGGGAACGGAAAAGCAATCGGGAACGGAAGAGCAAGCAGGGAAAAAACGGGAGAGGGAGCGGGAACGGGAAAGCAACCGAAAACGGAACAAGCGGGGAAAAAACGGGAGCAAAGTAAAACGATAGAAAAGCCTCTAAGAACCCTTGGTAAACCGCTAGTTTTAAATAAATGTTTTAACTTCAATTCTTCAGAATTTATAAGAGAACAAAAATTTAACTTTTGTAGGCAGTTTTCCTAATAACTCTATTTGGTCATTAACTATTATGTAATGATAATAACAGAAAATAATGCAGTGGAATTGTTTTATTTAAACCAGTGGCGAAATGAAGCTTTTTTGTGCCAGGGGATAAAGTATAAAAATGCACCCCTGAAAATGCTTGTATTAAAGCTTTTCCTCCAAACAGGTAAAAGTTAAAAATAATTTTTTCATTAAACACGCTCTTAAAATAACCGGGAAAGGGTAGTCGTAGATACTTTTGCAAAACTTTCTAAAACATCTTCTACATTTATTTTTCTAAAAAAATATATTATGAGAATATCATTGAGGGCCAACGACCTTCCCACCCTCACAAAATCTTTTCTAAAACTTTTTTCATAATTAATTTACAAAATAAACTAACAATCCTAGGGGTTGCACCCACATATGACGCCTCTGGATTTATGTATTGTTTTTATTCTAAATATTTTCTTAAACTTCTAGTTTTTTTTATAAAACCTGTTTTTAAAAGTTTTGGAGACCACCCTGTCCCCTAAATAACGCTTTTTGATTTGTTTATTGTCTCAAAAAGTACATTTATGTGCGAAAAACAATGAGGAGCAGTAGAAAATCAATTACAAGATTTTTGAAAAATACTTGCCACCCCCAATCAAATAATGCTTCTTAGTTTGAGCATTGTCATCAAAAGTGCGTTTATATGCAAATTCTAAATAAAAAATTTTACTAGAAGTGTTAAAAAATTAATTACAATTTATACAAACAAACCAACAAACATCAGGTGAACCTAATAGAAGCGTGGTAAAAAAAACTGATGACCGTATCCTTCTCCAAATATTGTCTGTTTTCCTTTTAAAAAATTTTTGACTAGGAGGGTGGTTGCTAGTATTTCTTCCAAAAATCTTCCGTTTTTTAAAATACCTTCTAAACGTTTTGGTGCCACTAACAAATGGTTCCCGAGAGACAAGTGCCCTCTGTCCCTTTCACTACGCTTCTGATTTAAAGTAATAAATAATAAGTGCAAAACGTTAAATGAATTAAATGCGGATATTGAAAAAGATTTTATAAAAGAACTGTGATGATGTCTAAACTAACAAATATTTAAATGAATAAAGTACGGATATACAAAAAAGTTTTATAATGTCTACTTTACTGTGATGAGCATCTGGCAAAATTTCATTGACTCAGAAATTGGTCTGAAAGATTGGTAAGTAACTCCGTCGTTAGGAGTCGATTGTAGGCCATGATAATAGTATCCGTTGAGGTTGCTAATGATGCACCTTTTGTACCACCAGCCTCCTTTGTAACTAGCTGCACAATTTCCGTCTGGGTTATTGTCATTGTCAACATCAAGAGTTGTGAACATCATGCCATTATGGTAGGACATTGAATCACCTGCATTGACAACATTTTAAAATGAGTCCAAACCCATCTTGCACCTATGGGAAGGTTTCTGGGATTAGAACCCCATCCTCCAAAAATAATTCCCATGAATTTTTTGGTGTAGGAAAACGTATTACTCAATTTAATTTAGTGTAAATTAAAATAAGAAAGATATTAAAAAAAAATATCATATAGGGATAATTACTTTTATTAACCATCAGTGTTTGAGATATCTGTGACTATCCTTCCCCTCCTTCCCAAAAAATATTAAAAACGTTTTACTGCATGAAAATACATAAACAAACTGTTGTAAATAGTACTCTCTATATAATTTTGGTTTCGCGATCACATGACTCTACCTTTGTTTATTGCTGGCTCGTCTATTTCCTATCACTATTTTAGCTCGATTTCTGCAAATGAACTTAACAGGTTATGGTCCCAGAACGTTCCTTTGCGCAATAAAAGACATTTTGCGTTGAATTAGAACTGTTTTAAGAAACATTGCTTCACGTCGAGCGTTTAAAAAAGCTCCGAGTTCGAAATTGTAGCAACCGAAATGGCGAAATGGAAAGTTGAACCACTAAACCGGGACAATTTCGATACGTAGAGAATTCAAATAAAAACCGTTTTAATCAAAAATGATGTTTGGGCTACGTGAACGGAACTAAGCTATGCACTAATGAAAATTTTGAAGAATGGACGAATATAGACTTTAAGGCAATGTCGGACCTAGTTCTTGCCATTAGTCCATCAGAACTGAAACAAATTAAAGGTTGTGTCACATCAAAAATATCTGGTTGAAATTGGAAGAGACATATCAGTCAAAAGGTCCTGCTAGAAAAACAACTCTTTTGAAGCAGCTAATCCTACACAAGATGATTAAAGGGGATGACATGCACGACCACGTAAAAACATTTTTGATAATGTTAATAAACTCAATGAAATTGACATGGAAATTCCATAAGATTTGTTAACAATAATTCTGATGTTCAGTATCCCAGACAGTTATGAAAACTTTAGAATTGCTATTGAATCTTGTGACGCACTGCCAACTCCTGAAGTACTAAGCATTAAACTTCTAGAGGAATTCGAAGAAAGAAAAAGTCGAACACCTCCGATTGCAGATGCCCTCATAGCAAGTAAAAAACCTCAAACTCAAAGAAAGCCAGAATTTGTTAAGGAACAAGAATCATTCTATCGTTTCAAGTGTCATAAATGTTCAAAAGTAGGTCATCGAGCCAAGGAAGAATTAAAAAAATGGTGGGAAATCAAACCATGTTGTAGAGAGAGCTGATGAAGCTGTCTTCCAAGCCATGCCAACTAGAACAACCGGTTGTTTGGATTCTGGTGCAACGCCACACATGTGTCCATTGATTGACTCCGCAGTAGTTGTAAATTAAGCATCCAAAAATATGATTCAAAAATGGTACTAGCGTTTTGGTCATTTAAATCAACGGAGTCTTAAAGAACTTATGAAAAGTAACAAAGTTTTCGGTCTAAAGTTTGATCATTCGTTGAGTTTACCAAGTGTACCTATGGTGTAAAAGTATTTGCCTTAAACAAAAAACCAGGCAAAGGGAGGCTTGATCCAAGATCTCATAAATGCATTTTCAATGGATATGATCAACAATCAAATGCTTATCGGTTTTGTCTTCCAGAAAAAAGATCAAAACTCGAGATGTTGTTTTCACAGATTACTTCAAATACAAACAAAGCAGACAAAATGTTTTGACTCTGAATTTGTTGAAACTGAAGTTTGGAATTCTACAAATGAAACTCAGTTACAGTCTATTTTAAAAAAAAAAGTAAACGTTTCAAAAATAAAAATAAAGGAAGAGATTGTGAAATCAAGTCCACAATTTCAAAAATCTCCAGGTCAAGAAATGAAAAAGGCAAGAGGTCGACCAAGGTTACAGTGAGACGAAAGCAGAGGAAGACCTAAAAATGTTTACAACCTCGTCCCTGAAGACATGCTCACTGAAAAAATTGCTTGTTTGGTTAATTCAAGTGACCCAGTGACAGATCACGAAGTATTAAACAGTTCTGATGCAGATGAATGGAGAAAAGCCATGAAGACATAGTATAAAGCCTTGCTAAAGGACAACACATGGACTTGAGTTGACCGTCCACTTAATGTAAAGACAGTAAAATCAAAGTGGATCTTCAAAACGAAATTCAAAGCAGATGGATCGATTGAGCGCAAGAAAGTGAGACTCGTTGCAATACATCTGAAACGTTTCATGGATGAAGCATCTGAAATCCGCAAAAGCATCCAGATTTTCTGCAACGACCAAGAAGCTTAGAAACTAACGTAAAACCCAGTGTTTCACAACAGAAGGAAACATATCGACATTCGATACCACTTTATTCGAGACACCCTCGAAAATTGCGAAATCGAGTTGGACTATGTTTCTACTGAATAGATGGTTGCAGATATTTTAACTAAGGGACTTTTCACCTCTAAGCCTAAGCTGTGTGTTCAGGAATTAAGTTAATTAAGTGATGATACAGAAGACAGGAAGATTCTGTGTACTGTCTCATCCAAATGCCGAAACTTTAACTTTTTACATCGAACATACAACAGTTACAGATGGTTTCATGACTAATAATAATAATAATAATAATAATAATAATAATAATAATAATAATAATAATAATAATAATAATAATAATAATAATAATAATAATAATAATAATAATAATAATAATAATAATAATAATAATAATAATAATAATAATAATAATAATAATAATAATAATAATAATAATAATAATAATAATAATAATAATAATAATAATAATAATAATAATAATAATAATAATAATAATAATAATAATAATAATAATAATAATAATAATAATAATAATAATAATAATAATAATAATAATAATAATAATAATAATAATAATAATAATAATAATAATAATAATAATAATAATAATAATAATAATAATAATAATAATAATAATAATAATAATAATAATAATAATAATAATAATAATAATAATAATAATAATAATAATAATAATAATAATAATAATAATAATAATAATAATAATAATAATAATAATAATAATAATAATAATAATAATAATAATAATAATAATAATAATAATAATAATAATAATAATAATAATAATAATAATAATAATAATAATAACTTAGATTGGGTATTAAACGCCAAAAAATGGCATTAAGCGCCGCCTCCGATGCCGCTGTGGCATTAGAGAAAAGAAAAATGGCATCAAGCGCCGAACGAATGGTATTAAACGCCAACAAGTGGCTTGCCAGGCCAAGTCGTGTTATTGCGCGCAAAATTCAAAGAGTTCTTTTGATTTTAACTTTTAAAATAAAGTTCATATAAAATTGATAGCAAAAAATCTGTTAACTATTGACTTAGGAAGGAATTTTAATATAACATTTTAGATGAAAAATTTTAGATATTTGCCGCTATAACGTTACAGCACAAGCGGGGAATTTTCCAGTGGTCACAATAGTAATAGTAACAATAATTAAAAGTTTAGTTAATCGGTTTGATAAAGCACTCATGTTGTTAGTATTAAAAGTTATAATTATTCAAATATTCTGCTTTTTGGTTAATTTACACCAGTTTTTCAATCCAAGTCTTGGCAGATGGATTGATAGGCGACTTTTTGTTAGTATATATTATATTATTATATTTCACTTATAGCAATTTATAAATTTATATCTATTACTGTCTGCCATTTCTTATACTAATAATTATAGAATAGAGTAATTCTCTAATAGTGTTACTAGTGTAGCATGCTGGATTTGATTAACTAACTCAGATTGATATATTTTCAAAGTAGCAATAAAAATAAAAAACCTATCTTTGTTAGAATTCTTTTTTAAACTATTTATTTGTCACTTAAAAAATGATTCTATCTATTCAAGTGAAAATATTAGCATTATTTCCTGGTAATTGCTGTTAGTTCTACAGACTCCATAACATGTTTTTCAGTTACAGTTACACATTGTTTCATAGTATATTTGAAACAAGTAATTTAGAAAACCAGATATAATAAACATATGAAAACATTCATACTAGGTAGATATTAATAATTATAATAAGGAATTTTATTTTATTTCATTTAACAAATTTATTCCCAGGTACTTTATACAGTATGGAAATAATAACAGAAGAGCTAAGAAGTGTTGTCAAACTCTTAATTAAATATATCTTTGAAGTTTTGCCATCAGAAGTATGAACTGTTCAACTTGAAATCAAGTGCCTCTCATTTAACTGGAACAACACAAAATTGCAACTTCAATAAATTTCTAAACATTTTTTATTTGGGTTGTACTACTGTTTAAATAACATTACATGCTCTGAAGTGTTTGCATTTCAATTGATTCTATGTTTTGGTCTTGTATTCGATGTCAAAATTTGTCAACAGGTTTCTATGGATACTATATTAATATTTTGACACTTTTGCTCATTGTTCTTGCTATTTATGTCATTTCTTCCAAAAGAATAAATAGTAGTAGCTCATGATATAGCTCATTTTTTTAAATAATTTAGCAGCAATAGATAAGAAATTTATACATTCTTAGTATTTAAAAAGATTGATCTTTTGTTTATTTTTTCATTTCTTTTAAGATGATTTTTTTTTGCTTTTAGCAGTTGAAATAAATACAAATTTGATTTGTCTGTTTTGTTTGGAGGTTGTCTTTTTCCTATTGTTTTACTAGTCTTCTCCAGCTGTAAGAGTATATTTAACTATGCAGGCTCATAAAATCTTTATTTTTATTTTTACTGTTTTTCAATAAATCTTACTACTTTAGCTTTGATTGCGTATTCTAATTTATTTATATCTGCAATATTTTTTCTATCAATATGCTTTTTGTTACATAAATCTGTAAAACTTTTTTTATTTGTATCTAATACATCACGAAGTTGATTTAGAGTAGGAATTTTATGGAAATTAATGTATTCCGAATATATTTCTCTGATGGTGTATGCTTGATTTAAATCCCAGTGAACTCTTGGGGGCCTTTAGAGTTGTTTTTCAGGTGACGGTGGTTCGTTGTTTGAAGTAAAAGCGTGTATGTGTGTATGAAATGAACTAGTTGATTGTATGTGTGTATTAATTAAACTAGTTGACATCTATGTCTGTATCAAATGGCATGTGTGCATGAAATGTACTAGCTGACTGTATGTCTGTATAAGATGGCATGTGTACATGAAATGAACTATTTGACTCTATGTCTGTATGAGATGTGTCTATGTGTTTATAAACATTATTGACGCTTTTTTCCATGAGAGCTGAACTTGTACTTTTAGAATGAACTGCATAATGCACTTCAGCGGTTTGTGTCGAAAGCCCCCAGGCGTGGTCCCAGGATTTTCTGGAGGAGAGAATGATTAAGTCATTGTTGATTGGGAGTCTTATATTATATATATTTCTTTTTTATAGATTTTAACGTTATCATCAAGTAATGAGTGTGTTGTAAAAAATGGCGTTTTTGAACATAAGAAATGTGTATGTTCCTATTCAATCTCCGTAAAAATACAATACAAAATAACATTTATATCGTGCCCTTATGAAAAAAACAATTCTTTCGCAAAGGCGCGCAGTTCATCAGCATCTCCTAATCAAAAAACTTTAACTTGTTTAATGTCTATAGAATGACGAACATGCACTTTCCTTCAACCTCAGTAAACACAAATGCAATATTCAAATAGTGTTAGGTTTGAATGGTTTGAAACGAAAATTTGAAAGTTTTGTTGGTCAAGTTTGACTCAAATGTATTTTTGTTCGTTGAGAATTTGAAAGAACGAGTAGATAAATGACAATCTTGTTGTTCAGAGTTAGAGGTTTGGCTAGAACTTTCGCATTCTCAATGCTCAGTGGGTGCCGATTTAAAGAATGACGTAATCTTAATGAAGTTGCTGATTTTTCCTTGACATCTTTTACACAATAATTAGAGTTTGTGCAATTGAATTAGTAAAACAAAAACTGATTTAAGAATTATAAAATTAAGTACTATACCACCTCTAGACTTCACAGAAAACAGTGGGTATTTTCCCTTTTTGATTAATATAGGTAATGGAAAAACTAGTGTTTAAAACTCGCACACACTCAATTTTGTATTAAAAATTTTTAACGATTAGCGCCAGCAAACAACAAAGAATAGAAAACCGAATTTATAAGCTGTTGGTTGGCAGGACATAATCGCTTTCGGTTGGTCATGCATAACTTACTTAGGTATAGTAATGAGATATTAATTGCGCTATTCTGATGCCCACAGATTTCTTCGCATTTTATAACTATCTAGGTTGGATAGATAGTCGGTGTTTGACGGGGGGTTGTTTAGTAATACGTTTAACTTTATTTATTCATTGACAAAATTGAGCTCTTAGGCTGGTGGGGGAGACGCATCCCCAATGGTGGGACCGCGCCTGAATACCCCATATGACGGGCTACCACATATCTATGCTTCGTCTGAATTTCGGATATAGTCGTCGTCAACATGCGACATACAGTATTGCATGAGACGTTGTATTTAAAGCCCATAGCACGATATAATGGCCCGATTATGTTTGTAATATTTGTGGCATTCATTTAAAAGTTTTGGCGCGTTTCACCCTGTATGCGTGCATCGTTTAGCTCTGGAATTTCACGCTACCATCCATCCTTCAGAACTTTTTATGTGATGTGCGCTGGTGTTCGCTTCGTTTCATAGTGTTTCAGCACATTTTTATGTGAGCGCGTGCAAGTGCGCGCTCACTTGGTAACTTTATCAGCACTGGGCGTGCTGGGATGCACGCTAGTTCTACGATGTAACAGAAATCGCCACAATAATCATGTCAATTTTGGAATTTGCTAAACGCTGATCGACAGAACTACCTATAATTTCAAATATTTGTAAAAAAAATACTTTTATTTTCACCATTTAAAATTTAGCCAGTGTAATACTGTAGTTTAAATTTAACATTGACGCTTAACTAAAACATTAAAACTAGGATAACTTTTTTAAATTGTTTAAATTTTTAAAATATCACGTTTAGTTGAAATAGTCTAATTGATTAAAGAGTTATTAAAAATAAATAAAATGTTTTTATATTACATAAACAAGTATACGATTAGCTAAAAAAATTTAATTTCTGATATCTACTAAACAATATGTTGGTTTTAATTTCCCCAAGTTTGGTTAAAAAATATCATTTGATTTAAAAATTAAATGCAAAAAACGAATAGATTTAGCAAAAAAATACAAAATACTGTTGCTCAAATTTGACATTAAACCTTTAACTACAAAATTTGAATTTTTGATAATTATTTAGAAACGTAAATATTTTGCAAATAATGAGTTTGGTTTTAAAACATCAATTGGTTAAAAAACTATTAACGAATTTTGAATTAAACGTTTTTATGAATTAAACAGCTAAACGTTGAGTTAGAAAACTAAAAATGCAGATTATCATTAAAATTTATCTTCTTCAAAATTTGAAAAAATTTGGTTAAAAAATTTCGCTTGGTTGAAAAATTATTTCCAAAAACCGAGCCACGAAATTGCTTAAATTTCAAGCATTAACTAAATACTTCTAAATTAATTGTAAACGTACAGCTACAAACTTCAATTTTAACACAATTTTTAAATCTTAGTTAGACATTTGACATGTAAAATTTTGGTTAATTTTTTTCAAGGGGTTGAAAAGTTATTTGAGAAAAACCAATAAAATGAAGCTATTGTGGACCTAACATCTATGAAGTCTTGTTATTTGGACATTAAACGTTGAGCTACAAAATTGAAAATTTGGAATTATGTAGAAACATAGCAATATTTATTGCCTACAAAATTTCGTTGAAAAATCTTAATCGGTTAAAAAATTATTAACAAAATACGAAGCAACAAAACTTAAGGCATGTTACGTCTGAAGTGAAATTGACTTCGAGCTTCAGGTCGAGTGCATTACTTAGACGATCTAAGTGATTTTTTTTTCGAAGCTCAAAAATTAATAGAGTAATAAGAAACGAATTATGAATAATAGTTAATAATAAGTATTTTTAAGGAGTTACTAGAAGTTCCAGCTTTTAAAAGTATTTATTTCTTCTTATTATTCGAAAAATGTGAAATCGCGCCAAAATCGTAAAAGTATTTAAATTCAAATTTTATTGCCGTTTAAACTTTTTTTTTTTTGTAAATCTCTTTCAATATTAATTTTTAACAGTTTTAGATCAAAAACCGCTTTTCATATTACTTTACGCGTTCAGAACTACGTCGTCGCCGAATGCCATTTTGTAACTTTATCTAAGTTATAATAATAATAATAATAATAATAATAATAATAATAATAATAATAATAATAATAATAATAATAATAATAATAATAATAATAATAATAATAATAATAATAATAATAATAATAATAATAATAATAATAATAATAATAATAATAATAATAATAATAATAATAATAATAATAATAATAATAATAATAATAATAATAATAATAATAATAATAATAATAATAATAATAATAGGATTGATTAGAAGCGCCAGTTGCTAAGCTTCAGAGGCGCCGGGAACGACTCGTGCATATGGGATCACACAGTATTACCTGCCACCCGCACGTGTCTCCGAAATCGGAATGTGCCGAACCCTATTACACCCCAGTCGTGAAACTGGTACTCATTTATCGACCAGTGAAGGATGAAAGGCTGAGTTGGCCTGAGCAGTGTGAGTGAATTCTTTGCTCAACGGAATTACGCCTCGCCGTGACTGAGATTTGAACCTACGACGGCAGGATGATAGCATAACTGCTTTCACCACTGTGCTACGGCGCCCCCAAATGACTAGCAAAGATTTTAGGCTGGTCCTCTGCCGAATGTTTTGGTTTCACTTGTCTACTAATCTTCGCAACTACTTTTGTACATTAACTTTGTTTGTGTCTGATGAATGATGAAGCTTAAATGTTTGATTGCATTTTGCCTATCGAAACTAAAATCTATGCGATCGCATCGATTGAATTTGTATAGATCGTAAAGGGAAGAGTTGTAAATAGTACGCTCTATATGAGTTTTGTTTCGCGGTCACATGACTCTACCTTTTGTTTCTTGCTAGCTTGTCGATTTCATATTGCTAGTTTAGTTCGATTTATGTTAATAAACTTAACACAAACAGGTTTAACTAATAATAAAAACACAGAATAATTAGTGTGAAATTATCTTTGTTAATTAGCAATAAAAATGTTTTGACGCATCTCTGCTTGCACAAACAATATTTGGAGTTGTCTTGTTCGAGTTGCTAACTTTGCTTGCTTCTTAGCTATGCGTTATGACCCTTTGACGCTTAAAAAAACTTTACGTCATCCAATCGAGCAGAAACCAAAAAAAGACAAAGACGAAAAACAAGGGGAGGAGAGGGAAAATTAGAAAGAAAGAGGGAGAGAACGGGAAGTAGTTAGAAAAGAGAGAGAGTGAGAAGTAAAGAGAGAGAAAAACGAGAAGTAGAGAGAGAAAGAGAGGAGGAATTGCACTGCACTAAGGTACGTCTTGATTCCAGCTTAATAGAGCGATAGGCGATATCTGTTATAAATGCAGATGCTATGTGCGCGCAATGCTAGTAACTTTTATTAAACGCATGCGCGCACTAATTTTAGCAACTGCGGACCACCACGACCGCCGCGTTATGCGACATTTCTGACATACATACATACATACATACATACATACATACATACATACATACATACATACATACATTGGAAATTATGTATGTTGATTATCAGATGAATGGATTAAGTGAATAATATGAATGAAAGTATAAAAAATCATTTAATTTTGGTGTTACGATATTTATAATATTATTTAACTATTTAATGTTTGTTAAAAATGATGTATAAATCTAAACAAACGCATTTATACCTAATAGAACTTTTGTGATAAATTTAAACTTAAAGTCTGAATAAGAACTCAAGAAACAAGCATAAATTACCATACATGCAGTTCCCGAATACCCAGATATGATCAATGTGTAACTCGTACTTGGTGGACCCACAGTGAATTTATCATAATCAGCATAAATCGACAAACGCACCAATATACCTATTTTTTCCTGACTTAATACATGCATGTATGTATATGTATCCATATAAGTATATATAGAGAGGTATTTTAGAAGTTTGTGATAAATGTAAGCTTAAAATCTGGATTAAAACTTACGAAGAAATCATAAATTATCATACCTGCAGTTCCTGAATACCCAGATATGATCAATGTGTAATTAGTACTTGGTGGACCAATAATGAATTTATCATATTCAGCATAAACGGATGTTCCATTAAATGATTCTAATTCGATTCTCAATTTGTAACTTTTTGAATTGGTCATACGAAATATAATGTAGTTACCTGTTTATTTAACTATTTGCATTATTTTCTTGATTAGTCAAAGAAAATATCTAATTACCTTGTAAAAAGGTAAATGCGTTATTAAAAATCAAAAATTACCAACCGAACCAATATTCTCTTTTTAAATTTCCAAATCCATTTTCATAATCCACCCATGGCCTATAAAAATCGACTGATCCATCTATTCGTTTTTGAATTACCTTCAATCAAAAGCCAAGTAATTAAAATTTTCAATTTGAAAAAAAAACACAGAACAACAACTGTGTATTTAGTTCCATTTTCTGAGATTTTGCAGTAAACAGGTTGTATCTTGTTCTCAACTTCGATCAAATATACTCCACTGTCTTCTGGACCGGTGCCTGGTACATCGTTACAATTTGAATAATCTATTAAACAAAAAATTGAAATAAAAAAAAAATAAAACATTGGGAATTTTGTGATTAGAGATTTTCTTACTTCCCAAATAACACATTGAATCCAACTGCTGAACGACCTTGATGGGAAAAGATATAATTTATACAATAAAAAAAATTTATACAATAATTAGAAATAGTATCATTGACTGATCAAGTTATTATATTTAATCAAATCTACAGCATTAAAATTTGTTTATTTCAACAACGTTCCTTATTGACGTTAGGGTGCTGGTGGTAATGCGATAAAACGTTCACCTTTTGGCCAAAAGATCGGTGGTTTGAATCTCACCGGCATCACCAGCGTCCGTAGGCGATGTGGGGAGGCAAGCACCATAAACAACTGCCTCTAATTGTTGTGGCGATTCTCAAATAGGCTTCAGTTTTCTAAGCCACTCTAAAACAATTTTAATTTAAAAATGTAAAAAATGTTTAACTGAGCCATAGATAAGAATTAGTTAGTTTTTTGCATAAACAAATAGATTTTTGTTTTCAACTGTAGGTTGATTTTGTCAACCCATTAAAGCAGTGATTATCAGCCTGTGTACAATAAGTCATTATTATTTATTAATATATATATATATATATATATATATATATATAAGAGTTGAGTTTTATACTTGATAGTATATTCCAGTCAGATTGTTGTTAACTAAAGTCAGGTTGGTTCCAGGACACAACTGGTCAAACAGCTGACATTTTCCACTTGATGCATGATAGTTAAATCCCATGCATGTTTGGACTTTTCCAGAAAGTGGACGACTTTTAATAAACAAAAACGAGTGCAAGTCAAATTTTTACTTAAAAAATGAAACATAAAATAAACAAATATAGATTGTTACTTGTTGTCAAAAATGATTTCCTGTTCACTACCAATAGAAGTACAGTAACTCGCACATTTAATAACTGAAGATAATGCTGCCACACTTATTGGTGGCAGTTTGCAAGTCAATAATATTTTGCTCTCATCATGCCACCGACATTTTGTAAAATTTTTCATTGATGTAATTTCTTTGATGAACAAACATTTGAAACTGTTAAGTACCAAAGAACTAGTAATAGTTTCATAGTTTCAGCAGAAATAAGTTTTACAACTCAACCAATCCAGTACAGATTTTTAAACTGTTAAAAAACTAAAATTAATAATTGTTATGGAAAATTTTAAATTATAATTATTTTTAGCTCAACCGTTTTGTTAACTGTTTTTTTAATATAAGTTTTACACATATAGTTGATCATGTAACCTAAATATAACTATAGCGGCATCTTTATCTCGTGAATTAAAAGTTAACGAAGCTTAGCCATTTTGAATTTAAAAGCGTGCATGTTGTAGAGTTACGTCAATCCATTTAAAAAAAAAGACTGTAGATTAAGTGAATGCAACCATTTTGACTTGGTTCCAGGAAATATTTCCACACAATTGATATGAGATATATACATTATTCACTAACTACCACTGCTTCTTCATCAGTTCCAAAAATTGATAACATCCTGCCGTTGTGGTAATATAATGGAATCACTTGAATAATTAATTAAATCACTTGAATAATTAACTTTCTAGGAATGAGTTTCTGCGGAACGTTGTAAATGGATGAACAAAATGATAAATCAATACATCATCCACATGCAAAATAAGGACAAATGAAACAAGTAAATGAAAAAACGAGTTTTTCAACACAAACGTTTATTTCAAATACGCTCGATTTAGAAATACGAAAGATATTCAAATTAAGTTTTTTTGTTTTTAATTGATTCATGTAATGTCATCCAATATATAGCTATGCTGAAAGTTTAAGTTTCCTAGCTTGTCAAAAAGCTGGTTAAACGTTACTAGCAAGATTTGCGTACAGAGAAAGACACACACACAAACAAGCAGAGATTGTAACCAAAACAAAAGTTTTTAAAAATTAATAGTTTTTGAATATCAGGTAATTTGAGACCGTACTGTGCAAAAAGGTTTTGTCTATTTTTCAACAGTCACAGATGTTTCATTTGTGACGTGCATGACCAGCTAGTATTCATTTTGAAAAAAAAATAGATAAAAAAATTATTTTTATCATTTTCAAAAAAATTACAAAACATGTTTGGTGAATAACGTTTATCTTTTAAAAAATTGCTCAAGTTATCTTAAAGTTTGAAATAATTAATTTAACTAACCAAACAAATATTTTTGATTATAGTGAGTGTGGGTTTGTTAAGCCCATCTTTATTGTTAGAAGTCGGAAACTGATTGTGGCGTGCCGTTGTGGCTTCTATTGCGTGGAGCGGTCAGTGGCCTGGTGTGGGCTCGTTGTGATCGACAGTTGTGTGTGAGGAGATTGGAATGTAGCGATTTGACGAGTCGTTCAAGCCCATAACGCTATATCGGATGATCAACTTCCTATTGATAAACCTTAACGGATTCAGAATATTTATTATGGATATTAATTATTTATTTATTAATAGACCAGAAGGTATAAATAGCCTTAACAAAGCTTCATTTATTATTTTCCAATAAAACTGCAAAACCATTCTATTGAGCCCGGTATACGATTTGGTGATATCGTAACATTGGTGTCAGAATTGGGATACAAGAATGGTTTTGAAATCATTAGATGAGCTTTGGGCGAGTGAAATGAAAGACGAGCTGGAGAAACGTGGCTTGAGCGATACAGGTAAAAAGGACGAACTTAAGGAACGCCTCTTAGCCGCGTTAGTGAATGAAGGCTATGGGCCTGACGACGATGAATATTTGTTCGATATTGACGAGGAAGCTGTGGTTAGGCGGAGAAAATTGAAAAACAAATTGCTGGAAGAAGAAAGACAACAAGCGAGAGAAAACATGGCAGCACAGGGGAAGACAGTAGAAGAAATGATTCCTTGGCCACGAAAACAAAATAGCAGCAGCCGGTACAACTGTTGAGAGTTTGGTCGCAGGGTTGGCTGAGGCATTGGTGGACACGGTTCTGGACCAGCGGGTTGCTGGTGATGTGGGTTGCTGCGGCGAAACCCAATTTGAACTGTTGTCCACCGGCTGTGTCTCAGAGCACGTGACGGATGACGGCCGTACAGACTGCACAGGTCATGTGGGTCATGATGATGAGCCTGTCAAAGACTGTCATGATAAGGAAACTTGCAAAGATGTTCAAAATGAACCATGCAAAGATGGTGATGACGAGCCTGGCAAAGATGGTGACAATGATACAATCGGTTTGGACGTCGACAACAAATCTAAAGAAGATGAAAAGAATGTTGAAAACGAAATGCAAAACGATGAGGATGAAAGTGACGATGATGATTATAATAATGGCAATACCAGCGATGGCTTTTACCCATACAGCGACAATTTTGAAACGGAAGCCTCCATAACAGACGACGGCACCGAATATTCAGGGTCAGATTTTAGTGACGAATCTGACTCGGATGAAGCAACCGAGGATTTAGAAACGGACGAAACTCCAATGGGGAAATACGTCAACCCCAATAATAAATTATGTTCCAGAAAAGGTGTTGAGTATATTAGGTTTGAAATGGAGACGTTTGGAAGAGTTGGCTCAAAAGTTAATTAATAGAAAATGGGCCGTAATATTTAATCGAGCTTGCTTAAATGAAAAACCTGCCCCAAAGTATTGCCTTAATAAATAAATATATATATATATATATATATATATATATATATATATATATATATATATATATATATATATATATAAACATGCTTGATTCTTTTCCGCTCAGCTATCAAGCACGTCGATTTCGAACAATACCGGCGACTTATTCAAGAGGTAAGGTAGAAAATGAAGATCGAGCGAGAAGCTTATTGGAACGATGTTGCAGCCGAAATGGAAGAAGCCGCATCACAACATGAATATCGAACATTGTATCAGACACTACAACGTTTAGGCGGAAAAACGAAATCGATCAACGATAACATCAGGAAAACGAATGGAAAGTTTGTTAGTTCATCCTCAGATCGATCACGGAGGTGGCGGGAATTCTTCCACGAACTATACAACCACGGACCAGCCGCGGACCCGCCACAAATCGATCAACCGCAGATCCCATTTCCCGTCGACGTACCAACATTCGCCGAAGTGAAAGCGGCCGTCAAATCACTGAAGAACGGAAAAGCGCCGGGCATCGATCAAATTACAGCCGAGATGATCAAAGCTGGTGGTGACATTCTATTGCAGCGTCTACACGTTCTATTGACATGCATTTGGGACACGGAGTACGTACCATCAGCGTGGAAGAAAGCGATCGTCGTTCCCATTTTGAAGAAAGGAGACAATCGAGAATGCAAAAACTACCGCGGCATTAGTCTCCTTTCAATCGTTGGGAAAGTATTTACGAAGATCATTCAGTCACGACTACAAAAACATTGTGAACAATCGTGCCGTGAGGAACAGGCCGGATTTCGACCGAATCGTGGATGCATCGATCAAATCTTCGCACTACGCCAACTCGTAGAAAAGAGGGTTCGATGTGGCCGGCGGACTGTCGTTGTCTTCATCGACTTCAAATCGGCTTTTGACTGCATCCATTGGCCATCATTGTGGACGGCATTGGAAAAAGAAAACATGCCACCGAAAGTCATCCGTTTGTTACAAGCGTCGTATAGTGGTTCGACCAGCTGCATCCGAATTCGAAACGACCTATCCGACGAGTTTACCATTCAAACCGGTGTCCAGCAGGGAGACGTCGCCTCTCCGCTTTTATTTAACGTCGTGATCGATGCGATCATGAGGAAATCGTTCGAAGGAAAGCGTGGTGTTCAATACGACAAAAACAACTTATCACTGATCTGATGTTCGCGGACGATAGCGCCGTATTCGCCGACACCGACGTGGAAGCAACAGATTGCCTTAACAACATCGGCGATATTGCCAAGTCATACGGCCTAAAGATCAACGCCGAGAAGACCAAGGTATTAACAACCGACGGGTCGCCAGCTCATGTCCACCTAAATGATGTCCAGATCGAGCAAGTGACGAAATTTAAATACCTTGGATCGATCGTGCAGGAAAAGAAGACGTCGTCGTCGGCCGACGTCCACAGCCGCGTTGGCCAGGCGACTGCGGTATTTGCAGCGCTCAGATGGTGCGTCTGGAAGAGAACGAACATTGCAATCAAGACAAAAATTCGTCTTTACCGAACATTGATTCTTCCGATCCTCCTATATGGCTCGGAGACATGGACATTGTTTAAATCCAATGTGAATAGACTTGAAGAATTCCAAATGCAATGCCTGCGGCGAATACTGAGAGTCTCCATCCGCGACCGCATTCCAAACGAGACGATCCGTGAACGGTGTGATCGACAACCACTGATCGACGAACACATCTAAAAACCGCGACTACGGTGGCTCGGGCACGTCTGCCGAATGGATGGTAAACGGCTTCCCAATAGTTTACTTTGGCGGGAGCGACCGCCTGGCTAGCGCATCCAACGTTCGGCGCCAAATAAAACATGGTTGAAAATTATTGATGGGTACCTCAAGAGGAAGCGACTGACCGCCGATGGGGCGAGAAGGGTTGCAGTCGATCGAGGAAAATGGAAGATTGTCGTGGAAGACGTTCGTGGTCCCGTGGCACCGACAGCAGCGTATTGGCTTCGAAGACATTCTCCTCCCCAAGCGCCGGCTACGGACTAAATAATATAAACATATATATATATATATATATATGTATGTATGTATATATATAAGACTCTACTAGGAATTGAACCCACGTGTCTACGGCAACACCGCCTCGCCTAAATGCAAGCACTCTTACCAACTGAGCCACCGACCATCACCAAAAAATGATGGCTAAAAGTCTCAGTCTTTCGGGGCTACTTAACATTAGACTACGACTATGATAGGCTCAGAACTCCTTACTTCGGCTCGACTCGACAGCTATAACTGCTGCCAGATAGGTAATTTTTTACGAAGTGAAACACTGCGTTGAAATGTTTCAAGAGCCTACAAATAGGATGACTAACTGTCACCACAAGTAACGCAAATATTTATAAGACTCTACTAGGAATCGAACCAGTTACAGCAGTTATAGCTGTCGAGTCGAGCCGAAGTAAGGAGTTCTCAGCCTATCATAGTCGTAGTCTAATGTTTGGTTTTTTTAATACAAGTTTAATTTACAAAATTATGACAATTTAAAAAAATCAATCTCGAAGAACAATCAAGTGTACAATGCCCGGGGTTTTTGAAAGTTTTCCTATCGTTCTCTCTTGCTTCCGGCCACGCGGGGTACCCCGCTGGTAAACTATAAAATCAACATTCGTTTCTCCACATAAAATATGTAATTTTTAAAAGCTTTTTAATGTCTTAATTAATTTTATTCTATAATTCACTCAAATATTGTACAATCAATCTGAAAATTTGATAAAATGTTACGTCCGCAGCAACAAATAAACGCACCAAAATTCAACTCGACTGTGAGGTTTGAAAATTATTCGAATCAATATGAAATTAATAAATATTTTAATAAACATTTTTAAATTTAAAATTAAATATCGTTTTTTTAAGCAGCAAAAAATTGATGGTTTGTTTTTTACATAAATATTTGAATTTTTTTTAAATTTGAAAAAAGTGTACATATTTTTTTTTTAATTTACTCAGATGTTGTCCAATCAATCTGAACATTCAAAATAATGTAACGTATGTAGCGACAAACAAACCAGCTAAACTGCAATTTGATTGGATAACATGAAGTTGTTTTTTTAGTGATATAAGGTTCCAACGTATGGCTCAAGCACCAAGCAAGCAAACAAGGTCAAGTTAATATAATTAAAACTGGTCGATTTGGAAAATAGTGCATTTCAAAATTAATGAAATCCAGAGTCCGGAAGCTGTTCTTGTGTTAGACAACAAAACAACGGTTATTGAAATGGAAGAAAATATTTT
This sequence comes from Erpobdella octoculata, assembly GCA_963978895.1. NCBI lineage: Eukaryota > Metazoa > Annelida > Clitellata > Hirudinida > Erpobdellidae > Erpobdella > Erpobdella octoculata. The sequence goes on along the minus strand of OZ022240.1, from coordinate 9,414,961 downwards.
TTATACGAATAATATAATTTTTTAATCAAAGCATGTAAGTCAGACAACAAAACAACTGTTATTGAAATGGGAAAAAATATTTTTTATACCGATGTCATGAACTTTGCAATTGAAAATTATTACAAAAAAGTAGATCAAGGCAACAAAAATAATAAAATGCGTTCCAGTAGAATTGGTTTAATTCTTGCGCAAAACCGATGTGAGCATTGTTGCCCAAATAAAAAAAAAGCGTTTTGACGAAAAACATAATCAAACTATTACCAAGCGTTCATGGCGAATTTTTTTTCTGTACTTCGTTCTTCCACATCTTAGTGATTTCTTTCAGTTACTTTCAAAAATATTCCATTTGAGGTTTTCATAACAGCTGACAACATTTTTTTAGGTTTACGATTTGGATCACATTCTACAGTAAACCTGAAAATGAACTTATTAGTTGATATGTTTTTAAATGAAAGACAATGTTGATGTTAAAAAAACGTATAAATGTGTTATAAACGTATCTCAAAGTATCTTATAAAGCTCAGCCTACTTTCTTAGAACTCTTGCGATAACAACTTTAATTTCTTCCATTCCAAATGATTGGCCAATGCAGTTTCTATTTTTGAAAAAACTAGCGGTTTTAATAATAGTTTCGTATGACCTAAAATATTGTCTTATCAGTTACCTTGGCCCAGCTGAAAAAGGAACGAAAGAAAATGGATCCATGTTTTTCATGTTTTCAAATGAGAAACGTTCAGGATTATATTTCTAAATAAAATAAGTTTTACACAAAGTTATACTAATTTTAAAAGTTTCTAGAACTGTTATTAAAGATGCAATTTATCCAAACACGTCTATACCTTGAACATTACTTCAAAATCAGTAAATCATTTAGTATTTAAAATCACCTTAGGTTCATTCCAGACGTGAAGATTGTTATGAAGAGAATACAGATTTATCATTATTACAGTTCCTACAGGAAGTTCTTTGCCATCAATAACCAATGGTTGATCCAATTCTCTTTCTATAATTGGAACCATTCCGTGGATTCTCAGTGACTCTTTTATGCACATTGTCAAGTACGGCAATCTTTGCAAGTCGTCACTTTTGTTAAAGTAATTGAAAATAATACGCAAATCTTTTTTTAGGATAGTGAAAGGATTTAGTTAACCCGCGAGACACTCAACCTGAGCGATGCATGTAAACACCTTGCTTAAGGGAGCTACGATGGTGACGCCGGTGAGATTCGAACTGCCGACCTATAAACCGACAGGCGAACGCTTTACTGCTTTGCCACCACCAGGGGCGGATCCAGGGGACCAGTACGGCCATGGCCCCCTCACATTTTGTCAATAGACTTTGCCCCTCCCCCTCGTCGGAACCAAAGTCAAAAATTAAAAAGCCTATGAAAAAACGAGCCAGGACACACTTTCAAAATGAAATGTTTCTAAACAAATTCATGCGTAAATAAATGTTTAAAATGCTAAATAATCATGCATTTTTTTGCAACCCCCTCGTGCAATGGTCAAAGAATGGGTAAAATTCTAACCCGTTTTCTGACTAATTTCTCAGACCTTACTGGCTAGAATGGTGCACTGAATCTTCTCGAACAATTTAGTGTTCACGTCACAAATGCAACTTTAGCACCTGAATTCTTGCATCAAACTAAAACACGCGTAGATGCCTATGTTAACTCACACACAAAAATATAACAAGTGTTGCAGATAGAAAATCTTTTGCATATATTGTTGAGACCACTAAATTGCCAAAATTCAGAATATTTCACTCAAAGGACACAGAGATAATGACCGCATTGTTCTTGATTGTTTTATCCTCTATTTAGTCTATTTACAAAAGATATTAACATTTTCCATCCCTTTATCTTCAAAGATTTTTTCAAAAGTTGATTTGGATGATATATTTTTACCTCTTCCCTAGGAAAGTCATTTCATAAAAAATCACGGGCGGGGTGGCAAACTGTTTTAAAAACCCACATACTTCAAAATTGAACCCTCCTAATACTAAACCTTTTTTCTTTTTTATTCGTAGGTACTCTTCTAAAAATGTTAAAAAAATTTATACACTCTTCCTTTTCAAAATAGCTGATTACCGAGAGGAGTATATGTAAGTACTTTCCGATATTTTTTAAGAACTTCGTAGATAATTTCAAAAACATTTAAAACGTTTAAGGGGCTTCCAGCCCGCCAAATGACGCCCCTACCCTCTCAAAATAGAACCTTTACGGCTCTGAAAACTGTACTAATATTTTTTATTTTGCCTCATACTTGCCCTCCCCTCAAAAGTTGGCTAGATCCGCCAGTGGCCACCACCGCCTTTATATACAATTTATATTATAGTAGCCCTTGTCACTCACTCACTCACTCACTCACTCACTCACTCACTCACTCACTCACTCACTCACTCACTCACTCACTCACTCACTCACTCACTCACTCACTCACTCACTCACTCACTCACTCACTCACTCACTCACTCACTCACTCACTCACTCACTCACTCACTCACTCAATCACTCACTCACTCACTCACTCACTCACTCACTCACTCACTCACTCATTCACTCACTCACTCACTCACTCACTCACTCACTCACTCACTCACTCACTCACTCACTCACTGATTCTGTTACGCTTACGTCATTAGTCGTATAGGTAAACAATAAACAAAATCGCTCCGGTAAAAAGTCATTTAAAATAAAAAAGAATAGGAACAAAAGTTAAGGTACGATTGCCTGCGACTTTGTAGGCGAAACGAATTTGAAGAAATTTTATTATTATTTAAGAAAAACTATTTAGTACAACTTAAGTATTGGAATTCAGAGCATAGCTAAAAATAGCTTCGGCGATGTGCCGAACGACGATATCGATGTGCACGTAAGAGGGCTACTAAAATTATTTAACGAATTGTTAAGTCTGTAGCGCAAAATTAAATAAAAAATTATTATAATAATACTAAACTATTACTTACGGCTCGAGCAACTAAAAGTGCATTCAGGTGTCGGCGCTCAACCGATCGACACCACTGATCTCTATAATATAACTGGATTGCGCTTAGACCTGTCTGGGTGTCGCCGCTGGTCGCCATTTTGGAAGGCCAACTATCTGATGCTATTGACGGAATCTTTTTAGAAGTTTAAAAATGCCGAATTGCGCTGCTTGTAATTGCTTTAATAGAAAATATAAGGGAGCAAAACAGTCATTTCATTTGTAAGTACTTAATTAAGTTTTTTTAGCAAGGTTTATTTGCCGCCTGAGCTATATTTAGCAACACTGTCGTTTGGCTGAGCAAATAACTAAACTATTAACTATGTCAGCCTAGCCTAAATAATTGTGTCCTCAACCTCATTATTGAAAGGTTTAAAAATAGTTTTTGTTTACGTTTTAAGTTCGCAAAGATGAAATGTAGAATTTCTGACTTCGTTTCTATTTTAAGTACTTTGAGAATTATCTTGATTTAGTTTCAGTTAGTTTGGGTAGAGAGAGATCATATTATATTTTATATTCACTAGTTATTAATTTTTCTTGTAAAACCTGACAAAAAGTAGACGACTATTGAAATGTTTGACTGCGGTAAAGCTAGCAGACACTCGTAACACGGTGAAAAGCTTATGAAATGCACGGGGAAAGCTAGCAGACACTCAAATTATTTTATTTAAATATAAAAAAGAAATATCGGTAATGTTAGACAATTAAATTTTAAAACTGATAGGGTTGAAATGAAAAACCGACAACAACAATTTGAAAAGATATTTGAGATTTAATTTGCATTTACCATAAAGTAAACAAAAATGTACGGAACCACCAATATTTTAGGAACTCATTTTCAGTTACTAAAACGTTTTATAAATAATTTTAAGCTTCTATTTTAACTTTATTTGTACTCTTACAACATATACAAAATTCAAAACTTAGAACCAAAGCGGACTCCTTACTGATTTACAACCGATGTTCCAGAACTTATATCTCGGTAACTATTATTGTCAAATTTTTGATTTAAATTTTAAAATTCAGTTTAATCATGTATCAACAACGTATCAAAAATTCAGAAGCCGACAATTACTTTTACTACCTAGCAGACACTCAGTTAGTAGACCCCTCTCTGATTTACGCTTTAACAACACCGATGTTGCAGAGCTAATATCTCGGTAACTATTATTGTGAAAATTTTTATTTAATTTTATAATTTATTTCAATCATGTTTCTACAAAATATCAAAAATTCAGAAGCCGACAATTACTTTTACTACCTAGCAGACACTCAGGTAGTAGACCCCTCTCTGATTTACGCTTTAACAACACCGATATTGCAGAGCTAATATCTCGGTAACTATTATTGTCAAATTTTTCATTTAATTTTATAATTTAGTTCAATCATATTTTTACAAAATATCAAAAATTCAGAAGCCGACAATTACTTTTACTACCTAGCAGACACTCAGTTAGTAGACCCCTCTCTGATTTACGCTTTAACAACACCGATGTTGCAGAGCTAATATCTCGGTAACTATTATTGTGAAAATTTTTATTTAATTTTATAATTTAGTTCAATCATATTTTTACAAAATATCAAAAATTCAGAAGCCGACAATTACTTTTACTACCTAGCAGACACTCAGTTAGTAGACCCCTCTCTGATTTACGCTTTAACAACACCGATGTTGCAGAGCTAATATCTCGGTAACTATTATTGTGAAAATTTTTATTTAATTTATAATTTATTTCAATCATGTTGCTACAAAATATCAAAAATTCAGAAGCCGACAATTACTTTTACTACCTAGCAGACACTCAGGCAATAGACCCCTCTCTGATTTACGCTTTAACAACACCGATGTTGCAGAGCTAATATCTCGGTAACTATTATTGTGAAAATTTTTATTTAATTTTATAATTTAGTTCAATCATGTTGCTACAAAATATCAAATATTCAGAAGCCGACAATTAATAATAATAAATAATAATAACATGGTTTAAAGTGGTCCAGAAGACTAAAGAGCCTGTGTGATAACCAATACTGGTTAAAAACCAATTTGTCCAAGCATAATTTTAAAATGTTTAATCGACTCAACAGAAACTGCTTCTTCACTCAGCTGGTTCCAGGCATTGATGACTCTGCTGCTGAAGAATCTCTGCTTAAATTTCCCCTCCGATTGTTCGAAGATCTTGTACCTGTGACCCCGTAGTCCTACTCTATTCGCTGTCTGGAAGTATCTTGATGCTGGAAAATCTTCTTTGTTTTTCCTCAGCAGAATCATGGTGTGTGTCGTCAAGGCATATTTATGGAATTTTTAATGCCTTCCCGGCGAATACCCTCTTCCCCGGTGTTTAGTAATTTGTTTCAAATGTTGGTGTTTTGATTTGGGTAGTGTTCTGAAAATGTTGCCTAAAACCAAATCTGGTAAGACTCATTAAAACATATTTATAAAGTTCATAATGTGCACAATATTTCTAACCAGTCTGGCAATTTTAAATAATGTTCAAAAATAGGCTACTATGTATGTAGCAAAAAATTGTACCAAATTATTGTCATTTTTGTTTTCCATGGAAAAACAGAAAACAATATTTTTTAATAATTTAGTGAAAACGTTTTTTTACTTTGGAGGTATTTTTATAAACAAACAAGTAAAGGAATAAACAAGTTTTTCAACACAAACTTTTATTTTAATAGGGTTAGAAATACGAAAGATATTCAAATTAGGTTTTTCGGTTTTTTTTTTCAATTTAATCATGCATTTTCATCCAATATAAATAAAGCTATGCTAAAAGTTTCAGCTTACTAACTATTCAAAAAACTTGTTAAATTTTACTTGCAAGATTTGCGTACAGAGATTGAATAAAAGTTTGTAAATCTAATGCTGTTGAAATCTGGGATAGTATAATCTTTCAATCCTTTAAAATAATTCAACTGTGTTTGTCAAATCCCTTATATTATTTTCACTGTGTTCAATCAATCAATAAAAATAAACTTTACTATGATTCAGCTACCCGTTCTCCGTGCCCCACGCAACTCTATTTATTTTAATGGTTCCATCATCTGCCATTTTAGTACAAAGCGATTTTTTCCAATTTAATCTCTAACGCAGTCGTCATTCTTCAACCTTATATCCTTTATATTTATTAGATCGACCTGAAAACTGAGAGACGACTGACTTTTTTCCCAATGCTTTTATCTACTCGTCGTCTCTGTTTGTTTCTCTGTCTGTCTGTTTGTTTCTCTGTCTGTTTCAAATCTTGCAATCAATTTTTGAGTCACTTCCTGATGATAGATTTTTTCAAATTTTGCATACATGCTCAAAATACTAAATAGAAGACAATGCAATATTCAATTATTAGTTTTACAATAAGTCAATTAATTTAGTTAATAAGCAGTTTGTTTATTTAACAGTCTACAAGAAACCGCAAATTGAATAAAATTTGTCTCATGGGAAGCTAGCTAAGTTGTTTATTTAACATGATGTGGTACTCTGGAAGTTTGCCAAGGTTTGCGACTTTAATATAAAATAAAAGAGTAATATAAGAAAAAATTGATTGCAAAATTTGTGTTTTAATTACATATAAAAGCATTGGGTTTTAAAAATTCGTTTTTAATTTACTTGTTTATTTATTATTGAATCTAAGATAGCATGCAAGCGTAAAGTTTTTCATTATCCGTTATTTCCGACCTACAAGTCAGTTCGATCTGTGAAGGAAACCACATACTATTTCAGTTTCTATTTATTTCTATCTTCCTATTATAAGTATGTTAAACCTCGTCGCTCTCAATTTTATGTCTTAAATTTATATTTTTACAAACAACAACTAAATTTTACGGGAACGGATTCTAAGGAAAAACGATGTTTTTTACACACTTTTACTTAACTTGACTTCTCTGTCTGTCTATCTGTCAGTCTGTCTATCTATCTGTCTGTCGTTAAAATTTGCAACCGATTTTAAATAAACTGCCCAATGAGCTAGAGACTTCAAAATTTAAACATACCTCCGAACTGATCAACAATGCATTCTATCAAATTTTCGGATCGATTGGACAAAATGTAATGAAATAATTATTTGTGATATGCTAATATACTCGTTGTTTAATAAAAATATAAAAGTGTGTTTTTAAAAAACTTTGTTTTTGCTTCATTTGTTCATAATCTGGTATTAATAGCTCCAATATTTACATACATAATTTCCAATGTATGTATGTATGTATGTATGTATGTATGTATGTATCTATTTATGTATGTATGTATGTATGTATGTATGTATGTATGTATGTATGTATGTATGTATGTATGTGTGTGTATGTGTGTATATGTGTGTGTATGTGTGTGTATGTGTGTGTATGTGTGTGTATGTGTGTGTATATGTGTGTATATGTGTGTATATGTGTGTATGTTTGTATGTATGTATGTATGTATGTATGTATGTATGTATGTATGTATGTATGTATGTATGTATGTATGTATGTATGTATGTATGCATGTGTGTATGTGTGTATGTATGTGTGTATGTATGTGTGTATGTATGTATGTATGTGTGTGTATGTGTGTATGCGTGTGTGTATGCATGTTAAAATTTTTTGTGGTATTTATATACTTTGGTATTTAAAAGGTTCGTGATTGTGATGGGATATCTTATATAATAATAAAATGAAATCTAATAAAACAGTTAATTATTTTGTATTAATTTAAATTTATATTGCTTTTTACAGAAATATCCTTATTTTGAGGTCAATGAAATTGTAACGGCAGTAGACATTGTCAAAAAATCTTATCAAGGTGCGGATTTGTGGAAAGACGTTTTAAAATCAATTGGAGTCCCTGACACGAACAAAAATAAATACTATATTCAACAGATTTACAAGCGTAACAGCACTGCTTTGAATGGCGGTCAAACTCAAGAAAAAGACAATTGTTCTCTTTCAACAGCTTATAGCAGTCTTCCGTCACCAACTTCAAATGTAGATATAAATTCCAACATAAGTTCTGTGATCACTTCTTCATTCTTTTGCACATAAAAATCATGAAGTGAATTGATATGAACAACCTGAACATGACAGTTGTTTTCCAGCTTCGGCACATCGACCATTAAATTCATTCCAGACAGTTTGGTAGCAATTACATCTACTTTAGCATTGATGCCCGACTTCGAACCAACATCAGGACTAGTAGTTAAATCATTCTTTGAATAAGTTTCTCTGTTTATAAATTTATTTGTCAGCTTTTTAGAAATAGTTTCATTTTCACCTTCGACTATTAGATCAACAATATGTTTCTCTGCATCCCGATCTGCACTAACTACTGAAAACAGAGCACTTCGCAATTTTCTTTGAACCAAATGTTTATAGATTTGTTGAGAGCGTCTTCTAAATTATTCGGCAGCTTCAGCGAACAATGAATGCAGCATTCTGGTAAGCAGTCAACAAGGTGTTTAGGAATAACCCTTACTTCTTCTACAGGAACAACTTGAGTTTTTCCAAAATCCACAAGAAAGAGGTGAGCCAGATTCCCCTCACAACTTTTAACTACACCTCTGCTATACAAACCTTCATGAAGGGAAGCAACTGCCATCCCAGGGACAATACGTTCTTCTGAAGTTCTGGATGTAGAGCAGAACTCAGACATATCTGATATCATTTTTCCTAGCCTGGAAAGATCGCTCTCCTTTTGCCTTATGACATAGAAGTCTGAAGTTGACGCTATAAAACTGATAATAATTGTGTCGTTCTTTTCCAGTTTCAAATTGTTTGGTACATATTTGCCCAGTATATCCTTTTCTGAATCACAACTATTTTGGCTCAGACCTTTCTGAAAATTCCTAGAGTTTTCACAAAAAGCTAACATATCCAATTTCACTGATGACTCATTAAAGATGTATCGCTTAGTAATAATTTTTAAACTCCATGCAACAGATTGTAAAGTCTCGTTCTTCTTCTTTTTATACATTTATTTGGTTCAACTTTTTTTTTATAACTAAATAACTGTAAATATTTTTTAGGGTTCTACACAATCTAGCATAAATATCAACTTGCAAATATTTTTTGTAAATATCCTAACTGTAAATAACTTTTAAGTATTTTTGTTAATAATTTTGTAAATATTTTTGTAAATGTTTTTGTAAATATTTTTGTAAATATTTTTGTAAATATTTTTGTAAATATTTTTGTAAATATTTTTGTAAATATTTTTGTAAATATTTTTGTAAATATTTTTGTTAATAATATTTTCTTATTTCATATTATTTTTGAATTTGTGCGTCTTATTGATACAAAACTTTTATCATTCACAACAATTTTCTTGTTATTGTCATAAAACATATTCAAGTTTATTTTTTAAAAGAAATTCACAACTTTTTGCATGGTGTACAATGTCTTATTGTTTGAGAAATAATGCAATTGAGCTTTGGTATTCGTAGGCAGTGTAACATATTGCACATCGCTAGTAGGCCTAGGAGTTTTTAGTATCTTTGGGGAAGCGCATGCTTCCTTTTTTCTTTTCGAGCTTGCTTGTTTGGACTCGACTATAACGTATTCGTATTTGTTCGTACTTAGTGTTTCAATAAACAACTTGTTCTAACGCGTTGTTACAGGCAGTGGAGGTAAGCGACCGAGAACGGGAGAGCAAGCGAGAGCGGAAAAGCGACCGGGGGCGGGAAAGCGACCGGGACCTGAAAGCAAGCGAGGAAGGAAACGGGAGCGAGTTAGAAAAACAATAGAAAAACATAAAAACCCCGGCTAACGCAGGGATACCCTGCTAGTGTTATAAATAAATAAATATTTAATTAACATATTATTCCAAGAAATATATCTAGTGTTCATCGTAATGTTAAAACATCCGTCCTTGGGATAGGCAAAACCAGATGTAATAAATGAAACGTTCTATCTCCCACACTCGAAGATAACATTCATCGCTACCAAAATATACTTGAATGTTTAATGTTCTTGCTGTAGAAACATGTAAGAGCTAAAGTTTAAAATTTAAATAAAAAACCTCACAACAATAATTACAGATATATATATATATATATATATATATATATATATATATATATATATATATATATATATATATATATATATATATATATATATGTATATATATATATATATATATATATATGTATATATATATATCTATATATATAAAAGAACATGTCCTGACTGACTGACTGACTGACTGACTGACTGACTGACTGACTGACTGACTGATGACTGACTGATAATCAACGCCGAGCTCAAACGCCTCATCCTAGGAACGTGAAATTTGGAACTTATATTACTTTTATAGCGTAAACATCCGCTAAGAAAGGATTTTTGAAAATTTTGCTCCTGAGGGGAAAAAACTGGAAAACAAACTTTTTTCTAAAACAATGTATATCTCGAAAACAAAAATGAGGAGATTTTGAAATTTGGTATATAGATTCTTTTTGAAAAATAAAAAGATACGTGTTTCACCATTTTTTGAAAATTCGGTTTCCCGGACCTCAAATGTGGGTTGGAAAATTGGGTTATTTGGTGTTTTAAGTAGCTTCTGCTCAAAAACTGTTAATGCTACAGGAGTAAAAATTAGTATTTAGTTTCTACTCCAAAAATAATGAAATACGTGTTTTAGCATTTTTTGAAAATTTGGTTTCCAGGACTTCAAATGTGGGGTGGAAAATAGGGCTAATTGTCTTTTATAGTAACTGCTACTCAAAAACAGTAAATACCACAGATGTAAAAATTATTATTTAGTTTCTTTTCTAAAAATAAAGATATACGTGTTTCACCATTTTTTACAAATTTGGTTTCCCGGACCTCAAATGTGGGTTATTTGGTTTTTAAAGTAGCTTCTACTCAAAAACTGTTAATGCTACAAAAGTAAAAATTAGTATTTAGTTTCTACTCTAAAAATAATGATATTCCAGCTTTTACAATTTTTTGAAAATTTGGTTTCCAGGACTTCAAATGTGGGGTGGAAAATAGGGTTATTTGGTTTTTAAAGTAACTGCTACTCAACAATTCTAATTGCCACAGATGTAAAAATTAATACTTAGTATCTACTCAAAAAAAAAAGATATACGTGTTTCATCATTTTTTGGGTTATTTGGTTTTTAAAGTAGCTGCTACTCAAAAACTGTTAATGCTACAGAAGTAAAAATTAGTATTTAGTTTCTACTCCAAAAATAATGAAATACGTGTTTTAGCATTTTTTGAAAAATTTGGTTTCCAGGACTTCAAATGTAAGGTGCAAAATAGAGTTATTTGATTTTAAAAATTACTGCTACTCAAAAACTGTAAGTGGTAATATCACCGATCGGGCCAAGCCGTTATTTTAGAGTCTTTTTACGGGCCAGGCTACACCTTAAATCAAGGTGGTACGGCCCGAGGTTTTTCACTAAGCATATAGACATTTTAGTGATTTTAGGGTTTTAATACGGGCCGGGCCAAACCTGAAGTCAAGGTGGGACGGGCCGAAATTGTTCATCAAGTATATAGAATTTCTAGGCCTGTAAAAACGGGCCGGGCCCAAATTAGACGGGCCGTGCCGGGCCAGGAATTTTGGTTTTGAAACGGGCTGGGCCAAGTTGTCGACGGACCGAGCCGACACTATGGATGCACGGTTCAAATTCTCTAATTTCATGCGAGCGAAGCCGCTACGGGCACTGCTAGTATATATATATATATATATATATATAAAGTTTTGCGACAACGAATGTGTCAGAAATGGGGTCTATTACCTGAGTGTCTGCTAGATAGTAAAAGTAATTGTCGGCTTCTGAATTTTTGATATTTTGTAGAAGCATGATTGAACTGGATTTTAAAATTTAAATGAAAAATTTGACAATAATAGTTACCGAGATATTAGCTCTGCAACATCGGTGTTGTTAAAGCGTAAATCAGAGAGGGGTCTACTACCTGAGTGTCTGCTAGGTAGTAAAAGTAATTGTCGGCTTTTGAATTTTTGATATTTTGTAGAAACATAATTGAAATAAATTATAAAAATAAATAAAAATTTTCACAATAATAGTTACCGAGATATTAGCTCTGCAATGTCGTTGTTGTTAAAGCGTAAATCAGAGAGGGGTCTACTACCTGAGTGTCTGCTAGGTAGTAAAAGTAATTGTCGGCTTTTGAATTTTTGATATTTTGTAGAAACATAATTGAAATAAATTATAAAATTAAATAAAAATTTTCACAATAATAGTTACCGAGATATTAGCTCTGCAATATCTGTGTTGTTAAAGCGTAAATCAGAGAGGGGTCTACTACCTGAGTGTCTGCTAGGTAGTAAAAGTAATTGTCGGCTTCTAAATTTTTGATATTTTGTAGAAATATGATTGAACTAAATTACAAAATTAAATAAAAATTTTCACAATAATAGTTACCGAGATATTAGCTCTGCAATATCGGTGTTGTTAAAGCGTAAATCAGAGAGGGGTCAACTACCTGAGTGTCTGCTAGGTAGTAAAAGCAATTGTCGGCTTCTGAATTTTTGATATTTTGTAGAAGCATAATTGATCTAGATTTTAAAATTTAAATGAAAAATTTGACAATAATAGTTACCGAGATATTAGCTCTGCAACTTTGGTGTTGTTAAAGCGTAAATCAGAGAGTGAGTGTCTGCTAGGTAGTAAAAGTAATTGTCGGCTTCTGAATTTTTGATACGTTGTTGATACATGATTGAACTGAATTTTAAAATTTAAATCAAAAATTTGACAATAATAGTTACCGAGATATAAGTTTTGCAACATCGGTTGTAAATCAGTAAGGAGTCCGCTTTGGTTCTAAGTTTTGAATTATGTATATGTTGTAAGAGTACAAATAAAGTTAAAATAGAAGCTTAAAATTATTTATAAAACGTTTTAGTAACTGAAAATGAGTTCCTAAAACTTTTGGTGGTTCCGTACATTTTTGTTTACTTTGGTAAATGCAAATTAAATCTCAAATATCTTTTCAAATCGTTGTTGTCGGTTTTTTATTTCAACCCTATCAGTTTTAAAATTTAATTGTCTAACATTACCGATATTTCTTTTTTATATTTAAATAAAATAATTTGAGTGTCTGCTAGCTTTCCCCGTGCATTTCATAAGCTTTTCACCGTGTTGCGAGTGTCTGCTAGCTTTACCGCAGTAAATGTTTGTAAGTTGTAAACATTGTTTCAATGTCAAAACTGTTTGCTTGTGTCTATATTGAAAAACAGCAAACATTTTGACTATGATATGATGTGCATTTTTCTACAATGTGTCTTTATCACTGAATCATCTCATTTACTTTTCCCATCAATATAATATAATTATTGTTGCTATCAACATCATTGCAAACAGTTCTATTTTTTAGTCACCTTATGAATTATAGTTTATTCTTATTTTGTTATGGGACAATAAGTGTCCTTGATCCTTGAAGAAAAATAACGGTGAATCATAAAAAATCTTAACACCTCAACAACCATTAAACTAGAAAACTCCTGTTCTTTGGTCATATTGACTAGCAACTTGTAGGTTTAGACAATGGAAACTAGTAAAATGTGCAGTATCTTCCTATTTGCAGGTTTCCCTTCACTAAGCCTGAGTTGTTAACGTAATGGGTGGCCAATATGAATCGTTCAGATTTTAATTGTAAAAAGACGTCTGTGGTTTGCTCAGATCATTTTGAAGAGAATTGCTTCGATAGAACTGGACAAACAACTCGACTTCGCCATGGTGCTATTCCAACTATTTTTAATTTTCCAGATCGCTGCACTCAGGTATAAAAGCTAAATACATATTTATTACTTTACATTACATAAGCTACATGATATAGAAAACTACCACAAAATGTTATTTTTAGATTATGATTACCATGTAAAATTGATATAAAATATTGTATGATTTATTGCTTTTGATTATTTCGCTATTTTCTCAAGTCAAGAAAACCAGGACCACATGAAGAGCAACCAACAACTAGAGTTGCAACTGCAGACCCATACATACCTACAATGTCTTGTGAGGTATAAACACTAAAGACATTTTCATTACTTTACATTAGATAACCTACATTTAGAAAACTACGACAAGATGTTATTTTTTCAAGCATGCTTACGTTGTAAAATTTTTACAAAATCTTTCATGAATTATTGCTTTTGTATATTTTGCTAGTTTTCCAAGTCAAGAAAACCAAGACCACATGAAGAGCAATCAACAACTGAAGTCGTATCTGCAGAGTCATACATTCCTTCAACGTCATCAGCTGTTTTAATTTCTAGGGAACACTCGTACAATATTCAAACCACCCCAAAGACAATGAAAAGAAAAATGAATGATATTGTTGATCAAGCTCTGATTATGAGAAAAAAAATGAAATCAAGTCAAACACTGGTTCTCAGTGAAGTTGGCATGATCGTTTTCAAATCCTTAGACTTTCACATGTATGATAGCACACTAGATAACAATCACATTTTTAATTTAATTAAATGTGTTGCTCATAGCTATGCGACTATTAGATTACATCATTTAGCAAAACAGAAAACTGTAGTTGTTTCGGGTATCAACATTCGTAAAGATTTAACTAAGCTGATTTTGTTTAAAGGTCAATAATTAGACAATGACAATTTATATCTTTCAACTTGTTTTCAATAAGTCAGGTTGTGTTTATCTTTGCTCATTTTTGTCTTCGGTATTATATCAGTTTATTTAATATATTTTTTAATAAGTAATAACAAGTTTTTTTTTCTCAACCAGATGGGTGCATATCACTTACATTACATGTAACAAATAATGTCTATTTCACCTGTTAGTTTTTAGTTTGGCATTAAATTATTTAATTCAAATATCATTTCCTTCTCATTTGTAATCTTAAAGCCTAAAAACTGAATCAAATTAAAAACCTTTACAAATGATAAAAATTAAATGAAATTTTAATATGTTATAGTCTACAATACAATGTAACTTATTCAGCCTAAACTAAGTATATTATTCGTTGACCCATTATTATAGACTAGACTTAGACTTTAGACTATATATATAGTATACACCTAGGTGACACAAAAAATACCGTTAACTTTGAAAAAATTCTCAAGGAAAATGTCTTTATTTAATTTCTTTATTAACACAACATAACTTACTACTACATTTAACAAACATTTTGATGTTAAAAGTTACTATACTAAATAGACTCAAAACTTTTCGAGTCATATAGTTTCTTGTACAAACTATTCTGTACTTGCTAAACTAGCTAGCTAAACCATAGCGGAGCGATTTTCTTGCGGTGATCTGCAGCGCGTTTCATCTGTGTGACTACCAAATCTTTTGCATGTGTTACCGAATAACTATCATAATGACCGTAGTAAAAAAATGTTAAAAATACCGAATAACAAATTTTATTTTCAAGTAAAATAGTTTAATTTAATTAAAACCCCCTAATTGTTCGTATATCTAGTCTACAGTGGCGTAGCGAGGGGGGGGGCAGGGGGGGGGGGACAGTTGTCCCCGGGCGCAGGGCTGGAGGAGGCGCAATATCAGTGACCAAATTTTTTAAATAATTAAAAAAAAATTTAAATTTGTTGAGGATCTTTTCAAAAGTTCACAAACTTTTTGAACAAGACGTTCATTTTGACTATTCTTTGTTATTATCATAGATATATATATTATCATAGATATCTATGGTTATTATATACCATACCAACTATGTTAATGAACTACTAATCAATCATCAAAAAGAAAAGTTGTTTGGATTTTGCATTTCTTTTTTGAAGGAAAACAAATAAACAAAGTGAGTAGCAATGATTATTATTTTCTATTTATTAATATTGTATCTTATATAAAAAGTTTTCTTAATTCCAGATATGTTTGAAAAAAGGCCTAGTGGAGCTCAGCGAAGAAAAAGAAAGGCAGATGAAATAAGAGAAGCTAGTAAGTCCAGCAAACTACTGGAATGTTTTTTGAAGAAGGCAAAGTCAACACCAGAAGAAAGCCAACAGCCTCAGGATACTGATGTTGATGAATTCAATGATCAACCAAGTGTACAGCAGAATCAACAAAAACATAGAGAACAGTAGTAGTTTATCAACTTCATCTGACTCTGAAGTAGAAATTGATATCATTTCTCATAGGCCAAATCCAATTCCAGCTGTGCTTATGCTCTGCGACGTTGGCTATTTAAAGATCTGAACTTCAAATTCGGATTCTTACTTGATGTAGACAAACTTTTGAATGACAAAGATCTTGACAGTCTCCGTCATCATTGTATTGAATTTGGAAATTTTTATGACTCGGATGTTGAAGGAATTGAGTTATTAAATGAAGTATGTGACTGCAGAATGCTCCTTGAGACCCGCCAGGATACTGCATCAAAGACTCCTACAGAACTCTTGTCGTTCATTGTTTTTTTCATTTTGTCGTTCATTGTTCATTTGGAGAAGATGTTTTTCCAAATTTGCGTGTTGCTCTACAAATCCTTCTTACCATAGCTGTCTCGATTGCCAGCTGTGAGCGATCCTTCAGTAAATTAAAAATAATTCTTTCCTACCTTCGAGCATCCATGGGACAAGATAGACTTAGCGATCTGGCCCTAATGAGTGTGGAGAGGGAAGTTCTTGAACAGATTGATTTTGATGATATAATTAACCAGTTTGCTGCAGTAAAAGCAAGAAAAATAAATTTTGTTTAAAACTCAGCTCAATATGCATATAGAAATTTAAATACACTGAAATGCATGTATATAGGCGCCAGAGACTGTAGTCTACATGCAAATACTGAGTACGACAGTTATTATATTTTATGTAGTTCGACAGATTTTATGTAGGGGGGCGCAGATTTTGTGTTTTGTCCCCGGGCGCAGAAGACCCTAGCTACGCCACTGCTAGTATATCATGCGACGACCGACGTAAACACGACGGCTGGATTGGTAAAATGGCGGCAAACTGGCGACAACATTTCTATTGAAATAATGGGCTAAGCGCAATCCAGTTATATTATAGAGATCAGTGGCTATAGCAGGGTCGTTGCTATTGCCCCGGCGGTTTGCCGTGGAAATCATAAAAATTTCAAAATAATTTTTTATAAATTTCATTAATATTTTTTTTATAAATTTCATTAATATTTTTTATAAATTTCATTAATATTTTTTATAAATTTCATTAAAATTTTTATATAAAGGTACAAATTCTGAGTTTGAATATACCATATAGTTTTAAAAAAAATAAAATTAATAAAGATATAGCGAATCAAAGATCGCGTACCGCCGTGGAAATAGTATTAACCTAACGTACTTCGATAAGCAATTCATTCCAATTTTGCAGTTAACTATTATAAAGCAATGACGACGCGTTATTGTTTCAATATTTGTTTATCATAGATTAATTTACGACTTTCTATCAAAATTTCTTTGTTTCTTCAGCGCATGCTTTAATTGTTTTTGACAGAAATGACTTTATTAAATTCCCTTGAATCTTTTGGTTTAAACTTTAAAACCATAACATTTTAAGAAAATGCTTTTATCTGAAGATAACTGATAGTCACATGTATCTATTTTATGCTGATAGTTTAAGTTTCAGCATAAAATCTGAATTCACTATGTCTTCAAAGACATTTTCTTAAAAGAGATATCTTAGACTTAGAACTATATCCTGACTAGGTTAGATTAGCAATAATAGTTACTGGCTTTTTCTAAAGTACATAATAATTTTTAGTATGAACATACATTGTTGAAGTCACTACCAATTCTTCTCTGCCCTGAAATGAATCTACCTGAGACGATTGCATTTATTTACCTAGTTTTTAAGCAAGTAAAAAGCACTATGCCAACTATCGAGTTTATATTTATTCCTTATCACTTTGCGATTACATTTGTGTAGTATCAGTTCAGTACACCGTTTCCAATAATGTTGAAATAGATTTGCAAAAAACTGAGGCAACAAACTATGATTTTACAAATGTTTTTATTAAATGTTTTATTATTTTACAATAAATTTTATTTGGCTTTTCAATGAACAAAAACTGAAAATGGCACAAAAAATTGACAATTTAAGTCCACCAAATAAAATTGTTTTAGTTAGTTTTTGTCTTAAACCTGAACTTTTAAGGTTTTGAGTATTAATTTTTGCTCTCTGATACTGTCTTAACTTAAAAAACTCATAAACGATCGACTTAAGCAGTAGATAAGAATGATTGTCAATGCCATCCTGTGTATCTCTTATATGATCCCCCAGGTTAAAAATATCTTTGGATCCAATTGATATTAATGTTTGGCGAATAAGTTCTTTTATTTTAATTTCATCTTTGGAATTTGTGGCTGATACATGTTGTCTTAAAAAATTTTCTGCTGTCTGACATACCTAAAAAAAAAGTTTTTTTTAAATACCATATTTATAAATAATAAATCTTAATTTTATCTTACTTTTATAACTCCAGAAGAAGGAAAGCCATGGCCACCTTTATTTTTCACCACTAGCAGCTGCAGTCCTATTTCATGTCCTTGGTTCTTGTGCTCATCAACTAAACTGTATCTATATAATCCCCTCACCAACTCATTGGACTGCCTTCTTGCATAACTTCAGATGAATAAACATTATCTGCTATTTAATTGATACATATATTAAATATAATTTGCTGCAACTCAAAACATCAGTTTTGTCCAGTAGTAATGCAGACATGTGTGACTCTCAATAAACTGTACAATTCATTTTGTGGGAGGATGCCTCCATGATTACAGGGGACCATTAAATAAAGTGTTCAAGTACAACATCATCACATACAAATTCTGTTTAGAGTCAGTCTAGACTAGAGGTGTGCACGGTAGTGGGGACAGCGGGATTACCGCGGAAATGGGGACGAATGAAGTGGGGATACCGCGGTAATGGGGATGAAGTTGCGGGGTTACCGCGGGGATGGAAACAAACGTTGCGGGACTACCGCGGGGATGGGGACGAGTTTTTGCGGTATCACCGCAAAAATAAAATAAGTTTTTTATAAAACAAAATTGTTTCCAATTAACCGCAAATGTATCGAATCCTACATATCATTGTTTATGTTTTTTAATCTTTGCAACGCGCTGTTGTTTTATCGCTGATATATTGAGTTACCGAAAGTTTTAAAGTCATGGGTTGCATTATTTGTTAAGTTTCCAAAGTCCTAGTTTGAATTTTTATTTAAATATGGAAAAGGCTGAAGATCACAAATTAGCTGCAACAGTCGCCTTTACATTTCACTCTATAACCGCGGTGAAAAGCAATGCGAGAAACTGCAATTAAAAGTTTGATTAATTTGGTTTCACATTATTAGGTTTTACATTAAATTGAATTTTTTTAATTTTGTTAGAGATCTATTAAAGCTCGTTCATGATGTAACACAACATTATGAGCCCCACAAGTGCCACAAGATGACTTCATAGAACATCAACTAGTCAAAATTGAAAACATGAAGACAACTTTTATGCAAACTTGTACTCTACAAACTCAAAAAAGCTGAGTTTCGAATGAGGTTTTGTTATTAAACCATCTTTATATTAAAAGCATGCAAAAATTCTTAGACCTTGGTAATAACTTATAATTTAGCTTGTTCATTAGTTAATTATGCTTATATGAGCAACTAGTTTCACAATGTTAATAATTATTTTTATAAGGTTGCTGACTATTTGGCATTCAACGATGAAGGTGCACAAGGCGATTTGCTGAGTTTTTTGGAAAAGAAATGACCAAAACTGTCTCAAGTGGCAAGGATTATTTTGAGTGTGCCAGCAGCTAGCACCTCTTCTGAGAGAGCATTCTCTATGGGTGGGTTAACCATTAGTGATCGAAGAACTGAGCTAGGTGGAAAAACATTGATAGACTTTTTTTTAGTCATGGGCTTAAATAAATGTGTATTGAATCATATTACGGTGTTATTGCAATTCTATATATCAACTCGTAAGTTATAGTTGCATTGAAATGATGTACGGAAAAATAATGACTAGTACAGAATTGATTAAAAATGGGAATGAACAGCGCGGGGATGGATGGGGATGAAAGATTGGAAGACTGCGGGGATGGGGATGAAACACTGCGGGGATGGTTGGGGATGATGCTGGTGGGGATGACATTCGCGGGGATGGGGACGGAAAGTCGTCCCCGCGCACACCTCTAGTCTAGACTCTAGACCTTACCATGATCATACGAATCTTGAAACAAAAAATCATTTCAATTAAAATATGAGGATTCACAATTAAACAGGTTTAGTATTGATTCATGACATGATTAGCTTATAAACTATTAAACAATAAAAATAAATCACAAGATTGAAAATAAAGGATGGGTGGTGGTTGAAATTTATTATACAGCCAATTATTAGAACATATGAGTGGTAAGCACAGTTTATTTTGATAAGATTAAAAAATTATCAAGGTTGGTTCAACCATTGTGAAGGAAGATAAACATCTTATGTTAATTTTAGAAACATCAATGTAAAGGTGAACCTTTGAAATGAGCAATTTTTTGAGCCCATCAAAAGCCAAATAAAACTTGACTTTAAAGCTAAAACACTACACTTTATTCAACTTTATTGATTGCTTTGTGAAAAAACTAAGCAACGAAATTTTAAACTATCTCAGACAAAGGCCTAACAACCTAGGTAACACGACGTTTTACTAAAATAAAATCAAAATACTAACTTTCAGCAATAAACCTCTCCGCTTCCACAATATTAGAAAATCTAAGTTTTAAATTCAAATTAAAACCATCCTTTCGAACTAAGAAAGTCTCGTCTGCAGTGGTATGGAGGTGGCCATCTTAAATTCTATCAATCAATCCGCCCTCGAGCAGGATTTATCGGATGCACATCCGATGACTAATGGATGTAATTAACAACGCGCGACACTTCAACCCCGGATGTAATTAACAACGCATTTTCGCTCATCGGATATATCCGATGATTTTAAAGTCCATAGTCATCAATCTAACATTAATCTAGATTAATCTAACATTTTAATACTTCAAGATTATTCTGTACTGTATATCTCTGTACACTGCAGAGCTGTATTAACTGTATTAACTCGAATCCAGCACCAATAAACTAATAAAGCGTCTCAAATAAAAATTAAGCTATATCCTAGCTAACCTTTGTCATCTTCCGACTCAGAGTCATAAAAAAGTGTTTTATACATTCAGTAGCAATTATTAAATTGGAATTCGAAAGATCGGCAAAAAAATTTTATTGGATCCATTTTGTTTACACCCGCCTGACTCATCAGCCGATGTTAAATACATCCCACATCCAATCAATCCTTACATCCATCCAATAAATCTCGGATGCAGCGCTGGATGTATTTAACAACGCACCCTGATGATTGATTAAATCGTTTAGAGGCCATGGGTGCGTTGTTTAATATATACAGCGCTGCATCCGAGATTTATGGGATAGATGCAAGGATTGATTGGATGTGCGTTATTTTTAACAACGGCTGATGAGTCAGGCGGGTGTAAACAAAATGGATCCAATAAAATTTTTTTGCCGATCTTTCGAATTCCAATTTAATAATTGCTACTGAATGTATAAAACACTTTTTTTTATGACTGAGTCGGAAGATGACAAAGGTTAGCTAGGATATAGCTTAATTTTTATTTGAGACGCTTTATTAGTTTATTGGTGCTGAATTCGAGTTAATACAGCTCTGCAGTGTACAGAGATATACATTACAGAATAATCTTGAAGTATTAAAATGTTAGATTAATCTAGATTAATGTTAGATGGACTTTAAAATCATCTTATACAAATATATTTGTAACACTAAGTTTTATTTTGCAGCTGTGATAGAACAATCTAGATTAATGTCTCCTTTAAAATTTGATTTGTATGTGTGTATGATCAATTACAAAAATTGGAATTCAGCCCTCTAAGAAATACTAGATTTAATTATCATTGTTATAAAAGCTTTTGTGTACTTTCAGTGCAATTATTTTGTAGGTGATAAAGTTACAGAGCAACAAGGCCACAGAAGATTTCTTCTTATGTGTGATTTAGATTTTAAATCCCATTTTCAAATGAAGAAGTCAACATTTGAGGTAATTTACAATAGTTGAAAATCCCTTATTTTTAAAACTTGTAGACTAATACTATTTTTTTCTTAAGGGAGGTTTAGAAGGTTGAAGTACCTAGATGTTGCCTGCCCAAGAACTGCTTCCACAATGGTCTTGACAGCTTGTTGCTTACACAACCTTTGCCTGGACTGATGATTTAGTTGATTTCAAGGAGAGCAACACCAATGATGATCACTCATTTACCCGTCTGGAAAAAGATTTGAAAGCTAACTCGAAAAAAGGATTTAATAACTCAACAACTTTTTAATTAAATTTGTTTATTTTGATTTAAATAAATTTGTTCCATCAATTTTAAATTTCTTTGTTAACGTCTATAAGTCCAAAGAATTTTTCATCCATCTCTTGTTTTTTCTGTTGAGTTCTTGAATTTTCTCAGGAACCAAGTCTAAGAAAACAGTAAAACTACCTTTAAATCTATAACAATTTTTAAAAAAATTATAGCAATATCATACCAACTGCTAGGAGCCAAACAGTTTGTGATGGAGGGCCGACAATGCTGATCATGCTCCCACTTTTGTCTATCACAGCTGCAAAACAAAACTTAGTGCTACAAATAGTTAATAGTTAAAAGATGATTTTAAGGTCCATAGTCATCCAGGCTAAGCCATCTTTGTCTATTAAAGTTGCAAAACTTTCTACTTTATTATACAGAACATAATGATTAAGCCAATAGTCATTCAGGGTTCAATCCCATATAATCCCCTCACCAACTCATTGGACTGCCTTCTTGCATAACTTCAGATGAATAAACATTATCTGCTATTTAATTGATACATACATTAAATATAATTTGCTGCAACTCAAAACATCGGTTTTGTCCAGTAGTAATGCAGACATATGTGACTCTCAATAAACTGTACAATTCATTTTGTGGGAGGATGCTTCCATGATTACAGGGGACCATTAAATAAAGTGTTCAAGTACAACATCATCACATACAAATTCTGTTTAGAGTCAGTCTAGACTCTAGACCTTACCATGATCATACGAATCTTGAAACAAAAAATCATTTCAATTAAAATATGAGGATTCACAATTAAACAGGTTTAGTATTGATTCATGACATGATTAGCTTTTAAACTATAAAACAATAAAATATATCACAAGATTGAAAATAAAGGATGGGTGGTGGTTGAAATTTATTATACAGCCAATTATTAGAACATATGAGTGGTAAGCACAGTTTATTTTGATAAGAGTAAAAAATTATCAAGGTTGGTTCAACCACTGTGAAGGAAGATACACATCTTATTCTTATGTTAATTTTAGATTTTAGAAGCATCAATGTAAAATTGTAAAGGTGAACCTTTGAAATGAGCAATTTTTTGAGCCCATCAAAAGCCAAATAAAACTTGACTTTAAAGCTAAAACACTACACTTTATTGATTGCTTTGTGAAAAAACTAAGCAACGAAATTTTAAACTATCTCAGACAAAGGCCTAACATTGCCTAACAACCTAGGTAAACCATATCACGACGTTTTACTAAAATAAAATCAAAATACTAACTTTCAGCAATAAACTTCTCCGCTTCCACAATATTAGAAAATCTAAGTTTTAAATTCAAATTAAAACCATCCTTTCGAACTAAGAAAGTCTCGTCTGCAGTGGTATGGAGGTGGCCATCTTACTTCTTATCAAACAATCCGCCCTCGAGCAGGATTCATCGAATGCATATCCGATGACTAAGGGATGTAATTAACATCGCGCGACACTTCAACCCCGGATATAATTAACAACGTTTTTTCGCTCATTGGATATATCCGATTAGCATATCCGATAAACTTAACAACATCTTTGAATACAGAGCGATAATTTGTTTATCTCCTACAAAGACGTATATATAAGTCTATGATCTCCTATAACGGCAAGTCTAGCTACCGTTGTATTCTATGGTCGAAAATGATTAGCTGCAAGAAAGTTTTGCCTTTTCTAAGGAGGCTGCGAATTTATTCTAAATTTGTGAGTTTTTTGTGTGCATTGATTACAGTTAAGCCTGCGCAACGGTTCGTTAGCGCTGTGGTGGTGTCATGAGATCGCTGCTATTGCCCCAGCGGTCGACGTGATTGCAATCGGTAAAATTGCTACTAACCCTAAGCCTAACCCTAACCCTAGCTCTAACCCGGGTAATCCTCCAGTATAGCGTCCTGAACCGATTTCGATGAAAAATGACCGGTTTTTTAACGTAAATGATATTTAAAACATAAATAAAGACTAATTACAACATAAATAACTAAAAAAACCAAAAATTATAGCACTTTAAAACATTTAAAAATTACTCCCGAAGTTAACGTAGTTCCCGATGAAGATCTATTTGTCAATAGCGATAGAAGTGAACAATCGGAATAAAGAAAATAAAAATTAAAGACATTTAAAATAAAAAATAGAAAATTTAGGAAAAGAAATAAAAAAATTTATGGAGGTAAAAAATTGAAAAGTAATAGTTTGCTTTAGAAGTACGAGTTGCGTAAGCCGCTCCATGTCTAAAACCGTTTCTTTAAATGCGGCGGTTTTTGTCAATATGCCTTAAGAAAAATAAAAAAAACATTGAAAACAATAAATTAGCAACAGAACACCAAGAAAAAATAAAATAATATCAAAGTAAAAGTACTTGGCGACTTGACTGTCTTTGCGTCTTTGGTACGATTTCTATCATATTTCTTGGAGCAGAAATTCTGAGTTTTAGAGGTCATGTGGCTAGCAGAACCGTTTGGAGAGCGAAAGAGCGAGCGAGAAAGTGACCAAGAAGAGAAGAGCAAGCGGGATCGGGAATGCGACCGGGAGCGGGAAGGCAATCGGGAGCGAGAAAGGAAACGGGAGCGAAAAAAATGATGGGAAAACCCCGGGCAACGCTGGATCCCCCGCTAGTCATATACATTTCCACTCAGCGCTCTGATTTTTTAAAATTTAAAATATATATTAAATAATTAAAAATTTATTTGTAACTTTTTTAAATGTATTTATTATTTTATTATGTTATTTTATTTTAATATTAACTCTTCCTTGCTTTTCATTCCTTGAATTGTATTATTCCGTGTGTCAACACTGCCTTTGGATATTTTTGCTTAAAGTCGGTTTTTAGTAAGTTTTTCTGTAAAATACTTGTTCGTAATATGTTTTGATAATGTTCTATGGTTATTCTATTAAACAGTTTTTAAACCGTTTTGTTATAGAAATCGGTTCGGGACGCTATACTGGAGGATTACCAACAACCCGAACCCTATCCCTACCCTTAAACCCTATCCTGGGTAGTAGCATAAAAATTTCAAAATAATTTTTTTTAAATTTCATTAAAATATTAATTCTGATTTGAATATACCATATTGTGTAAAAAAAAATAAAATTAATAAAGATATAGCGAATCAAAGATCGCGTACCGCCGTGGCAATAGTATTAACGGTGTCATGACGGGTAATCTCGTAGTTTAGCATAGGCAGTCGCACGAAATTTTTAAAATTTCAATTTTTTTTCTATTTATTTTAAAAGAAGTAAAGAATAAAAACTCAAATCTGCAAAATTTTTTAAAGTACGACTTATATTTTTTGAGTTATAACAATTTAAAAGTTTAAAAGTCGCGAATCACGACACAAGACCTACCACGCTAGGCACTGAAAACATGATGCATACAGCTAACGTGAAGCTGAGAGATGAGTAAGCGTCAAACGTTAATGCTGTCTAATTTATCAGAGCTATGAATTCCTATTATCTTTATCTGACAATTATTATCACGCTATTTAGTTGTTAACAAAAAAGTAATACTATCTTCCCGCGAATGTCCGATAGCGTGCTCAAGCTGTACCGCATCAAGTACACAACAGCACAAATTTCAAGCCGTGCGACTGCCTAGTTTAGCGTCCTGGGCCAGTTAGCAACGATTTCTATTTTCACTCCGAATTGGTCTTAGCGCGCCACAAATAAATTTATGGGTTATCTTTCACATTAGCGGATGGGGCCGATTTTTTCAATAAAATAGTTCCAGTATAGCGTCCTGAACCGATTTCGATGAAAAATGACCGGTTTTTTAACGTAAATGATATTTAAAACATAAATAAAGACTAATTACAACATAAATAACTAAAAAAACCAAAAATTATAGCACTTTAAAACATTTAAAAATTACTCCCGAAGTTAACGTAGTTCCCGATGAAGATCTATTTGTCAATAGCGATAGAAGTGAACAATCGGAATAAAGAAAATAAAAATTAAAGACATTTAAAATAAAAAATAGAAAATTTAGGAAAAGAAATAAAAAAATTTATGGAGGTAAAAAATTGAAAAATAATAGTTTGCTTTAGAAGTACGAGTTGCGTAAGCCGCTCCATGTCTAAAACCGTTTCTTTAAATGCGGCGGTTTTTGTCAATATGCCTTAAGAAAAATAAAAAAAACATTGAAAACAATAAATTAGCAACAGAACACCAAGAAAAAATAAAATAATATCAAAGTAAAAGTACTTGGCGACTTGGCTGTCTTTGTGTCTTTGGTATGATTTCTATCATATTTCTTGGAGCAGAAATTCTGAGTTTTAGAGGTCATGTGGCTAGCAGAACCGTTTGGAGAGCTAAAGAGCGAGCGAGAAAGTGACCAGGAAGAGAAGAGCAAGTGGGATCGGGAATGCGATCGGGAACGGGAAGGCAATCGGGAGCGGGAAAGCGATCGGGAGCGAGAAAGGAAACGGGAGCGAAAAAAATGATGGGAAAACCCCGGGCAACGCTGGATCCCCCGCTAGTCATAGATAAAAGAAGTATTTTAAAATTGCACCAGAATGTTATACCAATGTTATACCAAATGTTATACCAGATTGAAGTAAAAAAAATTTCTCGTAATTTTAGCGTTATAACTATTACCAAGGCAGTAGGCGCCGGTAGCGGGGCAATAAGCTGTAAAATTGCTGTTGTTCCGGCAGTTTTGCCAAAACAATTGATTCTTCGTCATTGCTGACGAGCTGATATATATCAGCAACAAGACGATTGCATACAGACAACGCCACACACACAGTGGTTGTACAAATACATTTTCCCGTGGTTGCAGAGCGGTGGAGCGTTCGCCTGTCGATCATTAGGTCGGCAGTTCAGGCCTCGCCGGCGTCACCAGCGTAACTCCCTTAAGCAAGGAGTTCACTCGCATTGCTAAAGGGGTAGGCGCCTATAAATGGCTGCCTCTGCAGAGAATCCTTCAGTGGCCTTGAAGTCAAAATACTTGGTCTCTGAAGTATTTAAATTACGAAATACAAAATACAGTATTTTCAAACTACAAAATAGTTTTAATAAATTCTTATGTTTTATTATATAACTAGCAGGGGACCCGGCATTGCCCGGGGTTTTAGAGGTTTTTCTATCGTTTTTCTTTCTTGCTCCCGCTTCCTTCCACGCTTGCTCTCATGCTCCCGGTCGCTTTCCGGTTCCGCATGTCTCCCGTTCCCGGTCGCTTTCCCGCTCCTATTTATTTCCCGGTACCCCTTGCTTTTTCCCGTTCCCAGTTCGCTTTTCCCGCTCCTGGTCTCTTTCTCGCTCTGGATCACTTTCTTGCTCCCAGGCGATTTCCCGCTCTGGATCACTTTCTTGCTCCCAGGCGATTTCCCGCTCTTAGGCGATTTTCCCGCTCCCGGTCGATCTCCCGCCCCCGGTCGATTTCCCGCTCTCGGTCGTATTCCCGCCCCCGGTCGCTTTCTTGCTCCCTGTCGCTTTCCCGTTTCCGCTCGCTCTCCCGCTCCGTTCATTCCGATTTCAATTTTTTTTCACTATAATTTTTCCCATTGACTCTCAATGTTTTGTAAAACTTTCATTATATCTAGCAATATATGGACAGACGGTTATTTCTACAAACTTTTATTTAGGTTACAATCTCTGTTTATGTATGTGTGCATGTGTGTGTCTTTCTCTGTATGCAAATCTTGCAAGTAAAATTTAATCAGTTTTTTGACTAGCTAGGAAGCTGAAACTTTCATCATAATTTTTTAATTTAATTTAAAAACAACAATTTGTATAGCGCCGTGTGCAGCAGAAAGTGCTTAAAGGGCGCTTAACAGAACAGTTGCAAAAATTAAGTCAGATAATTAATAGAAATGTGATCCAAAAAAAAATAAAATAAAAAAATAATATATATATATATAAATAAAAAAAATAATAATAAATAAATAAAAAGTGGCAAAAATAATAATACAGAAATTATTTTTAGTATGGTATTGTTTTGATTTAATGAAACTGGGATAAGAAAATAATAATGAATATAAATAATTTGTTTTCAAGATGCCTTCTTTTCATTCTGATGCTAATTCTTCTATGGTTCAGAAAATAAATGGGTAAGTCCCCATTGTGTAAGTAAGATTATTTTCTATTCTCACAATTGACAAAATATATCTTTTGTAGCTCCGACATAGAGGGCCCTATCATAGGGATTGACCTTGATACAATAAAATGCACAGCAGCTGTTATGGATGGAAGGACTCCGTTACATTTTAAATATCTCACTGCTGCTGTTGTGTTTTATGGTACTGAGGTATACGTTGGAAATTCACATGATCCAGTGGATGAACAGATTCATAGCATGAAAAAAATTATTGGACGTAAATTCACAGATCCAGAAGTTCAGAAACTTATGTTAGTCATTAATTCTATTATTGCTGTGTGTTGTGATGGTAAAAGTAAGAGCTGACTAGGTCAGGCTTCTACACCTGGCGCTTTGTAATAATAATAATAATGTTTGACAATATTTAGAGTGGCGTAAATCCTAAAGGACTTCAAGGCCACTGAAGGGTTCTTCTAATTCTAGCCATCTTAGCTTTCTATTTTCTCGTTCTTCTAACATCATCTCTTTTAATTGCAACTCTCTCACAATGCTCTATCTATCGATTCATTTTCCAATTGTCTCTTTATTTCCAACTCTTTCTTCACTGTCCAGCATACCAATACGTTTTTGTTTTTCGTGACGTTCTCCTTGTCGATCTCGCCATGTCGGATCTTCGCTAAACCCACCAGAGTCTTTCCTTCTAACGTTCCCCTCATCTTTCCAATTTTCTGGATACACATTCCCTCCAATACAAAACAAGCAGGACTTTGCCTGATACTAAATAGCTAGCTCTCTCCTGGCGGGGTTCAAATCGCTATATATATAGCCTCAGAAAACGTGCAAAAGAATGTCTGAGAATTAATGTCTAGGTTCCTGTCTAGACTGAGAGTCTAGACAGGTCGACGGGTGCAAGATACACTTGTCCGGAGGTCCGGTAGAGCGATCCCTGACACTGATGATAACGTGTTACATTATACATGGCCAAAGAAACTCAAGCTAATTCTGAAATTATTATTGCTTAAAGGAGAGAAGTACAATTTAAGATAGTCAAGGCTCCTAATGGAGATGCATGGATTGAAGATCGAGGAGATCTTTATACTCCAAGTGAAATTTGTGCGCATTTTTTTAAGCAGATAAAAGAAGAAGCTGGTTAGTTTTTTTTACTAAATGGTAGTTAGTAATTAACATAAATATGATTTTTTGTTCTCCTCAGTGGTACTCTTCAATTACTGGGAAACTGTTTACAACGCTGTGCTGACAGTACCATTAGACTTCAATTGTTATCAAATACAAGTAAATGAAATTGTGATGTATATATATATATATATATATATATATATATATATATATATATATATATATATATATATATATATATATATATATATATATATACAAAAACTTACGGCTTGTTGCCTGCCAGCATCCGAGAAACCAATACATTGAGTTTATTCAAGGCCGAGCTAAAGACATTTCTGTTTGCGAAATCCTATCCAAATTGATGATCAGAGAGAAATTATTTCATTTTTCCTGACATGCTGATTTTTGTGTTTTATATTATTTTTTGCTTTATTTTTATTGTTTTGTTTTGTTGTTTTTATTGTAAAAGGAGCCCTGAGGTGTTACACAAAAGGGCGCTTGAAATCCAAATAAACTTAAACTTATATATATATATATATATATATATATATATATATATATATATATATATATATATATATATATATATATATATATATATATATTATTACTAATATATATATATAATTATTACTAATATATATATATATATATATATATTATTACTAATATATATATATAATTATTACTAATATATATATATATATATATATATATTATTACTAATATATATATATATATATATATATATATACTAGCTGACCCAGCAAGCATTTTTTCCTTTTAAATTATTTTGATTTTTTTATCAAAAGTTTAATGTACAAAATTATGACAATTTAAAAAAAATCAATCTAGAAGAGCAATCTAGAGTACAATGCCCGGGTTTTTGAAATTTTTTCTATCATTTCTCTCTCTTGCTCGCATTTCCTTCCCCGCTTGCTCTCATGCTCCCGGTCGCTTTCTCGCTCCCGCTAGCAATTATGTCCTTTATTTCAACATGAATAAAGAATGAAATGGTATCTTGCACACAATATGGCTAACAAAATGCACACTGGCAATTACTAATTTTACTAATTAAAATAGAGTGCTACACATTTCACAATTATATGACATTACAAAACAATGGTAGTCATGGAGAAAAGCGTAATAAATGGTTTTCGTTGATTTTTCAAACATTTTTTTTATAAATTCTTTAGCAATAGAAAAGAAAAAAATTACTCATTTTTCGATCAAAAGAGAATTATAAACTAAAAAAATATCGACATTATTTGGAAAATACTGCGAGGCAGCGATAAAAGCTTGAGTACGCAGGCTGACAACAAGCTAAAAGTGAAGTAGAATATGAAATAAAAGTAAAATTAAATTGTATGATTTGTTTAAGATAAATTGAAAAAATATAATAATAAAAAAAATTAATACAAATTAAATTTTTTTTAATATAAAAAGTCTCTGCGGGCCACATAAGAGGCCGCATTTGGCCCGCGGGCCGCAGTTTGGAGACCCCTGTTATAGAGAAATGCATATATTAAAATAATTTATAAAATTTATATGTATATATATTTATATGTTTATAGCTAAATATATATATGTTTATAATTTATAAAATTTGAAAATATATATATATATATATATATATATATATGTCTGTTGCATTTTCCTTTAAAAAGGACATAATTGCACCTTATTGTTTTTCCAAAACAACTTTTTAAAATAATTAAAAAAAATATTTTAAATAGCCTACAACCTATTCTCAGACATACCTAATGTACACAAAAATTTCATAAAAATCGGTTCAGCCGTTTCGGAGGACTTCAATTTCAAACACTATGACACGAGATTTATATATATATATATATATATATATATATATATATATATATATATATATATATATATATATATATATATATATATATATATATATATAATACTATAATATATATATATATATATTAATATTTATATATATATATATAATAATAAATATATATATATATATATACATATATATATATATCATCATCATTTATTTTTGAAACGTCCCTATTCCACGCTATGCTAGGGTTGGACATTTTTCCATATCAGGCCCCTCCATAAGTCACGATCCAGGGCAGACCGCCGGTTCAGGCCGAGCTCATCCATATCTTTCTTCACATATTCCCACTAAGTCTTCCTACTTCCAGTGATATTTTAGTTATGAAAATGGTTTTAGTTAGTTTTGACGAGAGCCTTTTTTATTTTATTTAGTTTTAGTTTTCCTAAATGCAATTATTTTAGTTTCTATATAGTTTCAGTGCTATCATTCTAGTTTAGTTTAGTTATTATTAGTTTATTGCGACAAGATTGAAATTTTTGCTCATATATTTTCATTTCAATATAATAAACATTAACTGTCCATGTCAACAAGTAGATCTTGGTTTACTTTCAACCAAGCACGCATATTTAATGATTTCTCCATCCTGTTGCGTGTGTCAAAATCCCACAAACTGAAAAAAGTCGCTCCACAAAAGCTTGCATTCGGGGACGCCAGAGACTGCTATCATCATTCAAAAAAGATCTTCTGGTACCAGCCTCTCGGTGAAATAGGCTTTGTGACAGGTTTCTGCTTCATCGGGCCCAAGATTTGGAACAACCTTCCATATGCAATAAAAGCAGCAGCTTCTGAGACGGAGTTCCGTACTCTGCTCAAGACTTTTCTCTTTTCTAAATCTTTTAAAAATTTTTGTAATTTCTTTTCATTATTTCATTCACTTTGCTTTTCACCCATAAAAATGAATAAAATATTTAGTAGTCTATTTGACCAATTTTTACAAAACGTATGTGCACAAGTATCAATGTTTTGTCTTAAATTTGTCACCAACAAAAATACACATATCAGAACATGAGAAAGAAACCCAAAATATTTTAAATATAAAAAGAAATATCATTGATATATTTTTGGTTCTAAACAGGTTAACAAATTATTAATGCAGGCTACTAAGAAAGCAGCTGAACTTGCTGGATTAAATGTAATTGAAGTCATAAATGAAACAGAAGCTGTTGCATTAGCTTATGGTCTGCATGAAATGGAAGATCATTTGTAAGTTGGAATTTATATATCCATATATGTGTATGTGTCTGTATATATATATTTCGGTGAGGACTTTTTGAACTTTTTTTGTTTAAATTTGTTTCCTGTAGCACGAATGGATGAACTTTTGTCTACCAATGACTAAAATAACATTTATTCCATTGAAATATTAAAAAAGGTTACGCACAGACCACTTTGAAATGACTTTTGTTACATTTTTTGCAATTTTTTCTCAAAAACATTCCTGTAGCATAAAAAATTTTTAAAGCAGTTTATCTTAGCATACCTTTTGGTCATCTAGTGGGCCTCTCATTTGTCTCATCTTTGGTACAATAACAGAATAGTAACTTACCATACCCAAAAACGATTTTAACTGTTTTCTGTCTTTTGGTGGGGGCATTTCTACAATTGCTGTTATTTTTCCTGGGTCTGGTTTTCGGCCTTCTTTGCTGATAATATGACCTAGATATTTAATCTTTTTCTTGGCAAAAGAGCACTTGTCCATCTTGACTCTAAATCCAAAATCTGAATTTCGTTTGAAGAGTTCAAAAATATTCATATTGTGTTCTTCCAATGTTGTGCCGGTCACAATTACATCGTCCAGGTAAGCCGCACAACCTTTTAACCCCGAAGTTAAATTATCCATTGTTTCCTGGAAAAAACCTGGTGCACTTTTTACTCCAAAGGGAAGTCTCTGGTACTGATATAGACCTTTAGGAGTGTTGATCGTAACGAGCTCTTTTGACGATTCGTCCATTTCCAACCGTAGATATGCATCAGCAAAATCAAGCTCCTTGGTTTAATTTTGAAAAAATTTCATCCGGTGTTGGAAGTGGATGTTGGTGCATCTCAAGCGCGTCGTTAAGGCCTGTTTTATAATCAGCACAGATGCGCACCGCTCCGCTTTTCTTTGGAACAACCAGAATCGGTGCCGCATAGTGACTGTATTCAACTTTTTTAAGAACTCCTTCATTGACTAGTCTTTCAAGTTCCCTAATGGTTATTTTTTCGTAAGCAAAAGGTATTTTTCGTGGTCTGCAAAATTTTGGCTGACACTCTGACTTAAGAAGCAATCTTGCCTTCTTTTTACTGCAATGGCCCAATTCTTCTTTGAAAACATTTGGAAACTCTGTTTGTAACTGAACAGCTAAACTGTTTTCTTCCTGCGAAGGTTTTTCTGCAACAGAACAACAGATTGCATCAAACGCTTTTATCATTGCTAGAAGTTGATCCATCCATTCAATTCCTAGAAGTTGTGTTGTATTTTTGGCCACAAACCAGCGTCCATTGCCTGTGAATCCTGCGCACGAAAATTTGGTTTGGAATTCACCAGATTTCTTGGCTGGAAGATTTTTTAGGTGATCTTTCTGAATAGTGATTAACCTTACTAACTAAGGTTTCTGAAATCATCATTTGTTCTGTATGTAATAGTTTTATCCTTTCACATTCTTCAATAAAATCTTCCAGTGAGCACTCTTGTTCTAACATGAGCAGTAATTTGTGGTTAATGTTTAAATATTTCGGATCCTTCAATCCCCATATAAAATGTAAGCACATACTGGTTTTTTTGTGACATTTTCCCATTGTGCTTAGTTGCACACCCTTGTGCTGAATGCCCTGAAAGTCTCTGAGTCCCTTATTTGGACGTTTTCAAAATCAAACCGTCTTTGATGAATGCTTTTTTTATTACCAAACAGTTTTTCTAGCCAACCTTTTGTCTCCTCATAGCATAGATTCTCGAATGTTCTCGGCAATATACCGAACAGCTTCTTCAAATCGCCTAATCCAATCAGTGAATGTAAGTCCTTGATCTGGATCATAAACAAATTGCTCAACTCGTTTGTAGAGGTCTGGTCTTACTTCGACGGATCTATTGTCCAGCATCATTGAGATTAACTGAAGAAATTAGTTTTCAGTTTCTTCTTTTTCAATTCTCTTTTCTTCTTTTTCTCGAGATTCTTTTTCAAGTTTTTCATGTTTTTGTCGAGCTTCCCTCTCAAGTTTCTCTTCTTTTTCTCGAGCTTCTTTATCAATTAGAAACTTAAGCAATTGTGCTATGTTTGAATCTTGGTCCTTTGACATCCTGGTCGCCAATTGTTATATCTTTATTATTCTAATAAATGATAATAATTATAATCTAACTATTGTGGTTGCCAAAAAATTATTAGATCATTGGTCAATTATTAATGAAATTACATTTGCTTTGTTTTATGAAGTAAATAAATAGGAAATAGAATTAAACTTAAAGATATATATATATATATATATATGTATATATATATACATACATATAGCCATATATATTTATAGCCATTCAATAAATATGGCTATAAATCCATACTTCCGACAATATGTATGTATATATATATATATATCTATATATATAAAAATGAATGTTTGTATGTATGTATGTATGTATGTATGTATGTATGTATGTATATAGGTATTGTATTCATGCATTGCTACACCATTCATCCGATCGTAATGAAATTTTCACACAACCTTGAGAGTCAAGGGGAATCAAATATAGAGAAAAAATCTTTGAAATCCGTCACAAAATGAGCGGAGCGGAGCGGGTGAGCGAGCGGGAACTATATATGTATGTGCGTGTGTATGTGCATGTATGTGTGTCTGTGTGTGTGTGTGTTTATGTACTAGCGGAGATACCCGGCGTTGCCCGGGTTTTTTAGAGGTTTTTCTAATGTTTGTCTCTTTCTCTCCCGTTTCCTTTCCCACCTGCTTTCCCACTCCTGTTCGCTTTCTAGTTTTCAGTCGTTTTCCCGCTGCCGGTCACTTTACCGCTGCCGGTCGCTTTCCCGCTCCCGGTCGTTTTCCCGGTCGCTGTCCCGTTCCCGCTCACGTTTGCTCTCCCATTCCCGCTCACGCTTGCTTTTCCGTTCCCGCTCGCTGTCCGTTCCGGGTCGCTTTCCCTATAATAGACAAACTAACCCACAAACATTCATATATATATATATATATATATATATATATATAGTCTTAGCAAATCTATTTTACGTTTTATAGGCTAACAGAAGTTATGAAAGAATGGAAAAGAGAAAATGAGCGTGAACGGGAACGGGAGAGCAACCGTGACCGGGAATGGGAGAGCGAGCATGACCGGGAATGGGAGAGCAAGCATGACCGGGAACGGGAGAGCAAGCGTGAGCGGGAACGGGAAAGCGACCGGGAACGGAAAAGCGACCGGGAACGGGAAAGCGACCGAAGGAAACGCGAGCAAGAGAGAAAATCGATAACAAAACTTCTGAGCGGGAAAGCGATCGGGAGCTGGAAAACGACCGAGAGCGGAAAAACGACCGGGAACGCGACGAAAACGGGAAAGTGGAGAAGGAAACAAGAGCGAGAGAGACAAACATTAGAAAAACCTCTAAAAACCCCGGGCAACGCCGGGTAACCCCGCTAGTATATATATATATATATATATATATATATATATATATATATATATATATATATATATAAATATATATATATATATATATATAAATATATATATATATATATATATATATATATATATATATATAAATATATATATATATATATATATATATATATATATATATATATATATATATATATATATATACAGTGATGGGCAACAAACTACTTTCAAGTTGATAAACTTTTCTGTAGTTACAATTACTTTTTAATAGTTAAACTATGTAGTTAACTACTTTTTGTCAGAGGTAATTTAACTAAAGTAGTTAAATACTGTAAAGTAGTTAACTACTTTTTGTCAGAGGTAATTTAACTAAAGTAGTTAAATACTGTAAAGTAGTTAACTACTTTTTTCTATTAACTTGTACACTAATACATTGCATTGCTGTATTAGGCCTCACATGATCACCATTAATTATGTTCACCATCTAATTTATTAAATAAAGCCATGACAAATTGCTTTTTTAATTTATTAATGAAAAGACATATTTTATAAGTTAAATATCCAGTCCATCAATCTACTTCAGACGGTGTCAAACATCGTCTTGTTACCTGTAGATGATTATCTTTTGAGTACATGACGCAGGAAAACAAGCTTTTCAAACATACTGTCAAACACTTTGCACCGTCTTGGCACTAATATTTGACCTGTACAACTGAACAGTTTCTCAACAGCAGCACTGCTTGGTAGACTTGTATTAAACTTGAGGAGAAACTCTTGTTAGATGAGGATACATGAGCAGTGAGTTTGTTGTCGAGTCATTTGAAGCCAAGTAATTATCTATTTCATTCACAACAGTGTTATTACTGCTGGTAGTAGTCGACTCTTGAGACAAATAGGAATAGAAATCATTGCTGTTTGCTTTTAGTGCAGTATCTTGAGTACTTGAAGGTGCTTCAGTGAGTGCCTCCTGACACTCACAAACCGTTTTGACAAGAAGTAATTTTTTTGCATGCCGATCTTTGTCCGACAAGTACCTCAGTTTGAATTTAGGAACAAGCATTGCTGCAACGTGATAACTGTCTTCATCAAACGCGCTTTGAAATCTTGTTGTTAATCCATTTGATAGGACTGTTACCAATGGAAACATGATGGGGTCAACAATCAAACTTTTTAATTTTGTCTGAATACCCATAATCGTTGGAATCACGTGGCCTATGTAGCAGTCTTGCTCACCTTGAAACAGCTCCATTGCTATTGCAAATGGCTTCATAATTTTTATATATGAACAGAGAAAAGACATTTCTGTTTCTGTCATGCATGCAAGTCCTATACTCTGTTGACAGGATTTAACTTTTTCAAATCCAACATTGACTAAGCGCATGACAGCCATGTAGTCAGATGACCACCGTGTGCAAGTTGGATTTAAGAAAGTTGTCCCTATGATATCCTCTACCGTGTCTGCATGCTTCGTACTTCTGCTAACAGACTTGCTCAATGATTGCACTTTTCCCATTAACCTGTCATAAATACGCTTGTATTTATCATCTTTTCGTGCCAACTAGCTGTCAACAGCGGCAACCAAGTTTAGAGTGTGATTGGCACATCGAATCTATTGTATCTTGACTTGACGGTTGCTTATTTTTCATCAAATTCGCTGTCATCTGTTTTGTCATGGTCTACTTCTGTATTTTTATCTCCGCTCTCAACAGCATCAGGATCAATGACCATATGATCAAGATTGATACATTCAACATCATCTTCATTTTTGACATCATCAGAATCTCCCGCTCCCACTCGCTTTCATGATCCCGCTCTAGCCCGTTCTCCTTTTTTTCCTTTCCATCCTTACTTCTTTTTGTTACGCAATAACCTTTGATGTTTGTACATAGGCACTTTTGGCCTTGAACGTTTTTTGGTCACTAAAAAATTTTTTTTAAATAAAAACTACCCTATTTTTTTCTACTGTTTGAAACCTCCATGCCAAATTTTGTTAAAAATGGTCCAGAAGTTTTAATTTGTATAGAAGACAGACAAACAGACAGTCATTTTTATAGATATAGATTAAGTTTTTTAAATGGTTCGTGACATATTTTAAGTTTCGACTGCATGGTATTAATATTTTGAATAAAAGTATTTTGAAAGACATAATTTTTATTTTAGTATGTATTTGAAAAATCCTGAGGTATTTAGCAGTTTAGTATTTCAATTACTTTTTGGAAAATATTTGAGTAATTTGTATGTTAAACTAGCGGGGTACCCGGGGTTTTTAGAGGTTTTTCTAATGCTTGTCTCGTTCCCGTTTCCTTCCACGCTTGCTCTCCCGTTCCCGGTCGCTTTCTTGGTCCCGGTCGGTTTTTCGCTCTCAGTAGCTTTCCAGCTCCCTGTCACTTTCTCTTTCCCGCTTGCTCTTTTGATCTTGATCGCTATCCCGCATTCGCTTGCTTTCCCGGTCGCTCTCCCATTTGTTCTTTGCTTTCCCGTTCCCGTTTTCGGGAACTATATATATATATATATATTATAAGGAAACATAGCGTTGATATGTTTTTACAAGCCACATATATCAGAAACTTGGATGGCTTACAATCCACCACGAAATAATGCAAATATAAATGTCTCAACTTCAGACTCGAACCCACGACTGTCGGATCGGCAACACCGCCTCGCATCATGCCAACTACCTTACCATCTGCGCCACTTCCACCGCCAAAAAACAGTGGTTGTTAAGCGCTTTTGTTGGGGTATGTTGAACACAACATTCGACTATGAATGGATACGAATCAATGCTCGATAGTATATATAAGTTGGACGGCTAACATTCCGTCACTAGCTAACTTAATAGCTATCGAAGATATATGTTTTATGATATATATTATAAGGAAACATAGCGTTGATATGTTTTTACGAGCCACATATATCAGAAACTTGGATGGCTTACAATCCACCACGAAATAACGCAAATATAAATGTCTCAACTTCACACTCGAACCCACGACTGTCGGATCGGCAACACCGCCTCGCATCATGCCAACTACCTTACCATCTGTGCCACTTCCACCGCCAAAAAAACGTTCTTAGCAATTATATGCAGAGCTCTAAACTTAATAAATTTTTTACTGTTAATAATTTAATATACACAATTTTACTATCTTAATGATTGTTTTATTTTTCAAAGTGCTGCAGTGTGTGAATTTGACTACGATGCTTTTAGAGTGTCTATCCTAGAAATAGCAAATGGAGCTATCAAAATCAAGTCAACCAGTTATGATACAGCATTTGGAATACCTGATATTGCTGATATTTTTTTTGATTATCTAGAGAAGGCTTATATGAAAAAGGTTAGTAGATTTATATGAAAGGAGATGAAACATCAATGTGTTAATTGTTACTATATATTTAAATTTACTTATGGATACATTATTTGGTATCCATTATTTTAAATAATTAACCATTTTTATTTCAATATCTAATAGACACTAATTGATCCAACAAAGCACGACTGTATTCTGGATAAGGAGTCTGATGAATGCTTTAACTCTATTTCGGATATTGAACTTAACTCCATTTTTATTAATTATACCTATCCTGATATTGATTTATTCCCAAGAACAAAGCCTTCTAAAATGTTCCTGAAAAGTTTGAAATATGAGTATATCAAATCAGGAAAAGAAAAAAAGATTGAAATTCTCTTTAGTCATCTAAAACAAAAAATGGTTGCCCTCTGTGAGAAAGCCATAAAGGAGGCTGGGATTGACAAGAAAAATATTAGGAAGGTTGTATTGTCTGGACAAATAACTGAATTATACTTGGTAAGCTAGAAAGTTGTTAGATTGTGTTTGTTTTGATTATTGTAGATAGTTTTGCTTTTAATAAATTTCTTATTATGGTTGCATATAAATGGCATTTTCAATCAAGAGTAAAGAGTTGCTAAATATTATCTAGATACTGCTTGAAATAAAATGCATTATTATTTATTCTAGCACAATAGGATGTTAAGAAGGTTTGGACTCCCTACTCCAATTCCCCGGCTCAGGGAAGCCAAAAAACACTTTCCAGGCCATCAAAGTTATTGCGTAATAAAATTCAAATTTAGTTTACGTAATAACGTTTGAAGGCTTCAAGAAACTATTAGCAAATCTATTTTATGTATTATGGGCAAAAAGAAGTTAGGAAAGAGTAGAAAAAAGAAAATGAGCGGGAACGGGAGAGCAAGCGGGAACGGGAAAGCGAGTGGAAGAGCAAGCGGGGAAGGAATTGGGAGCAAGAGTGAAAAATGATAAAAAAACCTCTGAAAACCCCGAGCAATGCCGGGTAATCCCGATTGCAAAATAAACTTACTAATGATAAATCTGACCACTGTCATTTTTCTCCTGCATTTCACCATGTTGAGAATCTGGCAGGTAAATTGATTAACACCAAATGGGCCGTAACAACGGAGCTTGCATTAAAGAATATATAAAGAATATATATATATATATATATATATATATATATATATATATATATATATATATATATATATATATATATATATATATATATTGCTTTGAGACATGCTCTAAGAAATACAACTCGCCATTTGGCAGAAACAACTTTTCGAGCCAAATTCTCGACCTTTCGGTATAAAACTCGCTGTTCGGGACTAGAATTAGTCAAACACTTTTCCGTTACAATTTTATTGTCAGACCGATGGACCATTTCAACTATATCAGCCATCATCAGGGTCAAAAGTAAACAAACAGAAAGATATATATATATATATATATATATATATATATATAAAGCTCGTGACGGTGTTTGTGTTCACACTCCTCCAAAACGGCTCAACCTATTTTCATGAAATTTGTTATGTAAGTTTGGGAGGTCTGAGGATACACATAGGTACACATAAAATTTCATAAAAATCGGTTCAGCCGTTTCGGAGGAGTTTATATATAATACATAGGCCAAAATCAGACACAGACTCATATTATAGTAGCCCACGTCACACACTGATTCTGTCACGCTTACGTAATTAGTCGTATAGACGGTATCGATGAGCACGTAAGATTTATTGCGCGCAGGCGTGTAACAAAAGTTATTATGCAATTGTACCCATATACACTCAGCTCGGACGTCATGCGCGTGTGTGACATTCTGCCTCGACGAAGACTCATGTCGTCATCCTCGTCTTCACTCCTCATCCCTGCAGCCCATCTAAAGACTGCTGGGGACAGACGCTTTGCCGTTGCTGGCCCAACGATCTGGAACCGTCTTCCACCAAAGATCACAATCGATTTGTAGACATCGCAACAATACATTTAATCTGAAAGCTCAAATACTTACAAAATTTCACCCCTCAAAAAGGAAAAAGTAGAAAATAATATTTACATAATAAAAAATATCTTTTTTAAAAAACAAAGTTTTCTCGTGTTCTAAAAGTATATACAATGAAAAATGTTGGGCTCTCATTCAACATCAACATTTCTGTGAAACAAACATTTATAAAAAAAAATAATGCGCCCAACGTTTTTCATTGTAGATGAATTAGAAACTGTTTTAAAGTATGTTACCATAATGTGACCAAGTTATATAGAATTTCAGCCAGGCTTATAGGTATGTTATTTTATACTTTTTAGGGCACGAGAAAAACGTTCTTGTTTCTAAAAAAAGGTATTTTTTATTATGTAAATATTTAAATTTATTGTTATTCGTGTTAAACAGTAGCTTAGACTTAGACTTAGAGGGAAATATTTGTTTTGTACCTACTCATCAAATAATGACAGCATTTTATTACACATGAATGTAAAAACAGTATTTTCTCCTTAATTTTCTATATTTTTGGTTATCTGGATAATTTTACTTTAAATTAGAGCTGCGAATTAATCGCGATTAATTCCGTTAATTAACGCTAAAAAATTAGCGCGCATTAAAAAAATTAACGCCGTTAAATATTTTAACGACTAATCTAAATTTTGCACTAAAATATAATATTAAATTAATATTATGTACCATAGTACTATAATTCTAAGTCTATAGCGTGTACGATATCGGTGGTTCCGTACATTTTCTGCGCCATTTTGGTTGTGTTGATTGTTTGTGTCTAAACGCGGAGAAGTATCGTTATTAAAATGAATTCAGAAAAATCAATTTTGCAAGGAAAGTTTGTTTTTAAATCGGAAGATTTTGTTGTCTGTTCAATTTGCGGTAAGAAATTTAAATTTCATCGAAGTTATTCAACGCT
Source organism: Erpobdella octoculata (assembly GCA_963978895.1). Taxonomy (NCBI): domain Eukaryota; kingdom Metazoa; phylum Annelida; class Clitellata; order Hirudinida; family Erpobdellidae; genus Erpobdella; species Erpobdella octoculata. The sequence goes on along the minus strand of OZ022240.1, from coordinate 9,372,838 downwards.
CAAGTATCATCTTCGGAATAAGCATCCATTTGTTGACATGGCAAATAAAACTATTCGACAAGCAAGCACACATTCTTCCGATGTTGAGCTTATCCAAGCTTCAAATGTCCAGCAAGTCCCAGTGTCGCGCCAGCTGAGGATCGATGAAATTGGAAAAAAATGGATAAAGACAAATCGGAAAAAATTACAAAAGCTCTTGCAAGCTGGATGGCTAGAAATGGTAGACCGATAAATATTATATCAGACGAAGGGCTCCAAGCAGGGCCGTATTTAGCGGTCAGACCGCCCCTGGGCTTTTGCAGCATGGGCCGCCCCTCAGTGTGGGCAATATTTTTCCTGGACAATCGCAATCCACAATTATTTGTCTTCATTTTCTTTATTGGCAAGTTGCCGAACTATAACATTACAATTAAACGGAAGTGCCAAAGAGGCGGAAATACAGTGCTTATATAGCCTGTTGACACCCACGCACACAAATACAGAAATTTAACGCAAAAAGAAGTGAAAACCTAGCACAGCACAGCTAGGGAAATTTTGTATGAGTGATAAACAATAGTTATAATGCACAACACAGTTGCTTTAAAGTGGATTCCAAACATATGCATGTACTTTGACAATCTTTGTATGAAAATATGTGAACACACCACTGAAAATCAAGGTGTACATTTTAGAAACGTGTGACGTGTCATATTGGCTTTCGCCGGGCCTTCACTACACTGAAGTCATTAATAATTGTGTCACAATCGAGTGTTTCCAAAATTGACGACTCTATACACAATAATGACATACTGGTCATCTTGTCTTGAGAGAGGGAGGAACGCAGGTAATTCTTAATACGCTTCAAACCTGAGAAACTGCGTTCGGTGCAACAGTTTGTTGCCATAAGGCATAGATAAATTCTAAGAGTAATCTCCAAATTTGGATATCCATCTGTGAAAAGGTTCTCGCGGATCATTTTCATCATATCAGCGGCTGTTTTTGGACCACACTCATTGTCTTGACTTCGGAGATGCGCAGCGAAGTGAATGCATTCTTTTGTGAGGGAATCTCTGTCGAAGTCATTCGGCAATTCTTCACTGAGGCTAACAATAGAAGAGGAAATATCGGCAGACGTCATGGTACTGATTCTTATCAAGAATCCGAAATGCTTGTTGAGATAGATGTAGGCCTCGCAGCGCTGTTGCAACTGGACATTCAGACTGTCCAAAATTGGCAAAAATGTGTTAAAGCGGAATTTTTCACGTGGGGAGAATGGGACTTCTGCTGGATCTGACACTTCGTCATGATGTCTTTTCCGTTTAATCATTCGACTTTTTTCATGCTTGTACTGTGTAGGTCCTTTTTCCGTCGCCTTCTTCTCGAACAGATCGAAATCATTCCGACAGGTTTTGACAAGTTCAATTAGTGATCCATAAAGCTCCACAACCGTGTTGAGGTCGATGTCGATGGCCTGAAGGCGAACGCTGGCTGCTTTGAAGCGATGAAGCAGGAGACTCCACAGGGTAGTCATAAATAACCTTAAATTACTTTTCTTTTTTGCAAGAAAATTTGACGAAAACTAAATAAAGTTAATAATAACCTTTTTAATGTGGCAGAATAACTATGTAAAAAGTAAAAAACTAAAAAGGACAAATAATTTTTTTTCATCATCATTTCTGGCCGCCCCCTATCACCGGCCGCCCCTGGGCTTCAGCCCCGGTCAGCCCTTTGGTAAATACAGCCCTGGCTCCAAGATGTCATACATGTTGCATCTGATGATAACTCCTATGTGCTACCGACACACCGAACAATTAATTCAAGAATAGATGAATTATTCCAACAGGAAAAGAACAAAATTTTAGTTCTACTAGAAAGTATGGAAAGATCTACAAAGACTTCATGCACGTGTGAATAATCAGTTGACACCGAACGATTCAACTTCTGGTTACTATTTTATTTTTTTTTATCAAAGTGTTATCATTTATTTTAGACTAGAATCTAAATATAAAGAGCAAAATTTAATTTAATTTGTTAATTTTTAGAAGTCATTATTTAATCTCGTAAATACTTTTTTATCTAGAACCACCAACAAAGAAACGGAAAATGTTGGAAATGGATGATTCGGATTCTGACGATGAGCTTCTTCGGCCGCGATCGTCGTTTGCTCCTTTTGAACAATATAAAAATGAGCCGCAGATTGATCTGTCTGAATGTCCTTTGGAATGGTGGAGAAAGCATGAAGGTGCATATGCTAGTTTAGCGAAATTGGCACGAAAATTCTTGGCTTCTCCAGCTACAACTGTCCCGTGCGAACGATTATTTTCATTATCAGGGAACATTGTGACTAAAAAACGTGCTTCACTCTCTGCTGACAATATTAACAAACTTGTCTCACTGAGTAGCTGGCTAAGACATGATGACAATATGAATGATTTTGAATAAATGCATTTGTTATTTCAAATTGTTATTGAATAAATGCACTTATTATTTCAAATTGTTATTGAATAGATGCACTTATTATTTCAAATCAATTTTTAAATTTACAATATGATTTGAAAATTTCTTTGCGATTAATCGTAATTAATTTTTGCGAACATTGGATTAATCGCATGCGATTAAGCGATTAAAAATTTTAATCGATTCACAGCTCTACTTTAAATATATTTAATAATTTAGTCTCTACTCAATTGTTTTCAGAGTTTTTATGACCCAGTAAAAAAATAATTTTAATGTATTAAATTGCTATTTAAAATTATATCTGTTTTTCTTCCTATTGATGAAAAACAACACTCAACTAGATTGGAGACATCATTAAAGAAGCATTTCATCAGTGTCCAGTGACTCCACACAGAACTATTTCACCTGTTGCTATTGGAGCTGCAGTTAAGGTAATTTTAATGACCATGTTTGAAAAATATATATTCTTTCATTTCTAATACTTCTTTTGTAGGGTGGTATTTTGTCTCAATACCGTGCATTCACTGAGGTAGATCATTGGAACTATTATTTAAAGGGTTTTCAAAAGGGTTTTCAAAATTTTCAAAATTTGGAGGAAAGTTCTTCTTTTTGTGGCAAAACTATGCTATATATTTCAGACTATTAATAAATACCAAAGTGCTAGAGTAGATTTTCCACATTCTCCCTCTTTGTGTGTTTAGATGCATCCGCAACTGCGATTTCGTCATTATTACTTAATGTAATTTGATACATTGTCTGTGTGTGTATCTCCCATGATGTGCCCCAAGGCTCAATTTTGGGTCCACTTTTGTTTTTTATCTATATAAACGATTTATGCTCAACTTCGAACTTTTTCCAGTTTGTTTTGTTTGCTGACGACACTAATTTATTTGTTTATGGGGACAATTTATCGAAACTTTACTTGGATATTAATAATGAATTGGTTATTCTCTACCAGTGGTTCTTCGCAAATAGACTATCTCTAAACCTGGTTAAACTAATTATATTTTATTTCATTCACCAAATAAGATAATGAAATGTCATCACTCTTTGCAGCTTAACAGGATTTCCATGAATTGTGTAAAATCTCTTAAATTTCTAGGTGTCCTGACTGATGAGCATCTTATATGGTCACAACATATTAACTACGTTAGATCAAAAATTTTAAAAACCCTGGCATTATATCGCATATACGTTTCCTTGTTGACAAAAAACTGCAATTATGATGTACTTTTCTCTCATTCACCCATACTTGTCGTACTATAACATAGTCTGGACTTCAAATTACTCTTCCCGTCTTAATCATTTAAATATCACTTAAAATTAATAATTATGTAGGTTGTTCATTTTTCGCTCTGGTTAACTGTATTGTTTCAACAATTACTATTGTTTTATTAGATAATTTTGATTTAAGAATTTTAGCCTATTATTTTTAGGCATTCTCATTTATAAATTGCATATTATAAATTGTATATAAGAATTATAATTTAATTTATTATCAAGCAAATAAAGTATATTTTTTCCTACAATATATTTTTTACAAGCAAACGAGATTATTCATTTTTAATTTAAAATTTGAATGCTGCAGCTCCAAAATAGAATTGCTTGGGTAGTGAAGTTTTTTCCTCCTGGACATAAATCCTTAAAGCCAATCTGGTTCAGCAGACTTTGTGCTATGCCACGATTTTGGAACATTTTTCGAAAGTGAAATACCAAATTCATAAGCTAATTTTCTGGTGTTTTTTTTGATAAGCCATAATGAAGTTTTGCTGCACGTATAAGATATTCAAAAAACGACTTTTCTTCTTCATTTGTGAATATCTGCTTGGTCACGTAGTTCGGACGGCACAGCTTCTTCAACTGCAGCTTTTATTTTGATTTCAGGAACTTGACCTCGTGGTGGTCTGTTTTTTTTATATGGCATAATAAAATCCTGCTGAATAAAAAGACGACTGAAATACATACGATAAATACCCAAATTAATGAATAACTCACAAAATTACTAACAAGAAATACTATGGTGGCTAGCCAGAACTCAACTAGCCAAGATACAAAAAAAACAATTATTCAGTGATAAAACATAAGCAATTTCACTGATTAATCAAAAATTCTATCATTCTGCTTTTGGTGGTAACCTTGATAAAAAATTCAAGGGTCCTTTGATATTAGTCTCAAAGGAGCCTCCACGAGGTGCTATCAAGGGTGCTGACATCACCATTTCTAAAAAAAATAAGTGAAATCCAAATAGCTAAGGCATCCTTGTCGCTGAAAAACAAACGCTTTAAACTAGAATGAATTCTCTTCAAAATGGTATATAAAACATCACAAACATTGCATTATATTTTTAGCTAGAGCATTCATAAAAACGGTGAAAAATTACTCTTTATTTAAAAAAGTGAATTATATCGATAAAATCGAAACCACAACTCCAAAATTAAAAAAAAAACAGGAGGAGGAAAGAATTTATATTTTCAATAGACTGGTGCCGTGCTTGATTCGATTTAATAAGTAAGTAATGAAAAGACGTTATAGCATCAAGGGTGCCTTGCTATCAAGGGTGACAGGTCTCCCCTACTGTACGGGCCTATTTTTATGGCCCGACCTGTCGATAACTGGACCGGACTGTTTCATAAAAACTCAGGCTCGTCTAATTCGGGCCTGGACCTGTTTTAGAGGCTTAAAATTTCTATATACTTGGCGAAAAATCTCAGCTCATTCCACTTTGGCTTCAGGTTTGCTCCATATGAAAACCCTAAAATCACAGCCTAGCTCGGCATCATTAAATAAACAAGTGCAAGCCACCAAGTCACAACAACTTGAAAATCTGACATCAGAATTTGATCGTTGATTGGGATGAAAAACTAATGAAGAGATCAACAATATTTGGACCAAAAGTTCTATTCCAATTGTTACTACGGAACGAGTTATTCCAGGCGCGTCGCGTCGTTTTAAAAAGTGAGGGGGACAACTTTCTACAACAAACCTTTATTTTGTAATCTCAAATATTAAAGTTTGTAACTTGCTTCTATTGATGAAATGTAAATTTCTTCAATAATTACTTATCAACTATAATTTTATTTGAATCACATTTGTGCATAAATATACAATACTGACGGTTGCCAAAAATGTCATGTTAATATTCAGACAAACTAACAAACTGGCGGCAAAGCAGTGGCGTAGCTAGCATGGGTGACACCCGGTGTGGATATCGATGGTGTCACCCCTTGAAAACGGCTAAAATAATCATTATTAAATGATTTTATTTAATTTCACTTTTTAAAAACTTGTATTTAGGTTACAATCTCTGTTAGTGTGTATGTGGCTTTCTCTGTACGCAAATCTTGCGATTAAAATTTAACCAGCTTTTTGACTAGCTAGGAAGCTGAAACTTTCAGCATATCTTTATATTGGACTAGCGGGGGCACCCGGCGTTGCCCAGGGATTTTAGAGGTTTTTCTAATGTTTGTCTTTCGCTCCCGTTTCCTTCTTCGCTTTCCCGTTCCCGTCGCGTTCCCGGTCGCTTTTCAGCATATACATATATATATATATATATATATATATATATATATATATATATATATATATATATATATATATATATATATATATATATATATATTGCGAATAAACTGTGGAATCAATTTTTCTTTGAGACATGCTCTAAGAAATACAATTTTACAAATTTTGTTTTACTCATGTTCTTTTTGTTGAGCCTTGTATTCTTTTGATTTGATAGGTGGAGTGTTTACTCTTTTGTTTACTCATTTTCTTGCCCGGGGATTTTAGAGGTTTTTCTAATGTTTGTCTTTCGCTCCCGTTTCCTTCTTCGCTTTCCCGTTCCCGTCGCTTTTCAGCGTTTATATATATATATATATATATATATATATATATATATATATATATATATATATATATATATATATATATATATTGCGAATAAACTGTGGAATCAATTTTTCTTTGAGACATGCTCTAAGAAATACAATTTTACAAATTTTGTTTTACTCATGTTCTTTTTGTTGAGCCTTGTATTCTTTTGATTTGATAGGTGGAGTGTTTACTCTTTTGTTTACTCATTTTCTTGCCCGGGGATTTTAGAGGTTTTTCTAATGTTTGTCTTTCGCTCCCGTTTCCTTCTTCGCTTTCCCGTTCCCGTCGCTTTTCAGCGTTTATATATATATATATATATATATATATATATATATATATATATATATATATATATATATATATATATATATATATATATATATATATATATATATATATATATATATATATATATATATATATATATATATATATATATATTGCGAATAAACTGTGGAATCAATTTTTCTTTGAGACATGCTCTATGAAATACAATTTTACAAATTTTGTTTTACTCATGTTCTTTTTGTTGAGCCTTGTATTCTTTTGATTTGATAGGTGGAGTGTTTACTCTTTTGTTAGTGTGCTAATTCTTTGATAATTTCGGTTCTTTCTGTTTGTTTACTTTTCTCGTTTTACTTTTGACCCTGATGATGGCTGACAAAGCTGAAACGGTCCGTCGGTCTGACAATAAAAGTTTAATGAAAAAGTTTTTGGCTAATTGTAGTCTCGAACAATGAGTTTTATACCGAGAATTTGGCTCGAAAAGTTGTTTCTGCCAAATGGCGAGTTGTATTTCTTAGAGCATGTCTCAAATATATATATATATATATATATATATATATATATATATATATATATATAAATATTCAGAGATGGTTTCCGTTTTAACAATATCATGGTTGCGCGAGATTTGACGTAGATCTGTCGTTTGACAATTAATAGATTTTGCTTTTCGACCGTATTTTTTAAATGTATAACAGTTTATTATATAATTTATTTTTAATATCTCCCTGTATTATTATTTTGTTTCATTATCGTTTTTAACTAATTTCACTTTTCATTATTTTATCCATGTTTTGTTTTTCTTTTCGGGCTCTGATGATGACAAACTAACTGTCGAAACGCGTTAGCCCTGTTTATTACTTTAAACTTATAAGTTACTCCTTTTAGTTTATTTTATTTATTTTATAACATAAGTGTCTTTTTAAATTTTTTACAAATAAACGTAAATACGGCTGCAAACAAGGAATTCGTTAATAGTCTATCTTCCCAACAACGGTCTTCCCTTCGACGTTTTGAGTCTTTAGCAAAAAAATTAACAAATACAAAATGGGCAATTATATTCAATGGAGTTTGCGTACAAGAATATATATATATATGTATATATATATATATATATATATATATGTATATATATATATATATTTATATACATATATACATATATACATTATATATATATATATATATATATATATATATATATATATATATATATATATATATATATATATATATATATATATATATATATACATATATATATGCTCCGAAAGACTGGGATATATATATATATATATATATACGACTCTACTAGGAATCGAACCCACGTGTCTACGGCAACACCGCCTTGCCTAAATGCAAGCGCTCTTACCAACTGAGCCACCGACCATCCCCAAAAAAGGATGGCTAGAAGTCCCAGTCCCAGTCTTTCGGAGCATATATATATGTATATATATATATATATATACTAGTGGTTTTTTTGCCCGTCAAAAATGACGGATTTTTTAAATCTCATTATATAATCTCTTTCGATTGCAGCGCCACTTCTTTTGATCTCTAGGACTGAGGGTGTATATAGGTACAATTGCATAATAACTTTTATTACACGCCTGCACGCACTAATTTTTTCAACTGCAGCCTGCTGACCACCGCATATCGCCGATGCTATTTTTAGCCACGCTCAGAATTCCCGCAATACTTAACTCGTACAAATTCGTTTTTCTTTCTTATTAATTAAATTTCTTTAAATTCGTTTTGCCTACAAAGTCGCAGTCACTCGTACCTTAGCCTTCGTCCTTTTTTATTTTAAATTACTTTTTACCGGAGCGATTTTGTTTATTGTCTGATTAATTCTTCTGCGGCCCAATTTTGGGCCACATAAAACAGCCTATAAAAATTACTTCTGCGGCCCAATTTCGGGCCACCCAAAACAGGCCATAAAAATTATTTCTGCGGCCCAATTTTAAAAACTAAAATTTTATCAATGTAATTTTTATTGCATATAGTAGTTGTTCTATGTAAATATATATCTTGTTATATTAAACACAGCCTTCTAAATACCTAATATGTGAGGATTGAAAATTTAAGAAAATTTCGAATCAATATGGAATAAACAAATTTTTTATTTAAAATTTTAAAATTAATGTCGCTTTTATAAATTTAAAATTAATGAACTTTACTTCATAATATTTTTAGTTTAAAAAAAATTAAAGTTTCAATTGATTTTATTCTATAATATAATGTTGTCCAATTGATTTGTTAAATCGGTCAGCAGCAACTAATAAACCCACCTACTATTTTCAACTCGATTGTGAGGATTGAAAATAAAAGCTATTTTCTAATCAATGTGGAATAAATAAATATTTTATAATAAATTTTAAAATTAAAATTAATTATCGCTTTCTTTAAAGAGAGCAAAAATTAATGGTTTGTTTTTCTACATAAAAGTTTTAATTTTTTAAAATATTTAAAATATTTTATAGATTTTAATGAAGGCTATGGGCCTGAAGATGACGAGTATGAGTTTGAAATTGACATAGAAGCTCTGGGTTTGCATGGCGGGCCGGATTTGTTGGATGGTCATGAGTTCCGAAACATTGGGGTAGGGTTGGTCTTAGAGAAAAGTGATTTTGGAATAGATAGAGCGGAGCTTTATGGGATGTCGGGGCATGATGAGGGCGCTCACGAGAGCTTTTTTACCGACAGCCAGCGGGGCACTACTCACACTTCGAATATGGGCTGAAAATAAAGATTCAAAATAGGCGTTATGTGCTTGGACCGGGAGACGAACCGGGTCCTGCAACTCTCAAAGCCGGTGTCTATACCACTACACCAACCGAAGTATATGAAAACATAATTTGTCAGTCAAATATGGTCAAATGATGTAAATTATCACAAAAGTGGATAATAAAATTTTCGTTGAAAATTATAATTATTTAAAAAATAAGTAACTTTTATTGATACCATTAATAAAACAAACAGCTCAGCCCATATATAAATTAGCCACGAACCCCGTGTGGGACCCATATATAGACGTTTTGCTATTGCAAAAGCTCATTCAGCTTATATAGGACCCATATAAAACACATATAGGTTATCCCTAGCCCAGGAACCCTACATTGGGTTGTTTTGCCTTATAAATTATTTTCGTTTTTTTTTATTAAAAGTTAAATGTACAAAATTATAACAATTTAAAAAATCAATCTCAAAGAGCAATCGAGTGTACAATGCCCGGGGTTTTTGAAAAAAAAATTATCGTTCTACTCTCTTGTTCCCGTTTCTTTCCCCGCTTGCTCTCCCGTTCCCGTTTGCTCTCGTTCCCGATTGTTCTCCCGTTTCCGTTTGCTCTCCCGTTTCCGCTTGTTATATATATATATATATATATATATATATATATATATATATATATATATATATATATATATATATATATATATATATATATATATATATATATATATATATATATATATATATATATATATATATAATTAAAAATTAACACAAGAAAACTTATAAATATATATATATATATATATATATATATATATATATATATATATATATTTTGAATATTTTAAAAAGTTACTTTGGAAAAACAAAGAACAAACAGACAGACACTTATATATATATATATATATATATATATATATAAACTAACTGTCGAAACGCGTTAGCCCTGTTTATTACTTTAAACTTATAAGTTACTCCTTTTAGTTTATTTTATTTATTTTATAACATAAGTGTCTTTTTAAATTTTTTACAAATAAACGTAAATACGGCTGCAAACAAGGAATTCGTTAATAGTCTATCTTCCCAACAACGGGCTTCCCTTCGACGTTTTGAGTCTTTAGCAAAAAAATTAACAAATACAAAATGGGCAATTATATTCAATGGAGTTTGCGTAAAGAATATATATATATATATATATATATATATATATATATATATATATATATATATATATATATATATATATAATTAAAAATTAATACAAGAAAACTTATAAAAATATATATATATATATATATATATATATTTTGAATATTTTAAACAGTTACTTTGGAAAAACAAAGAACAAACAGACAGACACTTATATATATATATATATACTAGCAGTGCCCGTAGCGGCTTCGCTCGCAGGAAATTAGAGAGTTTGAACCGTGAATCCATAGTAGAGATCAATTTTTTAGGTCTCGGCTCGGCCCGTCGACAACTTAGCCCAGCCCGTTTTAAAAACCCAAACTCCTGGCCCGGCACAGCCCGTCTGAATTAGGCCCGGCCCATTCTTACAGGCTTAGAAGTTCTATATACTTGATGAAAAACTTCGGCCCGTCCCACCTTGACTTCAGGTTTGGCCCGGCCCAACTGAAGACCCTAAAATCACTAAAATATCTATATACTTGGTGAAAAACCTCGGCCCGTTCCACTTTGATTTAAGGTTTGGCCTGGCCCGTGTGAAGACTCTAAAATAACGGCTTGGCCCGGCCGGTGATAAACTGAACTTAGCTACTTTTAACCGGCACAAAACTTCAAAATACTAATTTTTACATTTGTAGCACTTACAGTTTTTGAGTAGCAGTTATTTTGAAATCAAATAACCCTTTTTTCCACCCCACATTTGATGTCCTGGAAACCAAATTTTTAAAAAAATGCTAAAACACGTATTTCATTATTTTTGGAGCAGAAACTAAATACTAATTTTTACTTTTGTAGCATTAACAGTTTTTGAGTAGAAGCTACTTTAAAAACCAAATAACCCAATTTTCCAACCCACATTTGAGGCCCGGGAAACCAAATTTGTAAAAAATGGTGAAACACGTATATCTTTATTTTTAGAAAAGAAACTAAATAATAATTTTTACATCTGTGGTATTTACTGTTTTTGAGTAGCAGTTACTATAAAAGACAATTAGCCCTATTTTCCACCCCACATTTGAAGTCCTGGAAACCAAATTTTCAAAAAATGCTAAAACACGTATTTCATTATTGTTGGAGTAGAAACTAAATACTAATTTTTACTCCTGTAGCATTAACAGTTTTTGAGTAGAAGCTACTTTAAAAACCAAATAACCCAATTTTCCAACCCACATTTGAGGTCCGGGAAACCGAATTTTCAAAAAATGGTGAAACACGTATTTTTTTATTTTTTAAAAAGAATCTATATACCAAATTTCAGAAAAAAATTTTAGAAAAAGTTTTTAGAAAAAAGTTTGTTTTCCAGTTTTTTCCCCTCATGAGCAAAATTTTCAAAAATCCTTTCTTAGCGGATGTTTACGCTATAAAAGTAATATAAGTTCCAAATTTCACGTTCCTAGGATGAGGCGTTTGAGCTCGGCGTTGATTATCAGTCAGTCAGTCAGTCAGTCAGTCAGGACATGTTCTTTTATATATATATATATATATATATATATATATATATATATATATATAAATGTCTGTCTGTTCATTGTTTTTCCAAAGTAACTTTTTAAAATATTTAAAAAAAATATTCTACATAGATTACACCCTAGTTTGTTATGACCAAAAATATTTTCTCATTAGTTACTTTGGCCCAGCTGAAAAAGGAACGAAAGCAAACGGATCCATGTTTTTCATGTTTTCAAATGAGAAACGTTCAGGATCATATTTCTAAATAAAAAAAATATTACATAAAGATATACTAATTTTAAAAATTGTTAGAACTGTTATTAAAGATGCAATTCAATAAGAAACTGGTATAACTTGAGCTTCACTAAAAATTAGTGGATCATTCAGTAATCAAAATCACCGTAGGTTCATTCCAGACTGAGGATTGTTATGAAAACAATACAGATTTATTGTTATATCAGTTCCTACAGGAAGTTCAATGCCATCAATAACCAACGGTTGATTCAATTCTCTTTCTATAATTGGAACAATTCCGTGGATTCTCAGTTCCCGCCTCAACTCGAGTATAAAGAGCTCATCCAATGCTTTCAAAACCATTCTTGTAATCTCACCAGTGTTATAACCTTTTCAAATCGTATTACAGGTCCAGAAGAATGGTTTTGTAGTTTTATTGGATGACAATAAATAAAGCTTGGTTAATGCTACTTATACCTTCTAATATAATCAATGTTAATAATAATACTTGTCGGGATATCAATAGATTGGAAAAGTGAAACCAGTACCATAGATATAACAATATTATATAACGTTAAAATATTATTAAAACGTTATTGTTGGCCAGTTAACCCTGATCGTTTCATTATTCAACTATTTTAACCAATAAATTTATAAACTTGTTAAGAAAGATGACCAACGTTAAGTGGTCAATTGTGTTAAATAGAGCCTGTTAAAAAGAATACATATATATATATATATATATATATATATATATATATATATATATATATATATATATATATATATATATATATATATATATATATATATATATATATATATATATATATATATATATATATATATATATATATATATATATATATATAAATCTCGTGTCATAGTGTTTGACTTCAAACTCCTCCAAAACGACTGAACCGATTTTTATGAAATTTTTTGTGTACTCTTTTTTTTTTTTTTATTAAATTCTTGGCACGGGCAATGAGCCCCTCGCCAGCAACTGACAACCACAATTTCAAAATTAAAATGAAAAATCCGTATAGCAAAAAAAGAAAAAAATAATAAATAAACAAAAAATACAAAATCCACTAAAACGCATATTTCTTTTGACCGAAAAAATCACCCATCAGAGCCTTGAAAGTAGCTAAATTCGGAGCTTCAACCACGTCTTCTGGAAGATTGTTCCAATATCTTACCACTCTATTGGAAAAGAAATATTTTCGACAATCCCTGTGATTTATGCCTGTAACAAGTTTCCAGGAATGACCTCTTGTTCGTTGGTCCGGACATGGCATTAGTGCAGGACAATTGAAGTTCAAAAAGTACCCTCTCATGATCTTGTACGTCATGATCATGTCTGCTCTAATTCTACGATAAGCCAACGATGGAAGCTTCAATTTCCTCAACCTGTCCACGTAGCTCAAATACTTACAAGATCTGACCAGTTTTGTGGCTCGTCTCTGAATTTTCTCGATCTCTGCAATCAGTCCCAATCGGTACGGGCTCCAAACCTGTACAGTATACTCCAATTGAGATCGCACAAGAGACTTATAGAGACAAACAAAAGCTTCTTCAGATAGATGTTTAAAATTTCGTGCAATTATTCCCAACAACATGCCAGCTTTCTTTGTTTTTGTCAAAATGTGCTCTCTGAAACTCAGCTGGGAATCAACAATTACTCCAAGGTCCGTTATTGAACTGACCACAGGAATGTTGTAAGTCTGTCCTCCTGAGTCTCTAAGCATGTAATCAACAGACTCAGAATTTCCCCCAATTCTCAAAAGGCAGCATTTACTGATGTTGACATTCATGCGCCACCTCCCGAACCAATCCATCACAAGGTTGATGTCTTCTTGTAAAGTCCTTGAATCCTGTGGGCTTCTCAGATTTCTAAAAATCTTTGCATCATCCGCAAAAAGATACACGTTATTACAAACATCCTGTAAGTCATTTATGTATATTATGAACAACAATGGGCCCAGAACGCTACCCTGGGGAACTCCGCTGGTAACCTCAACTGAATCGGAAAGCTTCTCATTCACTCTAACTGGAAACTGACGATTGACGAGGTAGTTCTTTATCCAGGTTAGAATCTTTGGATGAAGTTTATATTTCTTAAGTTTTAGTAGAAGGCAATTGTGAGAAATTTTATCAAAGGCTTTTTCAAGATCGGTGTAGATAATATCCACCTCCTGCTTCAAATCATACGCATTTGTGATTTCATCCATAAAACTAAGTAGCTGAAGCGCTGTGGATCCACCAGGCAGGAATCCATACTGTCTATGCGTAAAGAAACCAATTTTTAGCAGGTGCCTCAGCACATGATCTTTTATAACTGATTCCAAGATCTTACAGCAAACCGATGTCAGACTTATCGGTCTATAGTTTGAAACAATAGTTTTTCTTCCTTTCTTATACAATGGTATCACGTGACCGAATCTCCAATCCTCAACGACTACTCCACTATCTAATGAGTCTTGAAAGATGTGACGCAGATGTGGTGATATTGATCCAGCTGTTTCTCTCAACACTCTAGGATGCAATCCATCTGGACCTGCTGATTTGCATATAACTAGGCTCTTCAGTTTGCCAAGAACAACAGCATTGTCATTTGTTAATTCCTCCATTTCTTCCGAATGAGCCCATGAATTAGACTGCCCGTCCCCATCCTCAAAATGATCATCTTTAATGTAGACTGATGAAAAATAGTCAGAAAATGCCGCAGCTTTATCACAATCTTCCACCAGCTCTCTGCCACCAACTTCTAATGTAATAATATTGTTTCTGCACCCCCGAACTTTGTTCACTCGATTCCAAAATCGTTTTGGGTTGGATACATAATCTCTAGCAATGAGGTTCTGATTTTCTATACTTAGCTGCCTGGAAATCTTTCTAACTTTTTCTCTGACTTTTTTGAATTCCACAAACAAATCATCGCCATACTTATAAATTCGGTTCCATAGATGATGTTTGTGTTTTATAAGACTTCGTAAATCGTCAGTCAGTCTGAAATCATGTTTTTTAAATACAGTCTTCTTAGGTACATATTTATCAGTGAGGAGCAATAAGTTATCACGAAAAAACTTCCACTGATCTTCTAATGAAACGTTGTCACCACCAATCGGTCCAGGCAAAGTATCACCAAGGGCTTTCCTCAAACCCTCATAATTACCAAGATCAAAACAAAATTTTTTTCGTGTCTCTTTCGTTTTTTTAAAACCCACAGCAACTCTGAAAACAATGATACTATGATCACTACGCCCTAGCGGTGGGAAAAATTGAACGTCTAATATATTATCTCTAGAAGTAACAAGCAAATCCAAAATATGAGAAGTTTCTTCTGGTCTTATTCTTGTCGGTTCACTAATGTGCTGCAACAAATGTTTTTCTTTCAAAAATTCTAAAAATTTGTTTTCTATCTTCGAATCAGAGCCAGCACAACTAAAGGATACCCAGTTGATGTCTGGAAAATTAAAATCTCCAACAATTATATGATCTCCAGAAACAGAAATAAACTCCCACAGTAACTGAATAAACAAATCGTTGTTTGCTGAAGTACTATTAGGGCTTCTGTATATTGAGAGAAAGTTTATAACCCTGCCCTGTGCCACAAGTTTGAAGCTTAAGTATTCTTGAAAGGATGATGGCAGACAAAAATCTGAGACTGATAAGTTGTCACAGTAATACTCTTGGTAGGTCTAAGGATAGGTTGTAGGCTATTTAGAATATTTTTTTAAAATTATTTTGAAAAGTTATAATGGAAAAACAAAGAGGTGCATTGAAATAGGTACACGAGATGAGTCTGCTGTAAGGCACTTGGATTGTAAGTGAAGTTATTTTTGATGACTAAATTAGAGGTGTTATGATCATTATGAAAAAAGTTGTAAAATATTTGTAAGACTCTACTAGGAATCGAACCCACGTGTCTACGGCAACACCGCCTTGCCTAAATGCAAGCGCTCTTACCAACTGAGTCGTAGTCTAATGTTAAGTAGCTCCGAAAGACTGGGACTTCTAGCCATCCTTTATTGGGGATGGTCGGTGGCTCAGTTGGTAAGAGCGCTTGCAAGGCGGTGTTGCCGTAGACACGTGGGTTCGATTCCTAGTATATATATATATAACTTATATATATATATAAGTTTTATTCTATTTCCTACTTAGTCATTTCATAATAACAAAAGCTTATATAAATTCATTAATAATTAACAAAGAGTGTTTAAGTGTTTAGCAACCACAATAGTTAGATTATAATTATTATCATTTAATTAGAATAATAAAGATATAACAATTGGCGACCAGGATATCAAAGGACCAAGATTCAAACCTAGCACAATTGCTTAAGTTTCTAATTGATAAAGAAGCTCGAGAAAAAGAAGAAAAACTTGAGAGGGAAGCTCGAGAAAAACAAGAAAAACTTGAAAACGAGGCTCGAGAAAAACAAGAAAAACTTGAAAACGAGGCTCGAGAAAAACAAGAAAAACTTGAAAAAGAGGCTCGAGAAAAAGGAGAAAAAAAGAATTGAAAAAGAAGAAACTGAAGAAAGATTTCTTCAGTTAATCTCAATGACACAGGACAATAGATCCGTCGAAGTAAGACCAGACCTCCACAAACGAATTGAGCAATTTGTTTAGGATCCAGATCAAGGCCTTACATTCACTGATTGGATTGGGCGATTTGAAGAAGCTCTTCAGTCAGTCGGAGGCGAATCAATGAGCGATTCAGAAAAAAACAGCAACTCTGACCGGGAAGCTTCAACAAAACGAATACACACTACTTAAGAGTAGTATATTGCCGAGAACATTCGAGAGTCTCAGCTATGAGGAAACAAAAGTTTGGCTAGAAAAACTGTTTGGTGATAAAAAAAAAGTATTCATCAAAGACGTTTTGATTTTGAAAACGTGCAAATAAGGGACTCAGAGACTTTCAGGGCATTCGGCACAAGGGTGAACAGGCTGTGCAACGAAGCATAATGGGAAAATTTCACAAAAGAAGCCAGTATGTGCTTACATTTTATATGGGGATTGAAGGATCCGAAATATTTAAATATTAAGCAAAATTACTGCTCAGGGTAGAACAAGAGTGCTCACTGGAAGAGCTAGCTTATTGAAGAATGTGAAAGGATAAGACTGTTACATACAGAACAAATGATGATTCCAGAAACCTTAGTTAGTAAGGTTAATCACTATTCAGAAAGATCACCTAAAAAATTTTCCACCCAAGAAATCCGGGGTTCACCCGTAAACAAAATGTTTGTTTTCGCTGTGGAAAACTGGGACATTTTGCTGCCAACTGCAGAACTGATGATAAAAGTCCCAAAAGACTTTTCAGTAGAAAGAGAAGTCCAAGCTTAAGGAGGAGTCAAATTCAGTCGTATAGACGACACGAAATACGGCAAGTCAAGACAATTCCCAACAAGCGAACAATTATAGCAGCCAATAGAAGATACACCACTGTGAAATTTGGTGATGTTGAAATTAGGATGCAACTGGACTCCGGAGCCGATGTCACAATCATCAGTACAAAAACTTGGGTGAAGATTGGTTCACCAAGGCTAGATAAGGCAACAACAAAAATTGGTGCTGCAAACAGTACTGATATTTAAGTACTAGGTGAATTTCAAACCAAATTTTCGTGCGCAGGATTCACCGGCAATGGAAGCTGTTTTGTGGCCAAAAATACAACACAACTTCTAGGAATTGAATGGATGGATCAACTTCCACCAATGATAAAAGCGTTTGATGCAATCTGTTGTTCTGTTGCAGAAAAGCCTTCGCAGGAAGAAAACAGTTTAGCTGTTCGTTTACAAACAGAGTTTCCAAATGTTTTTAAAGACGAATTGGGCCATTGCAGTAAAAAGAAGGCAAGATTGCTCCTTAAGTCAGAGTCTCAGCCAAAATTTTGCAGACCACGAAAAATACCTTTTGCTTACGAAGAAATAACCATTAGGGAACTTGAAAAACTAGTCAATGAAGGAGTTCTTAAAAGAGTTGAATACAGTCACTGGGCGGCACCGATTGTGGTTGTTCCAAAGAAAAGCGGAACGATGCGCATCTGTGCTGATTTTAAAACAGGCCTTAACGACGCGCTTGAGATGCACCAACATCCACTTCCAACACCGGATGAAATTTTTTCAAAATTAAACCAAGGAGCCTGATTTTGCTGATGCATATCTACGGTTGGAAATGGACGAATCGTCAAAAGAGCTCGTTACGATCAACACTCTTAAAGGTCTATATCAGTACCAGAGACTTCCCTTTGGAGTAAAAAGTGCACCAGGTTTTTTCCAGGAAACAATGGATAATTTAACTTCAGGGTTAAAAGGTTGTGCGGCTTACCTGGACGATGTAATTGTAACCGGCACAACATTGGAAGAACACAATATGAATGTTTTTGAACTATTCAAACGGATTTCAGATTTTGGATTTAGAGTCAAGATGGACAAGTGCTCTTTTGCCAAGAAAGAGATTAAATTTCTAGGTCATATTATCAGCAAAGAAGGCCGAAAACCAGACCTAGAAAAAATAAAAGCAATTGTTCACCAAAAGACAGAAAACAGTTAAAATCGTTTTTGGGTATGGTTAGTTACTATTCTGTTTTTGTACCAAAGATGAGACAAATGAGAGGCCCACTAGATGACTTGGAAAAAAATGAGAAATATGAATGGTTAAGAGTACACCAGGACTCTTTCACAAGTCTTAAGGTGTTACAATCAAATTTATTGCTGACGCATTATGATCCCAAAAGAGACATTGTAATAGCTGCTGATGCATGTGAATACGGAATTGGAGCAGTGATTTCACACCGTTAAATATATAAGTGATTTTTAAATTATCATATTAGAAACTAATTTAGTTGAATAATTAAACAAAACAGAAATAAAAAAACTTGTATTTTGTAATAACTAAAATGAAACGAAGTTACAACTTTTTTTAAAATTATTGAACAAAGTTTAAAAAATCAGAAAAAAACTTAACAACTGTTATTTATATTTTAGTTGTTTTGTAAAACCACGTTCACCAAATTATTAAAAAAATCAACTAAAATTGTTGCTCATTTTTTATAGTTTAGTAATTTTTATTTTATTTCATTTTATTAATTGTTTCATTTTTTAGGAATCTTCTGTAACTTAGTAATGCAAAATTCAATTGGTGCTATATATTCAGTAACATTTTAAACTTGTTGATTGAAATTTAAATACTAATAAAAAAACAGTTAAGAAATTCAGATGAGATGCGTGCATCACGTAAAACACTTCTTGTTAATAAGAGGTTGAAGCTTAAAAAAATTCTCGCACATGAGCAGATCGAGCCGGTTTCTGCGTCATGACTTACATTATCTTTCTAGATCTTGCGGCTTTATCTTATATTTAGCCAAATAGGGTTATAGTTGGTATGTGATAAATTTAATTTCTTTATTAAAATGTGGTTTTTAACTGTGGAAACAATGCCACGTGTGCTAAAATTTTTCCAAAGAAACAATTGAATTAGCTATATTTTGCTATTTAGAACTAGTCGATAAGTAATTAATGTCTGTTGTTTCATTAAATTGTAGATCTTCTAAAGCTGCTATATCTTTACAAAATTCCAGGTCATTTTTCTGACGGCAACTGCATTAACATTTATTATTCATTTAAATGGTTTTCGGAAAGTCTGCTCAAGTATAGTTATTCAACATAGACTTTTTATCGTCGTTCTTATTGGAATTGTTTACGTGTAAAGTTTACTAATCGAATTTTATATGTTTTATGCTGTATGTATGTTTTCTACTGGATTGTTTTGCTTACAATACAAATCTTAACCATAGTTTAGTCTATACATCGGTCAAATTCTCTGTTATCGCTCACCGACTGGTTTGATAAAACAGTACTGATGTGTGATTGGTTTCGTAAGCATTTATATATTTATATATATATATATATATATATATATATATATATATATATATATATATATATATATATATATATATATATATATATATATATTAATGATTTTATAACCAAAGCAAATGTTTTAAAAAACTATATTAAACTTCAACTTACAGATTACAAAATTAATCAATTTTAACAACGACACAAAATATGGCTTGTATCTAAGTTATTTAATGACAT
This sequence comes from Erpobdella octoculata, assembly GCA_963978895.1. Lineage (NCBI taxonomy): Eukaryota > Metazoa > Annelida > Clitellata > Hirudinida > Erpobdellidae > Erpobdella > Erpobdella octoculata. Next base: position 9,352,530 of record OZ022240.1, on the reverse strand, counting down.
TAATACAAAAAAGTTCTCATTTATCAAAACTTCGATGTATCGAAGTAATTTATATGGTTGCTTGAGGTTCAATGAAACATAATATACTGCATTAAAAAAATGTTTGTTATTTCTTTAGAGTTTGCGTATTTTCATACTGCATAAAAATGTAAAAACATTACGAAACACTGTGAGAAAGTTTAAATTCACAATTATGCTCATCATAATCTCAACAAGTGTGTTCTTCAAGTGTGTTCTTCAAGTTGGACTAAAACTGTTTTATTTCATATTCTGGGCTTGTTTAAAACTAAATAGTTTATAGTGTATAATTACAGAACACCTTTGTAAAAACCTCTATTTTTGAAGTAAATGCAAAATTCAGTAATCGGACTCTTGTGGATGCTTTCTGTATTGTACTATTATGAGGTTAGACTTCTGTCAATGTTCAATCCATTTCTTTCGTCAGAGAAACCTGCGTCATTAGCCGGTAGGCCATAAATACTGAAGCAATAGATAATTTTTCTGGAGCGACACTGTGACGGGATTCTGCTCGGGTATTGATGCCTGACGACGAAACAACTAACTCGAGACTATCAAGGTTTAAAATTTTATTAATATAACGCAAACGACACTAATCGGACAGAGCTTCACCTCTCAAAATCGCACGAAGAAGAGAACTGAAATTCCAATCTTTTTATTTTTATTTTTTTATTATTATAGTTTAACGTCCTTATACATGGTATTTTTAGACGGGGAAAAAAAATAAAATAATAATAAAAATAATAATAAATAAATTAAATTAAAACAAATAAAAATAGAGATATTGTCCTTTTAAGAAAGGGAAAAGAAAAATGTTAGAAAATTTATCTAGAAAATTCTTTATATTCTTCTTTTCCCTTCATTTCCTTTGTCGTGTCATCTTTGCCATCTTCAGCCTGAAACCTTAATCCCGGGATCAGGGGAGATGACTTCTTTCGGAACACTTCTGGTCGGTTGATGAATGCTGGGCTGCTTCGTAGAGGGAGTCAGGTCATCTTTATCGGTCTTCATTGGGGTGTTCCAAGGGGAAGGCATCAATCACACCCCTCCCAATGATTTCCTTTGGATTTCCATTCTTCCAATCTTTGAAGAGTCCAGGTCCTCATCGTGGCTTCATCCGGATCATTTTTTCCTGTGTTGGAAGGTTCTATTCAAGGTAGCTTGTTGAACTGCATCGTAGCGGGGGTCAGGTCATCTTTATCGGTCGTCATCGGTCCATTATAGGGCTGGCATAAATCACGTCCCTCCGATGATTTCCTTCCGATTTCCAGTCGTCCACGCTTTGAAGAGCTCGTGTGTGTTGGAACCTGTTGTAAAGTGACGTTGGGTTCTTTCGATCATGATTGTCGTGTCATCCTCGGTTGTCATTGGAGAAGGAAAAGAGGCAGAAACCTAATCCGCTGACTCCTTGGAACTCATTTCTCCCATGATTGATTGAACCCAGCGTCGTCGTTAAATGTTCGGTTGCATCGCGGCAGGAACCAGGTTGTCTTCAGTCGTCTTTGGAGAAGGGTTGGGCACCCACACAACCCCAATCCGCAGAATACCTTCTACTTCCAGTCTTCCTCACTTGATGAATCTTGAGTCGTCATAGGAGGATGGGCTGGGCATGAATCAAGCTTCGGCTAGATTCAGATTTTGGATCTTCCACGCTTTGAATAATCTTCCCCGCGTTGAAGAGCCCATGTTGGTCTGACGTGATGATGGACTGCTTCTCTCCGGGCGACTGTACTTCTGTATCCGTCATTGGAAAGGGCATGGGTAGCGAAGCCAAGCCTCAGACCGTTGGTTGACTTTAGATTCCAGAATTCGCGCTTGAAGGGTCCATGACATCTTCGTGAACTACTGTTCTCCGTTGCACTGTGTCGTTTAGCTGCATCGCCGCGAGCGTCGGGTAACGTTAGTCGTCATTAGAAAGGAGTGATAATCTTCCCCAGGCATCTTCAGTCTCTAAGAGTTACCTTGATTTTCGCGTAGAAGATCCTGGGTTGAAGGGCAAGCTCCAATCTGCTGAGTACCTTCAGGTTGATCCATTCAGCAGCGCGACGAAACAGCACAACAACTCTTTCGAAAAACGAGCCGTATTATAAGAACACACAGATAAACATCTATTACAAACAACTGGGAGCGACGATAATACGTCGACCAATGCGCCCTACTGCAATTGCAAGGGAACGCACGGCTTACACACCATCGTCGCTCCCGCACGGCGAACGAACTCAACTGAACTGAAATTCCAATCGCAAAATTTCCTTATATAGCCTAGCACACGTGTCAATTTTAATTTACAAAAACCACCAATCCGAATGCAGCCTTAATTCCACGTGACCGATTGACTAACCCCACGTGACCGTTTGACTAGCCCCACGTGACCGTTTGACACACAAAAGTTTACAAAGGCAATATACATCAAAAACACCGCAACGAAGTAATAATATTAAACTAAACTCCTTTTCCAAATAGATAATTCGTTTTATAATTTGATATACTAAAAAGTTTTACATTAGCAACGATACAAATAGCTAGAAACGACAATTAGTCAAAAGGAGTTATGATAATTACTTAACGAGCCAATCACATCGCAGAACAAAAGCGCTTACGTCAGCACTCAACAAATTTACAAGAAAGTGTGCTTAAAATAAGTTACTTTTCACGCTACAACTTTTTGCCGACACGAGTTCGGAGTTCGTTCGTTCGCCGTGCGGGAGCGACGATGGTGCGTAAGCCGTGCGTTCCTTTGCAATTGCAGTAGGGCGCATTGGTCGACGTATTATCGTCGCTCCCAGTTGTTTTAGTAGATGTTTATCTGTGTGTTTTTATAATACGGTTCGTTTTCGAAAGAGTTGTTATGTTGTTTCGTCGCGCTGCTGAAGGTTTCCGAAGGTACTCAGAAGTTTGGAGCTTGCCCTTCAACTCAGGATCTTCTACGCGAAAATCAAGGTAACTCTTGGAGACTGAAGATGCCTGGGGAAGATTATCACTCCTTTCCAATGACGACTAAAGTTACCCGATGCTCGCGGCGATGCAGCTAAACAACACAGTGCAACGGAGAACAGTAGTTCACGAAGATGTCATGGACCCTTCAAGCGCCAATTCTGGAATCTGAAGTCAACCAACGGTCTGAGGCTTGGCTTCGCTACCCATGCCCCTACCAATGACGGATACAGAAGTACAGTCGCCCGGAGAGAAGCAGTCCATCATCACATCAGACCAACATGGGCTCTTCAACGCAGAGAAGATTCTTCAAAGCGTTGAAGATCCAAAATCTGAAAGTAGCCACCGGAGTGAAGCTTGATTCATGCCCAGCCCCTCCTCCTATGACGACTCAAGATTCATCAAGTGAGGAAGACTGGTGGTCTGCGGATTGGGGTTGTGTGCCCAACCCTTCTCCATGGCGACTGAAGACAACCTGCTTCCCGCCGCGATGCAACCGAACATTCAACGACGACGCTGGGTTCAATCAATCATGGGAGAAATGAATTCCAAGGAGTCAGCGGATTAGGTTTCTGCCTCTTCCTTCTCCAATGACAACCGAGGATGACATGGCAATCATGATCGAAAGAACTCAACATCACTTTACAACAGGTTCCAATACACACGAGCTCTTCAAAGCGTGGACGACTGGATATCGGAAGGAAATCATCGGAGGGACGTGATTTATGCCAGCCCTATAATGGACCGATGAGGACCGATAAAGACGACCTGATCCCCGCTACGATGCAGTTCAACAAGCTACCTTGAATTGAACCTTGAAGCTACCTTGAATTGAACATTCCAACACAGGAAGAAATGATCCGGATGAAGCCACGATGAGGACCTGGACTCTTCAAAGATTGGAAGAATGGAAATCCAAAGGAAATCATTGGGAGGGGTGTGATTGATGCCTTCCCCTTGGAACACCCCAATGAAGATCGATAAAGATGACCTGACTCCCTCTACGAAGCAGTCCAGCATTCATCAACCGACCAGAAGTGTTCCGAAAGAAGCCATCTTCCCTGATCCCGGGATTAAGGTTTCAGGCTGAAGATGGCGAAAATGACACGACAAAGGAAAAGAAGGGAGAAGAAGAATATAAAGAACTTTCTAGATATATTTTCTAACATTTTTCTTTTCCCTTTCTTAAAAGGACAATATCTCTATTTTTATTTGTTTTAATTTTATTTATTTATTATTTACTTTTATTATTATTATTTTATAATTTTTTTCCCGTCTAAAAATACCATGTATAAGGACGTTAAACTATAATAAAAAAAAAAAAAAAAAAAAAACGCTACAACTTATTTAATACTCATCCGAAATCGATAAAATTAGGTACAAATAGAGGACTACACAATATCTATACAACGTACTAAAAATTATTATCGAAAACTTAATAGGAAAGACGCTAGAATTAAAAGCACACCAAAAACGAGCAAGTTTGATTAATAAGCGAACCGACGCTACCTCTCTAGTCGGCGTTTTTCATCGCGCTCTCCGCCTAGTCCGCGCAATAAAGTTATTTATTACAAAATTACAATCGACGATGGAGACAACCGTGACAGACACCGAACGCAATATATGCACTGTTTGTCAGGTGCTAGTTTTAGCTGGCTTCCCAATGTCTAGTCTCGTTAACCCAGAGCTGTTTATGTGTTAGGTTGATCCATAAGTTAGATTAGGCTGAGTTGGGCTGGGTCGAAAATTTTCAACTAGCGGTGTGTTGTGATGGGTTGAGTCAAATTAAAAATAAAATTCTGAATAAAAAATTTGTAACAAACATTTTTTTCAAGATTTGGAAAAAGTGTTAAGACATTTCACTTCATTGTTTATACCATCTATTATTAGTATCTAAACTATCTATGTTATTTACAATTGTGAAGCAATTAGAGGGTGGTCAACTTATCCAAAAAATCTTACCATAGATGAAAAAAATTTAATTTAATCTGAGAGATAATTTTTTTTTCATTTGATGGCAGAAATGTAGTACTACAAACTTTTGCCGGCTTGGTTGTGAGTTAGTAACGACAACGAGGTATGACAAAACACTCTAAATAAATCCAGCGTTTTTTATAATTATATTTTACGTTTTACAATTTAGCCTGTATTGTGTGATAGATTTAAAAAAATGAAATAATACAATAAATAATAATTTTGATGCAAATCCTATTTATAAACAAATGTTTTACTGGTATACAAGCTTAATAAAAGAAATAAAAAGAAGGCGCAGTAATTCAAGCAAATAGATTTTAATTGAGATAAAACTAAAAAATAGGAAAACCTTTTAAAAAAATGTTGAATGTCGTGGTTAATTATGAAACTACAAATAGAACAGAAAAAAGAGCCATTCCAGATTCGCATTAAATATTTTCATCAACGCCATTTTTTTTACTTAATGTTATTAAAAATTATCTGTCGGGTTTTTCTGTTTTTTTTTCTATTTTTATTGATTATTTGTTATGTTGCTAAACTTTTTTATATTTTTTTAAACATTATCAAATGCAGAAAAAGAATCCCTTCAATAAGAGCCTGCGTTGATTCCTTCGCTAGCCTTCGAGATGGCGAAGGAATCAGCTGAAGTCAAGAAAAAAAGTGCCTCGTGCTTTCAAGACGAATTGAAGATGGAAGCGCTTGTTATGAGTCACTTTAATTTAGAAGCAATATTGCTGCATCTTGGCAAGATCAGCTCTTTTCTTCTGTGAGTCACGCAAATAAAGTTAAATTTTGGTTAAAATGGATTATTTTGGCACAAATTGGCTCATTATTTTTCTAGTGTATATATATATATCTTAACAGCAAATTTTGGCAATAAATTCTCTTGCAAACAGAATTGAAGAAAAATACTTCTAAACTCAAATGAGACAACTTTTTTCATAATGATCATAATACCTCTAATTTAGTCATCAAAAATAACCTCACTTACAATCCAAGTGCCATACAGCAGACTCATCTCGTGTACGTATTTCAATGCACCTATTTGTTTTTCCATTATAACTTTTCAAAATAATTTTAAAAAAATATTCTAAATAGCCTACAACCTATCCGCAGACCTACCAAGAGTACACAAAAAATTTCATAAAAATCGGTTCAGCCGTTTTCGGAGGAGTTTGAAGTCAAACACTATGACACGAGATTTATATATATATATATATATATATATATATATATATATATATATATATATATATATATATATATATATATATGTGTATATATTCTTTTAAACAGGCTCTATTGAACACAATTGACCACTTAACGTTGGTCATCTTTCTTAACAAGTTTATAAAGCCCTTTTCATCCATTTGAAATGACGAGACATATAATTGAAAAATTTATTGGTTAAAATAGTTGAATAATGAAACGATCAGGGTTAACTGCCCAGTTTCAGTTATATAAAGCCATCTTCAGAACCCTATATGAAACATTAAATTTAATATTATAAAAGTTAAAAGGGAAGTTAAAAATCAGAAATACTTAGGTTTAGATGGAGACATTGAATAAGAGCTATCGATTTTCACTTAGTAAATTATGAATTGTAAATAGATTTTCTGCGTCTAATTTTACCATAAGTCCATTGGTGTTATCGACGGTTCTCAGGCGTCCGAGAAAATCAGTAGTAGATTGGAGAGAATATCGACTGGGCAGATATGGAACAATCATTCGATTGATTGATTTTGCTAGCTGAAACTATTTGCTTGATTTTATTGTTTCTCAGACCGGAGTTGAGAGTTGTAATGAGTTTATTTGCTTCCTTTTTTGTTGAGATAGTCGGACCTTTTTTATTTTTGAAAATTTGGTTTCGTCAGAAAGAATTGTATTCAACTTATTATAGTAATCTGCTTTGTCTAATATAACGTATGTCGACGACTTGTCCGCTTTCCGCAAAACGAGTTCATTGTCGGTTTTCAGTGCTTTAGCAGCTGCAGCTAGATGTTGTGGAAGAAAGGTTCTTTTTTTATTTCTATGAATGTAACTCTCAGCAATTAACGACGCTTTTAAGCTTTCTATTTAACAAGCACTTGTTGATTTATGCTTAATCGTGTGACCTGCTCGTATAGAATTTCGAGTTCTGCCAGCTTTTGAAGACGATCATATCGACCACCGACGTGGCGATTAAAGCCCATTTGCAAGAATTCTATCTGGTCTTTAGTCAGTACGTGTTTTGACATATTAACGTAATGACAGACATCACTTTTCATGAGATATTGTCCACCGTAAAGTCGAGACAACTTGTCAACAATAACGTTTTAATAATATTTTAACGTTATATAATATTGTTATATCTATGGTACTGGTTTCACTTTTCCCATCTATTGATATCCCGACAAGTATTATTATTAACATTGATTATATTAGAAGGTATAAGTAGCATTAACCAAGCTTTATTTATTGTCATCCAATTAAACTACAAAACCATTCTTCTGGACCTGTAATACGATTTGACAAGATTATAACACTGGTGATCAGAAGTGAGATTAAAAGAATGGTTTTGAAAGCATTGGATGAGCTCTTGATACTCGAGTTGAGGCGGGAACTTAGAAAACGAGAACTCAGTGACAAAGGAAAAAAATCTGATCTCGTGGATCGCCTCCGAATGACATTGGAAAGCTAATGTTTGGATGCAGACGAATTCGAATTTGATATGGATGAGGAATTAACAAATTCTCTAAACAAGATGACGGAAGAAATCAAAGCAGCACGGGAGCAAAACAGAGCAGCACATGAGCAAAACAGAGCAGCACAGGAGAAAACAGAACAGCGCAAAAAGAAACCAAAGCCGTTATGGAAAGAATAAAAAAAATAATTCTTGAAGGTCAGCTTAGATTAACAGATGTGGAGAAAAGAGTTAATAACCTGGAAAAATTAGTAGAAGAGAATACCAAAGAAATCGAGAAGAGAATCGAGAGCAACATGGAGATAAAATTGAACAACCTGGTCAAATTAGGACAGACTGGTTGCCAAGTCCAAGAAAGAATTCATTCTGTTGAGCATGCCAAGACCTCGGCTTTTGATGGCACTGTGTCATGGTCCGTCTACAAAGCGCAATTTGAAAATGCTGCCAGGAAAAATAACTGGTTAACCAGCCATCAGAAGGCAGAAAATCTAGTATTTTCTTTGAGGGAAGAAGCTTTACAGCTTCTCAAGCTTATTGTAGATAGAGACGATTACGAAGCAATCGTGCAGGTTCTCGAGAACAGATTCGGTAATCAACACGCGCCCGAAATTTTTCTAGCTCAACTCAAGAGTCGACGCCAGAAACCCGAAGAAAGCATGCAACAGCTAGAAGCGGATATAAAACGGCTTGCTAATCTCGGATACCCCTTGTGCCCTCGAAATGTCCTCAACACAATTATTACGGATGGATTCATAGCGGCCTTGAAAAACTCTGAAACCCAAAAGGCTCTTAGGGTTGCCCGCGTTGCTGGTCCCAGCGAGACTTTGGCATTTGCAATAAATTATGAAGCCTCTGTGGAGCCATCTGATAGGTATCGTCACGTAAAAAATTGAGAAGCGAGGACAAAGATGAACTGGATGATCGAGTCCGGAGAGTTATTAAGGAAAGAATTAACTGGAAAGGGAATAACTCACCACGCTGCTGGAGTTGTGGAAGACCGGGACATCTACAAAAATACTGTATAATTCAGATGTCTAGACCCGGGAAATAGGAAAAAATGGATCACTGTAGGCGTAATGATGCCAAACAAGGAAAACCCATAAAGGCCCAATCCAACAAAAAAAAATCAGTTTCTGTGAAGGTAAAAGATAATTTGCCTTGCAGAGTTGTGCCAGTTGCCGTTCTTGGAAAAGGAACTAGTTTATTTGTGGAAGGTAGATTAAGAATGAGAAACTGTAAGTTTATTATTGATACGGGAGCTTCTTGTTCAATTATAAAACCTTGTTTGGCGAAAGGAGAGGTTTTACAAAGTGGAAAGCACATCCGTTTAAAGACTGCAACAGGAGAGCTTGTTCCTTGGTAAAATTCAAACTGAAATAAGGCTGGGAAATAAGCTTTTTCAGCACCAGTTTCTGGTTGCTGATATAGAGGAAGAATGCCTACTTGGGCTTGATTTTATGAGAACTCAGGGATTTGCAGTGAACTTAAAAATGGAAACACTTAGACAGGGAAATATGGAAATACCTGTTTGCTATAAAGGCGAAACAAATTCGGTAAAGCGAGTATTGGTAACAAAGAGCATCATTGTACCTCCTCAGTCGAATCTTTGGTTTGGACAAAGGAGAGGTTTTACAATATATATATATATATATATATATATATATATATATATATATATATATATATATATATATATATATATATATATATATATATATATATAAAAGAAGTCGGGGTTTGTGTTACGTCACTTATAACTCAAGAACGGCTAAACCGATTTTAGAGATTTTTGATTTATTGGATTTCTCTCAGCTCCTATTAACAGAATAACTAAAAAAATTTGACATTGAATCATGGAGTGGCCCATGGGGACCGCAGTATGTACCCCGGTAGCTATACAGCCTTAACAGTGCGTCCTAGAAAAAAACTTCAAATGGCAAAGTTGTAGAGCACCCTCTATTTGGTCTTACGGACAAAATAAATTTTTAATTTGGAGTTTGAGTTATCGAGATATACAGATGTTTAATTTTCCGCGACATGACATTTATGCGCAAATGGGGTAGAGCGCATGTTATTAAATTTTCTGACTATTTCATTGTTTACAATTGAAAATCTCACAGAAAAAAATTAAGTAAATATCTTTTTCAATTAAAATATAAAATAAAATAATTGTTTATGGGCCATAAAAATATTTTCCGTTTTCCATTTGGCATTAACAAAGTGTCAATGCTGTTCTGTCAATATTATTGTAGTGTCTATGGTGATATGTTATCTATGTATTGTCTATGGTGTGATATACCACCTCGTGTATGTTGTTCTGATTGTTGTTGTTGTTTTCCGAGTGATGTGAATAAACGTGGTTTTGATTTAATTCGATTGCATCAGCACAATTATATTTTCGTTCGTTGTAATTAATTTGCGAGTTTTAAAGTTTTATTACTTTTAACAAAAACATTATTAATAACAAAATAATGCCGCGACCCAGAAGATCTAATCTTTCCCAAAATAGCCGTCGGGCAATTAGGAATCGGAACAATGTTAACCAATCCACCGCGGAAGAACTAGAATTAGCGCGAGAAAGGCGCCGCGTTAGTATGGCCCGGCTTCGTGCTTCTCGAAGACAAGAGCAAAGAGATTTACTCCCCGAAACTGCAAATTTGAATCGAGCAGCATTTCTCTACGATTGCACAATTGATTACGGCTCTCATCCTTTCGTGTGCATTGGTCCAATGCACATTGTTTGCGAACATTGTGCTGCATTGAAGTTTTCTGGAGAAACGCCTGGATTGTGCTGCCTTAATGGTAAAGTGAAATTGCCATTATTGACACCACCGCCAGAGCCACTGCATTCATTGCTTCGTGGCGATACACCAGAATCACGTCATTTTCTAGCAAACACTCAAAAATACAATAAGTGTTTTCAAATGACTTCATTCGGAGCAGACATTGTTGAAGAATACGGATTTAATCCCACTTTCAAGGATATTTATGTTGAAATTGTTTAATAAAGTAAACGTTCATTTTCTTTAAAAAATTTAATTAAATTTAGCTTCAATAATACTTTGGAAAAGTTTTGTTATATTTTTGTAAATCATTTAATGAAATTTCTAATCAATTACAAACCAGTTATACTTACTTTGTTTTCAAATTTACAGATTCAAGGCCAGATTCACCATCGAATTGGATCATTGTTACCTCTTGAAGATGCACGTCATAAATTTTTACAAATATACTTCATGGGCAATATGGAGGAACAACTTGATCGGCGTCAAGAGATCAACACAGCAGTGAAAAGAGCAACTCTTCATGATCTTCAGCATCTACTTCATGAACATCATGCATTGGTCAGGCTGTTCATGACTGCGTTAGAGCGCATGCCAACTGATGACTACAAAGTCGTGATCAGAGCAGATAAACGACCAACTGGAACACATGAACGCACATTTAACGCTCCAACAATAGATGAAGTAGCAATACTGATCGTTGGTGAAAACTTGGAAAGACGTGATATTGCGCTTGCACGTCGTGATACTGGGCAAATACAACAAATATGTGAAACGCACCGTTCTTATGACACTTTGCAATATCCACTGATGTTTTGGCAAGGAGAGGATGGATAACACTTCAATATCAAGATGATAAATCCATTGAATAGTGAGTATCAATATCAATTTATATTTCAACATGATATAATTTCTACACCGTTTGTTTTTTTTTAATTTTCAATCACTCAGTTGATTATAAATGGGCTAAAACTTCGGAATACTAATTTTAATATTTTTATTTCAGGTGGCGAAACTAGCAAGAAAGTTAGCTCGATGAATTTTTATGCATATCGTATGATGATTCGTCAAAACGCTGACAACCATTTGCTTCGATTTCGTCAGTTGTTTCAACAATATTGCGTCGACATGTATGTCAAAATTGAAACGGAACGCCTAACTTTCATTCGACTGAATCAAGCCAAACTGCGTTCAGAGGAGTATATCCATTTACGCAACGCAATCAGCACCGAAGGAGATGCAGCTAACATTGGTCGATTAACTATTCTACCGGCTACTTACATAGGTAGTCCGCGTCATATGCATGAATATGCGCAGGATGCAATGACATATGTTCGTCATTACGGTCGGCCAGATCTATTCATTACCTTTACCTGTAATCCAAAGTGGATTGAAATTGTTCAAATGCTGCTTCCCGGACAAACATCAAGTGATCGGCACGACATCACCGCACGTGTCTTCAAACAAAAAATTCGGTCGCTGATGAACTACATTGTAAAGCAACACGTTTTTGGTGATACTCGATGCTGGATGTATTCAATCGAATGGCAAAAACGAGGCTTGCCTCATGCACACATTCTCATTTGGTTAGTTGAAAAAATTAGACCTCACCAAATAGATGATATCATAAATGCCGAGATTGTTGATCCCGAAATCGATCCAGACCTACATGATGTTGTAGTTATGAATATGATTCATGGACCGTGTGGCGCCATCAACCCCCAATCACCGTGCATGGTCGACGGCAAGTGTTCCAAACGTTATCCACGAAAATTTACGACAGAGACCATCACTGGCACTGATGGCTATCCATTATATCGACGTCGATCACCCGATAATAACGGTCGAACTGTCACAAAGAAAGTGAAAGGAAACGATTTCGTGGTTGACAACAGTTGGATTGTTCCATATTCGCCACTTCTTTCCAAAACATTCAAGACATTGCAATGTTGAGTATTGAAATTCTGTAAAGTCAATTAAGTACATCTGCAAATATGTAACGAAAGGCAGCGATATGGCAGTTTTTGGCATTCAAAACTCAGATAACGACGAGATTAGACGCTATCAAATTGGTAGATATGTGAACTGCAATGAGGCAATTTGGCGTATATTCTCATTCTCTATTCACGAACGTCATCCCACTGTTGTCCATTTGGCTGTGCATCTGGAGAATGGTCAACGAGTTTATTTTAACGCATCAAATATTATTCAACGCGCTGAAACACCTCCAGCAACAACATTAACGAGTTTATTTGCAATTTGCCAAAGCGATCCATTTGCACAAACGTTGCTTTAATCGGAGATGCCACGTTATTACACTTGGAACGCTTCATCAAAGAAATTTCAACGTCGAAAGCAAGGCAGTGCGGTTCCTGGACATCCGGGTGTGTATTCTACTGATGCTCTTGGTCGTATTTATACAGTTCACCCAAAAAACGATGAATGCTTCTATTTGAGGTTGTTGTTGGTCAATGTTTGTGGCCCAACATCTTTTGTATCACTACGAACTATCAATGGTGTAGTGAGCCCAACATATCGTGCTGCATGTCAAGAGCTCAAGTTGCTTGAAAACGATAATCATTGGGACACGACAATGTCTGAAGCAATTATTTCAGCATCTCCAATTCAGATACGCACATTATTTGCTATTATAATTTCCACCTGCTTTCCATCAAATCCACGTGAACTGTGGAACAAATACAAAAATAGCATGTCAGAAGACATTTTACATCAAATACGGGTCAGTTCAACTAATCCCGACCTTGAAGTGAATGAAGAGATGCATAACCAGGCTTTGCTCTTGATTGAAGACATGTGTTACCTGATGTGTGGTAGTTTGTTAGTCAAGTTAGGAATGCCAGCGCCAGATCGTAGAATGAATGATGCTTTTAATCGAGAATTACAACGTGAACGTGGCTATAATCGACATGAATTAGATCAATTAGTTCAATCGAATGTACCCCTTTTAAACCCTCAACAAAAAAAGTGTATGATACATTAATGAAGGCAATCGATAATGGAAATGGTGGCTTATTTTTTCTTGATGCCCCAGGTGGAACTGGAAAGACGTTTCTCATGTCTTTGATATTGGCCACTGTTCGTGCGAGATCAGACATCGCGGTAGCAGTTGCTTCTTCTGGAATAGCAGCCACATTGTTAGAAGGATGCCGTACGGCTCATTCAGCATTAAAATTGCCCTTAAATCTTCAAACTACTGAACAACCAACATGCAACATTGCAAAACACTCTGCAATGGCAAAAGTTTTAGTAGCATCTAAAATCATCATCTGGGAGGACTGCACAATGGCGCACAAACGCGCATTGGAAGCACTTGATAGAACACTGAAAGATCTGCGCAATGACTCGCGACATTTTGGAGGTGCAATGATTTTATTGTCTGGCGATTTCCGCCAAACACTGCCAGTCATTCCAAGATCGACTGCTGCCGATGAAATTAATGCTTCCCTCAAATCATCATATCTGTGGCGCTATGTGATGAAACTTCAGCTGTCTTCTAACATGAGAGTTGCATTGCTGAACGATCTATCTGCTGAAGATTTCTCCATGCAATTGCTCAACATCGGTAATGGCCGTGTTCCTGTCGACAAATCGACCGGATTGATTTCTTTTCCTCCCAATTTTTGCACTTTTGTTTCATCGAAAGACGAGCTTATCAATAAAGTGTTCCCAGACATCATTGCTAATCATAAAAAGAACAAATGGTTGAGTGAGAGAGCAATTTTGGCGGCTAAGAATAAAGATGTGGATGACTTAAATATTCTAATTCAGAATCAAATTTTTGGTACTCTGCATTCATTCAAATCTATTGACTGTGTAACAAATGAAGATGAAGCCACTAACTATCCAACTGAATTTTTGAACTCCTTGGATGTGCCTGGCTTACCACCCCACAATTTACAACTGAAGGTTGGATCAGTAGTTATTATGCTTAGAAATCTAAATCAACCAAAACTATGCAATGGAACGCGTTTGGTTTTAAAGAAACTAATGGTCAATGTGCTTCACGCGACGATCCTCAAAGGAAAATTCAAAGGCGAGGAAATACTCATTCCGAGGATTCCTATGATCCCAACCGATTTGTTCTTTGAGTTTAAAAGAATTCAATTTCCGATTCGCCTAGCATTTGCTATGACGATTAACAAATCACAAGGCCAATCTTTGAGTGTTTGTGGTCTGAACTTGGATAATGCATGTTTTTCTCATGGTCAATTGTATGTGGCGTGTTCACGTGTCGGCAGACCATCAGATTTATTTGTTTTTTCGCCCGATAATAAAACAAAAAACATAGTGTATCATAAAGTGCTGGATTAAAGAGAATCGACCCGAGTTCAACCAATGTTTTTCTAATAAACTATTAAAGTGAACGTTTTTTTTAATATTTGTTTTCTTTTAAACTTATATATAGGATATTTGTTATTATTGTTTTTTATTGCTTAAAAAATACACTCTTTGAGGTGAAACGAAGTTCGCCGGGTCCGCTAGTATATATATATATTATAGTAGCCCACGTCACGCTTACGTAATTAGTCGTATAGCTATTAGTAAATATTTCCATTATTAGTTATTAAATAAATGAATAATTAAATAGCATATAAAAATTTTTTTTTTACATAAAAGAGATGTCTATAACTTTAAACAAAATTCAATACACCCAACACCAACGTAACAATCAATCGGTTAAATTTGTACAGCGCTATTTCCTATCGTTGAATAGCGCTTGGACACAGATAGAGATAGAGATAATTCACATCTTTTCTTTTTTATTAATTAAATAAATACTGAATTTATGTCTTCAAGCGGGCGAGTCATTTCTACTACGAAACGAAAAGTGAACTTCGGAGAGGTAAACAATAAGCTTGGTTCTTCTGCGGCCAAATTTAATTTTTATAGGCTGTTTTGGATGGCCCAAAATTGGGCCGCAAAAGCAATTTTAAGATTAATTGGACGAAATATAAGGGAATTATAAAATAATCAATAAAATCTATAATTTATTTAAAAAAATTAAAACTTTTATGTAGAAAAACAAA
This sequence comes from Erpobdella octoculata, assembly GCA_963978895.1. NCBI lineage: Eukaryota > Metazoa > Annelida > Clitellata > Hirudinida > Erpobdellidae > Erpobdella > Erpobdella octoculata. The sequence goes on along the minus strand of OZ022240.1, from coordinate 9,337,090 downwards.
CCATTAATTTTTGCTTTCTTTAAAGAAAGCGATAATTAATTTTAAAATTTATTATAAAATATTTATTTATTCCACATTGATTAGAAAATAGCTTTTATTTTCAATCCTCACAATCGAGTTGAAAATAGTAGGTGGGTTTATTAGTTGCTGCTGACCGATTTAACAAATCAATTGGACAACATTATATTATAGAATAAAATCAATTGAAACTTTAATTTTTTTAACTAAAAATATTATGAAGTAAAGTTCATTAATTTTAAATTTATAAAAGCGACATTAATTTTAAAATTTTAAATAAAAAATTTGTTTATTCCATATTGATTCGAAAGTTTCTTAAATTTTCAATCCTCACATATTAGGGATTTAGAAGGCTGTGTTTAACATCACAAGATATATATTTACATAGAACAACTACTATATGCAATAAAAATTACATTGATAAAATTTTAGTTTTTAAAATTGGGCCGCAGAAATAATTTTTATGGCCTGTTTTGGGTGGCCCGAAATTGGGCCGCAGAAGTAATTTTTATAGGTTGTTTTATGTGGCCCAAAATTGGGCCGCAGAAGAATTAATCAGACAATAAACAAAATCGCTCCGGTAAAAAGTAATTTAAAATAAAAAAGGACGAAGGCTAAGGTACGAGTGACTGCGACTTTGTAGGCAAAACGAATTTAAAAAAATTTAATTAATAAGAAAGAAAAACGAATTTGTACGAGTTAAGTATTGTGGGAATTTTGAGCGTGGCTAAAAATAGCATCGGCGATATGCGGTGGTCAGCAGGCTGCAGTTGAAAAAATTAGCGCGTGCAGGCGTGTAATAAAAGTTTTTATGCAATTGTACCTATATACACTCTCAGTCCTAGAGATCAAAAAAAGTGGCGCTGCAATCGAAAGATATTATATAATGAGATTTAAAAAATCCGTCATTTTTGACGGGCAAAAAAACCACTAGTATATATATATATGTATATATATATATATGTATATATATATATATATATATATATATATATATATATATATATATATATATATATATATATATATATATATATATATATATATATATATATTTGAGACATGCTCTAAGAAATACAACTCGCCATTTAGCAGAAACAACTTTTCGAGCCAAATTCTCGGTATAAAACTCGTTGTTCGAGACTACAATTAGCCAAAAACCTTTTCATTAAACTTTTATTGTCAGACCGACGGACCGTTTCAGCTATGTCAGCCATCATCAGGGTCAAAAGTAAAACGAGAAAAGTAAACAAACAGAAAGAACCGAAATTATCAAAGAATTAGCACACTAACAAAAGAGTAAACACTCCACCTATCAAATCAAAAGAATACAAGGCTCAACAAAAAGAACATGAGTAAAACAAAATTTGTAAAATTGTATTTCTTAGAGCATGTCTCAAAGAAAAATTGATTCCACAGTTTATTCGCAATATATATATATATATATATATATATATATATATATATATATACGCTGAAAAGCGACCGGGAACGCGACGGGAACGGGAAAGCGAAGAAGGAAACGGGAGCGAAAGACAAACATTAGAAAAACCTCTAAAATCCCCGGGCAACGCCGGGTGCCCCCGCTAGTCCAATATAAAGATATGCTGAAAGTTTCAGCTTCCTAGCTAGTCAAAAAGCTGGTTAAATTTTAATCGCAAGATTTGCGTACATAGAAAGCCACACACACACACTAACAGAGATTGTAACCTAAATACAAGTTTTTAAAAAGTGAAATTAAATAAAATCATTTAATAATGTTTATTTCAGCCGTTTTCAAGGGGTGACACCATCGATATCCACACCGGGTGTCACCCATGCTAGCTACGCCACTGCTTTGCCGCCAGTTTGTTAGTTTGTCTGAATATTAACATGACATTTTTGGCAACCGTCAGTATTGTATATTTATGCACAAATGTCATTCAAATAAAATTATAGTTGATAAGTAATTATTGAAGAAATTTACATTTCATCAATACAAGCAAGTTACAAACTTTAATATTTGAGATTACAAAATAAATGTTCGTTGTAGAAAGTTGTCCCCCTCACTTTTTAAAACGACGCGACGCGCCTGGAATAACTCGTTCCGTAGTAACAATTGGAATAGAACTTTTGGTCCAATTATTGTTGATCTCTTCAGAAACAATCGCATATATATCTGAATTTGATGGATTTTTTCCATTATACTTCAATTTCAGGTCGTCCTAGCTTGACAAATAGAATAAATTTAATGGCGTCCCTTATAGTTGGTAGCTGCCAATTGTCAAGTTTTTTCTACCATTTAGAAATATGCGTACGGGAAACCGACTAGGAGCGGAAAAGGAAACGGAGTGACTGAGAAAAAACTCCTAAAACCCGGGCAATGCCGGATACCACACTAGTGCTTTATAAGCTAGTCAAATGAGTCTGTAAAATAGAGTTGTAAGACCATCTATGTGCTCTTATAAAGTTAAATCTTTCATTAGTTTTTCATCCCAATCAACGATCAAATTCTGATGTCAGATTTTCAAGTTGTTGTGACTTGGTGGCTTGCACTTATTTATTTAATGCCGAGCTAGGCTGTGATTTTAGGGTTTTCATATGGAGCAAACCTGAAGCCAAAGTGGAATGAGCTGCTATTTTTCGCCAAGTATATAGAAATTGTAAGCCTCTAAAACAGGTCCAGGCCCAAATTAGACGAGCCTGAGTTTTTATGAAACAGTCCGGTCCAGTTGTCGACAGGTCGGGCCATAAAAATAGGCCCGTACAGTAGGGGAGACCTGTCACCCTTGATAGCAAGGCACCCTTGATGCTATAACGTCTTTTCATTACTTACTTATTAAATCGAATCAAGCATGGCACCAGTCTATTGAAAATATAAATTCTTTCCTCCTCCTGTTTTTTTAATTTTGGAGTTGTGGTTTCGATTTTATCGATATAATTCACTTTTTAAAATAAAGAATAATTTTTCACCGTTTTTATGAATGTTCTAGCTAAAAATATAATGCAATGTTTGTGATGTTTTATATACCATTTTGAAGAGAATTCATTCTAGTTTAAAGCGTTTGTTTTTCAGCGACAAGGATGCCTTAGCTATTTGGATTTCACTTATTTTTTTAGAAATGGTGATGTCAGCACCCTTGATAGCACCTCGTGCAGGCTCCTTTGAGACTAATATCAAAGGACCCTTGAATTTTTTATCAAGGTTACCACCAAAAGCAGAATGATAGAATTTTTGATTAATCAGTGAAATTGCTTATGTTTTATCACTGAATAATTGTTTTTTTTTGTATCTTGGCTAGTTGAGTTCTGGCTAGCCACCATAGTATTTCTTGTTAGTAATTTTGTGAGTTATTCATTAATTTGGGTATTTATCGTATGTATTTCAGTCGTCTTTTTATGCAGCAGGATTTTATTATGCCATATAAAAAAAACAGACCACCACGAGGTCAAGTTCCTGAAATCAAAATAAAAGCTGCAGTTGAAGAAGCTGTGCCGTCCGAACTACGTGACCAAGCAGATATTCACAAATGAAGAAGAAAAGTCGTTTTTTGAATATCTTATATGTGCAGCAAAACTTCATTATGGCTTATCAAAAAAACCACCAGAAAATTAGCTTATGAATTTGGTATTTCACTTTCGAAAAATGTTCCAAAATCGTGGCATAGCACAAAGTCTGCTGAACCAGATTGGCTTTAAGGATTTATGTCCAGGAGGAAAAAACTGTCACTACCCAAGCAATTCTATTTTGGAGCTGCAGCATTCAAATTTTAAATTAAAAATGAATAATCTCGTTTGCTTGTAAAAAATATATTGTAGGAAAAAATATACTTTATTCGCTTGATAATAAATTAAATTATAATTCTTATATACAATTTATAATATGCAATTTATAAATGAGAATGCCTAAAAATAATAGGCTAAAATTCTTAAATCAAAATTATCTAATAAAACAATAGTAATTGTTGAAACAATGCAGTTAACCAGAGCGAAAAATGAACAACCTACATAATTATTAATTTTAAGTGATATTTAAATGATTAAGACGGGAAGAGTAATTTGAAGTCCAGACTATGTTATAGTACGACAAGTATGGGTGAATGAGAGAAAAGTACATCATAATTGCAGTTTTTTGTCAACAAGGAAACGTATATGCGATATAATGCCAGGGTTTTTAAAATTTTTGATCTAACGTAGTTAATATGTTGTGACCATATAAGATGCTCATCAGTCAGGACACCTAGAAATTTAAGAGATTTTACACAATTCATGGAAATGCTGTTAAGCTGCAAAGAGTGATGACATTTTATTATCTTATTTGGTGAATGAAATAAAATATAATTAGTTTAACCAGGTTTAGAGATAGTCTATTTGCGAAGAACCACTGGTAGAGAATAACCAATTCATTATTAATATCCAAGTAAAGTTTCGATAAATTGTCCCCATAAACAAATAAATTAGTGTCGTCAGCAAACAAAACAAACTGGAAAAAGTTCGAAGTTGAGCATAAATCGTTTATATAGATAAAAAACAAAAGTGGACCCAAAATTGAGCCTTGGGGCACATCATGGGAGATACACACACAGACAATGTATCAAATTACATTAAGTAATAATGACGAAATCGCAGTTGCGGATGCATCTAAACACACAAAGAGGGAGAATGTGGAAAATCTACTCTAGCACTTTGGTATTTATTAATAGTCTGTAATATATAGCATAGTTTTGCCACAAAAAGAAGAACTTTCCTCCAAAATTTTATAACTCTTTAAATAACAGTTCCAAAGATCTACCTCATAGAATGCACGGTATTGAGACAAAATACCACCCTACAAAAGAAGTATTAGAAATGAAAGAATATATATTTTTCAAACATGGTCATTAAAATTACCTTAACTGCAGCTCCAATAGCAACAGGTGAAATATTTCTGTGTGGAGTCACTGGACACTGATGAAATGCTTCTTTAATGATGTCTCCAATCTAGTTGAGTGTTGTTTTTCATCAATAGGAAGAAAAACAGATATAATTTTAAATAGCAATTTAATACATTAAAATTATTTTTTTACTGGGTCATAAAAACTCTGAAAACAATTGAGTAGAGACTAAATTATTAAATATATTTAAAGTAAAATTATCCAGATAACCAAAAATATAGAAAATTAAGGAGAAAATACTGTTTTTACATTCATGTGTAATAAAATGCTGTCATTATTTGTTGAGTAGGTACAAAACAAATATTTCCCTCTAAGTCTAAGTCTAAGCTACTGTTTAACACGAATAACAATAAATTTAAATATTTACATAATAAAAAATACCTTTTTTTAGAAACAAGAACGTTTTTCTCGTGCCCTAAAAAGTATAAAATAACATACCTATAAGCCTGGCTGAAATTCTATATAACTTGGTCACATTATGGTAACATACTTTAAAACAGTTTCTAATTCATCTACAATGAAAAACGTTGGGCGCATCATTTTTTTTTATAAATGTTTGTTTCACAGAAATGTTGATGTTGAATGAGAGCCCAACATTTTTCATTGTATATACTTTTAGAACACGAGAAAACTTTGTTTTTTAAAAAAGGTATTTTTTATTATGTAAATATTATTTTCTACTTTTTCCTTTTTGAGGGGTGAAATTTTGTAAGTATTTGAGCTTTCAGATTAAATGTATTGTTGCGATGTCTACAAATCGATTGTGATCTTTGGTGGAAGACGATTCCAGATCGTTGGGCCAGCAACCGCAAAGCGTCTGTCCCCAGCAGTCTTTAGATGGGCTGCAGGGATGAGGAGTGAAGACGAGGATGACGACATGAGTCTTCGTCGAGGCAGAACGTCACACACGCGCATGACGTCCGAGCGTAAATATGGAGGAGCCGACTTGTGGAGGCACTTAAACACCAGAAGTGCGAGTTTAAAATCTATCCTGCAGTTGACCTTCAGCCAATGCAGCTCTTGGATTGGAGGATGGGGGAGATGCGGTCATGTTTTCTAGCTCGCATCACCAGTCTAGCAGCTGCGTTGACAACCGACTGTAGACGGCGGCTCAGGAACTTTGGAAGTCCTGCCAAAACAGAATTGCAATAATCGAGTTTTGAGAGAACTAAAGATGTTGCTAGTGTGATGAGAGGCTTTAGAGGAAGAGATGATGCGACTGTTTTGATTTGTCGCAAAGTGGAGAAACAAGCTCGAGTGACATGACTGACATATGCGCCCATGGACATATCAGAATCAAAGATTGCGCCGAGGTTATGGACCGTGTCAGACGGTGAGATCCAGTCGATACCAAGACGAATGCAGTCCTTTTTTATATATAAGCAAATTTAATAAAAATTTTTATTGTGTTTAAATTTTCAATTTACTAAAGTATTTCACATAAATTCAAAGGATGTGAAAATTAAAGAGTTCAATAATTAGTTATTAAAGAATTTCAGTATACACGACATTTCTTGTGAATTGACGCCATCGTTGAGAAGTGGTCCTTGCTACTGAATTTTTTTTTAAGTCTCATTATATAATATTTTTTTATTGCAGCACCATTTCTTTTGATCTCTAGGACTGAGTGTATATGGGTAGAATTGCATAATAACTTTTGTTACACGCCTGCGCGCAATAAATTCTTACGTGCACATCGATACCGTCTATACGACTAATTACGTAAGCGTGACAGAATCAGTGAGTGACGTGGGCTACTATAATATAGAATATGAGTCTGTGTCTGATTTTGGCCTATGTATTATATATAAACTCCTCCGAAACGGCTGAACCGATTTTTATGAAATTTTATGTGTACCTATCCTCAGACCTCCCAAACTTACATAACAAATTTCATGAAAATAGGTTGAGCCGTTTCGGAGGAGTGTGAACACAAACACCGTCATGAGCTTTATATATATATATATATATATATATATATCTTTCTGTTTGTTTACTTTTGACCCTGATGATGGCTGATATAGTTGAAATGGTCCATCGGTCTGACAATAAAATTTTAACGGAAAAGTTTTTGACTAATTCTAGTCACGAACAGCGAGTTTTATACCGAAAGGTCGAGAATTTGGCTCGAAAAGTTGTTTCTCCAAATGGCGAGTTGTATTTCTTAGAGCATGTCTCAAAGCAATATATATATATATATATATATATATATATATATATATTCTTTAATGCAAGCTCCATTGAAGATTACGGCCCATTTGGTGTTAATCAATTTACCTGCCAGATTCTCAACATGGTGAAATGCAGGAGAAAAATGACAGTGGTCAGATTTATCATCAGTATGTTTATTTTGCAATCGGGATTACCCGGCATTGCTCGGGGTTTTCAGAGGTTTTTTTATCGTTTTTCACTCTTGCTCCCAATTCCTTCCCCTCTTGCTCTTCCACTCGCTTTCCCGTTCCCGCTTGCTCTCCCGTTCCCGCTCATTTTCTTTTTTCTACTCTTTCCTAACTTTTTTTTGCCCATAATACATAAAATAGATTTGCTAATAGTTTCTTGAAGCCTTCAAACGTTATTACGTAAACTAAATTTGAATTTTATTACGCAATAACTTTGATGGCCTGGAAAGTGTTTTTTGGCTTCCCTGAGCCGGGGAATCGGAGTAGGGAGTCCAAACCTTCTTAACATCCTTTCCCTGTATGAGAACTACCTCCTTGCCAAATTTCATCAAGATCGCTCCAGTGGTTCAGATTTCTATGAAGGACAGACTCACACACAAAGATTCATTTATATATATATATATATATATATATATATATATATATATATATATATATATATATATATATATATATATATATATATATATATATATATATATATATATATATATATATATATATAATAAGGATGTCACGGGTACCACTTTTTGACTTTTTCGGGTTTGGGTTCTTGAATTTTGAAATTTCGGGTTCGAGACTTTCCAAAAACCGGGTTCGGGTTTTCAATTTTTCAAAGATCGGGTTCGGGTGTTTGACTTTCAAAATTTGGGTTCAGGTTTCAAAATTAAAAACTTTCGGGTTTGGGTCGTGTTTGGTTACGACGATTTACATATTTTTCTAAATACGTCTGGTAGTGAATTTTGGCTATATATTATTTAGAATTGGTTTAATGGATTGAGCAAAATAGTTGATAAGTTCTGTGATTACAATAATAAACAACATAAGAACTACAGTACATATTTATGTTGTTTAGTCTTGGAGTTTAAATTTGGAAAAGGCTATTCTGATATTAGGGAGTTCTTGTTATATAAAAGTAATCTTGGGTTATATATGGGTTTCTAGATAAGCTATTATGAAAAGAAATTGCAAAATTTAAAATCACGGATCAGTACCTTTGCTTATCTGGCAACTTAGTTGTTTAGCTCATACAGGTACCAATAAAATAGGCCTATGTGCGAAATATGTTAAACAGAAGTGGTTTTTACAAGATTTGTTTAGTTTGTGTTTTGATATTCCATATAATAAAGTTGAAGTTCGGGTTTTAATTTGTGAAAATTTCGGGTTCGGGTTTTGATTTTGTAAAAGTTCGGGTTGAGGTTTCAAATTTTTAATAGCGCGGGTTCGGGTTTCAATTTTTCAAAATTTTGGGTATTTATTTGTCACATTTTCGGGTTCGGGTATCAAAAAAAGACCGGGTAGTACCGAACTTCGGGTTCGGGTCGGGCACCCGTGACATCCATCATATATATATATATATATATATATATATATATATATATACTAGCGGGGTTACCCGGCATTGCTCAGGATTTTCAGAGGTTTTGTTTGTTCTCCCGTTCCCGCTCACACTTGCTATTCTCCATTCTTTCCTAACTTCTTTTAGCCCATAAAACGTAAAATAGATTTGCTTAAACTGGCTAAAAGTTGCTTGAAGCCTTCAAACTTTTTTACGTGATCAGGTGGTCTATGTGACGATATCAATTAGTCAGGTTCTCGAGATTTTTGACACAACTCTATCATCCCTTCTTCAGAAGCATGCCCGCCCCGTGTTGCCAGGTTGCGCAACCGGCCTCTCACTCCATTGTTTGACTCTGAATGCGCCGCCTTAAAACGAAAATCAAGGAAGTTAGAAAGACACTATAGACGAACACAGGTTCCCAACGATCGCACTTTATGGATTAACCAGGTGCAGAAATTACAGAAAATTGTATCTATTGTGCTAGAATAAATAATAATGCATTTTATTTGAAGCAGTATCTAGATAATAATTAGCAACTCTTTACTCTTGATTGAAAATGCCATTTATATGCAACCATAATAAGAAATTTATTAAAAGCAAAACTATCTACAATAATCAAAACAAACACAATCTAACAACTTTCTAGCTTACCAAGTATAATTCAGTTACTTGTCCAGACAATACAACCTTCCTAATATTAATTTCAATCCCAGCCTCCTTTATGGCTTTCTCACAGAGGGCAACCATTTTTTGTTTTAGATGACTAAAGAGAATTTCAATCTTTTTTTCTTTTCCCGATTTGATATACTCATATTTCAAACTTTTCAGGAACATTTTAGAAGGCTTTGTTCTTGGGAATAAATCAATATCAGGATAGGTATAATTAATAAAAATGGAGTTAAGTTTAATATCCGAAGTAGAGTTGAAGCATTCATCAGACTCCTTATCCAGAATACAGTCGTGCTTTGTTGGATCAATTAGTGTCTATTAGATATTGAAATAAAAATGATTAATTATTTAAAATAATGGATACCAAATAATGTATCCATAAGTAAATTTAAATATATAGTAACAATTAACACATTGATGTTTCATCTCCTTTCATATTGATCTACTAACCTTTTTCATATAAGCCTTCTCTAGATAATAAAAAAAAATATTATCAAAACCAGGTATTCCAAATGCTGTATCATAACTGGTTGACTTGATTTTGATAGCTCCATTTGCTATTTCTAGGATAGACACTCTAAAAGCATTGTAGTCAAATTCACACACTGCAGCACTTTGAAAAATAAAACAATCATTAAGATAGTAAAATTGTGTATATTAAATTATTAACAGTAAAAAATTTATTAAGTTTAGAGCTCTGCATATAATTGCTAAGAGGTGTGATAATACTGCAAGCGGGGAAGGAAACGGGAACGAGACAACCATTAGAAAAACCTCTAAAAACCCCGGGTACCCCGCTAGTTTAACATACAAATTACTCAAATATTTTCCAAAAAGTAATTGAAATACTAAACTGCTAAATACCTCAGGATTTTTCAAATACATACTAAAATAAAAATTATGTCTTTCAAAATACTTTTATTCAAAATATTAATACCATGCAGTCGAAACTTAAAATATGTCACGAACCATTTAAAACACTTAATCTATATCTATAAAAATGACTGTCTGTTTGTCTGTCTTCTATACAAATTAAAACTTCTGGACCATTTTTAACAAAATTTGGCATGGAGGTTTCAAACAGTAGAAAAAATAGGGTAGTTTTTATTTAAAAAAAATTTTTTAGTGACCAAAAAACGTTCAAGGCCAAAAGTGCCTATGTACAAACATCAAAGGTTACTGCGTAACAAAAAGAAGTAAGGATGGAAAGGAAAAAAAGAAGAACGGGCTAGAGCGGGATCATGAAAGCGAGTGGGAGCTGGAGATTCTGATGATGTCAAAAATGAAGATGATGTTGAATGTATCAATCTTGATCATATGGTCATTGATCCTGATGCTGTTGAGAGCGGAGATGAAAATACAGAAGTAGACCATGACAAAACAGATGACAGCGAATTTGATGAAAAAATAAGCAACCGTCAAGTCAAGATACAACAGATTCGATGTGCCAATCACACTCTAAACTTGGCTGCCGCTGTTGACAGCTAGTTGGCACGAAAAGATGATAAATACAAGCGTATTTATGACAGGTCAATGGGAAAAGTGCAATCATTGAGCAAGTCTGTTAGCAGAAGTACGAAGCATGCAGACACGGTAGAGGATATCATAGGGACAACTTTCTTAAATCCAACTTGCACACGGTGGTTGACCACATCATGTTTCCATTGGTAACAGCCCTATCAAATGGATTAACAACAAGATTTCAAAGCGCGTTTGATGAAGACAGTTATCACGTTGCAGCAATGTTTGTTCCTAAATTCAAACTGAGGTACTTGTCGGACAAAGATCGGCATGCAAAAAAATTACTTCTTGTCAAAACGGTTTGTGAGTGTCAGGGGGTACTCACTGAAGCACCTTCAAGTACTCAAGATACTGCACTAAAAGCAAACAGCGATGATCTCTATTCCTATTTGTCTCAAGAGTCGACTACTACCAGCAGCAATAACACTGTTGTGAATGAAATAGATAATTACTTGGCTTCAAATGACTCGACAACAAACTCACTGCTCATGTATCTTCATCTAACAAGAGTTTTTCATCAAGTTTAATACAAGTCTACCAAGCAGTGCTGCTGTTGAGAGACTGTTCAGTTGTACAGGTCAAATATTAGTGCCAAGACGGTGCAAAGTGTCTGACAGTATGTTTGAAAAGCTTGTTTTCCTGCGTCATGTACTCAAAAGATAATCATCTACAGGTAACAAGACGATGTTTGACACCGTCTGAAGTAGATTGGTGGACTGGATATTTAACTTATAAAATATGTCTTTTCATTAATAAATTAAAAAAGCAATTTGTCATGGCTTTATTTAATAAATTAGATGGTGAACATAATTAATGGTGATCATGTGAGGCCTAATACAGCAATGCAATGTATTAGTGTACAAGTTAATAGAAAAAAGTAGTTAACTACTTTACAGTATTTAACTACTTTAGTTAAATTACCTCTGACAAAAAGTAGTTAACTACATAGTTTAACTACTATATATATATATATATATATATATATATATATATATATATATATATATATATATATATATATATATATACTAGCGGGGTTACCCGGCGATGCCCGGGGTTTTTAGAGGTTTCCTTAATGTTTGTCTCTCTCGCTCCCGTTTCCTTCTCCACTTTCCCGTTTTCGTCGCGTTCCCGGTCGCTTTTCCGCTCTCGGTCGTTTTCCAGCTCCCGATCGCTTTCCCGCTCAGAAGTTTTGTTATCGATTTTCTCTCTTGCTCGCGTTTCCTTCCAAGCTTGCTTTCCCGATTCCAGTCGCTTTCCGCGTTCCCGGTCGCTTTCCGCGTTCCCGGTCGCTTTCCCGTTCCCGGTCGCTTTTCCGTTCCCGGTCGCTTTCCCGTTCCCGCTCACGCTTGCTCTCCCGTTCCCGGTCATGCTTGCTCTCCCATTCCCGGTCATGCTTGCTCTCCCATTCCCGGTCACGGTTGCTCTCCCGTTCCCGTTCACGCTCATTTTCTCTTTTCCATTCTTTCATAACTTCTGTTAGCCTATAAAACGTAAAATAGATTTGCTAAGACTATATATATATATATATATATATATATATATATATATATATATATATATATATATATATATATATATATATATATATATATATATATATATATATATATATATATATATATGAATGTTTGTGGGTTAGTTTGTCTATTATAGAAACGGGAAAGCGACCCGGAACGGACAGCGAGCGGGAACGGAAAAGCAAGCGTGAGCGGGAATGGGAGAGCAAACGTGAGCGGAAACGGGACAGCGACCGGGAACGGGAAAACGACCGGGAGCGGGAAAGCGACCGGCAGCGGTAAAGTGACCGGCAGCGGGAAAACGACCGAAAACGGGAAAGCGAACAGGAGTGGGAAAGCAGGTGGGAAAGGAAACGGGAGAGAAAGAGACAAACATTAGAAAAACCTCTAAAAAACCCGGGCAACGCCGGGTATCTCCGCTAGTACATAAACACACACACACAGACACACATACATGCACATACACATACATACATACGCACATACATACGCACATACATATACATATATATATATATATATATATATATATATATATAGTTCCCGCTCGCTCACCCGCTCCGCTCCGCTCATTTTGTGACGGATTTCAAAAAATTTTTCTCTCTTATAGTCATTGGTAGACAAAAGTTCATCCATTCGTGCTACAGGATACAAATTTAAACAAAAAAAGTTCAAAAAGTCCTCACCGAAATATATATATATACAGACACACACACATATATGTACATATAAATTCCAACTTACAAATGATCTTCCATTTCATGCAGACCATAAGCTAATGCAACAGCTTCTGTTTCATTTATGACTTCAATTACATTTAATCCAGCAAATTCAGCTGCTTTCTTAGTAGCCTGCATTAATAATTTGTTAACCTGTTTAGAACCAAAAATATATCAATGATATTTCTTTTTATATTTAAAATATTTTGGGTTTCTTTCTCATGTTCTGATATGTGTATTTTTGTTGGTGACAAATTTAAGACAAAACATTGATACTTGTGCACATACGTTTTGTAAAAATTGGTCAAATAGACTACTAAATATTTTATTCATTTTTATGGGTGAAAAGCAAAGTGAATGAAATAATGAAAAGAAATTACAAACATTTTTTAAAAGATTTAGAAAAGAGAAAAGTCTTGAGCAGAGTACGGAACTCCGTCTCAGAAGCTGCTGCTTTTATTGTATATGGAAGGTTGTTCCAAATCTTGGGCCCGATGACGCAGAAACCTGTCACAAAGTCTATTTCACCGAGAGGCTGGTACCAGAAGATCTTTTTTGAATGATGATAGCAGTCTCTGGCGTCCCCGAATGCAAGCTTTTGTGGAGCGACTTTTTTCAGTTTGTGGGATTTTGACACACGCAACATGATGGAGAAATCATTAAATATGCATGCTTGGTTGAAAGTAAACCAAGATCTACTTGTTGACATGGACAGTTAATGTTTATTATATTGAAATGAAAATATATGAGCAAAAATTTCAATAGTGTCGCAATAAACTAATAATAACTAAACTAAACTAGAATGATAGCACTGAAACTATATAGAAACTAAAATAATTGCATTTAGGAAAAATAAAACTAAATAAAATAAAAAAGGCTCTCGTCAAAACTAACTAAAACGATTTTCATAACTAAAATATCACTGGAAGTAGGAAGACTTAGTGGGAATATGTGAAGAAAGATATGGATGAGCTCGGCCTGAAGCGGCAGTCTGCCTATATATGCATTTCTCTATAACAGGGGTCTCCAAACTGCGGCCCGCGGGCCAAATGCGGCCTCTTATGTGGCCCGCAGAGACTTTTTATATTAAAAAAAATTTAATTTGTATTAATTTTTTTTATTATTATATTTTTTCAATTTATCTTAAACAAATCATACAATTTAATTTTACTTTTATTTCATATTCTACTTCACTTTTAGCTTGTTGACAGCCTGCGTACTCAAGCTTTTATCGCTGCCTCGCAGTATTTTCCAAATAATGTCGATATTTTTTTAGTTTATAATTCTCTTTTGATCGAAAAATTAGTAATTTTTTTCTTTTCTATTGCTAAAGAATTTATAAAAAAAATGTTTGAAAAATCAACGAAAACAATTTATTACGCTTTTCTCCATGACTACCATTGTTTTGTAATGTCATATAATTGTGAAATGTGTAGCACTCTATTTTAATTAGTAAAATTAGTAATTGCCAGTGTGCATTTTGTTAGCCATATTGTGTGCAAGATACCGTTTCATTCTTTATTCATGTTGAAATAAAGGACATAATTGCTAGCGGGAGCGAGAAAGCGACCGGGAGCATGAGAGCAAGCGGGGAAGGAAATGCGAGCAAGAGAGAGAAATGATAGAAAAACTTTCAAAAACCCGGGCATTGTACTCTAGATTGCTCTTCTAGATTGATTTTTTTTTAAATTGTCATAATTTTGTACATTAAACTTTTGATAAAAAAATCAAAATAATTTAAAAGGAAAAAAATGCTTGCTGGGTCAGCTAGTATATATATATATATATATATATATATATATATATATATATATATATGTATATATATATTAGTAATAATTATATATATATATATATATATTAGTAATAATATATATATATATATATATATATATATATATAAGATTAAGTTTATTTGGATTTCAAGCACCCTTTTGTGTAACACCTCAGGGCTCCTTTTACAATAAAAACAACAAAACAAAACAATAAAATAAAGCAAAAAATAATATAAAACACAAAAATCAGCATGTCAGGAAAAATGAAATAATTTCTCTCTGATCATCAATTTGGATAGGATTTCGCAAACAGAAATGTCTTTAGTTCGGCCTTGAATAAACTCAATGTATTGGCTTCTCGGATGCTGGCAGGCAACAAGCCGTAAGTTTATCTACATATATATTATATTTATTATTTATTATATATATATATATATATATATATATATATATATATATATATATATATATATATATATATATATATATATATATATATATATATATATACATATATATATATATATATATTCATCACAATTTCATTTACTTGTATTTGATAACAATTGAAGTCTAATGGTACTGTCAGCACAGCGTTGTTAACAGTTTCCCAATAATTGAAGTGTATCACTGAGGAGAACAAAAAATCATATTTATGTTAATTACTAACTACCATTTAGTAAAAAAAACTAACCAGCTTCTCTTTTCATCTCCTCAAAAAGATGCGCACAAATTTCACTTGGAGTATAAAGATCTCCTCGATCTTCAATCCATGCATCTCCATTAGGAGCCTTGACTATCTTAAATTGTACTTCTCTCCTTTAAGCAATAAAAATTTCAGAA
This sequence comes from Erpobdella octoculata, assembly GCA_963978895.1. Lineage (NCBI taxonomy): Eukaryota > Metazoa > Annelida > Clitellata > Hirudinida > Erpobdellidae > Erpobdella > Erpobdella octoculata. Next base: position 9,321,371 of record OZ022240.1, on the reverse strand, counting down.
TTAGCTTGAGTTTCTTTGGCCATGTATAATGTAACACGTTATCATCAGTGTCAGGGGTCGCTCTACCGGACCTCCGGACAAGTGTATCTTGCACCCGTCGACCTGTCTAGACTCTCAGTCTAGACAGGAACCTAGACATTAATTCTCAGACATTCTTTTGCACGTTTTCTGAGGCTATATATATATAGCGATTTGAACCCCGCCAGGAGAGAGCTAGCTATTTAGTATCAGGCAAAGTCCTGCTTGTTTTGTATTTGATTTTTTTTTATAAACTGCGCTTTAATAAAGTTTTTTGTTGTCGTTCCGAGTTGTCTTTTCTTCCTGGTGTTCACGTCATTCCAGCAGGGAAGACTGTGACATTTTGGTGGCAGCGGTGGGATCAAGTATAAGGAAGAAAGAAGTGCTCTCCAGCAAAGTTCGACAAGCAAGTTCGGGAAGAAGATCTCTCTTGCCGGTGAAGTTCTCCTTGTGTGAAAGGCTCGCCAGACGTTTCCGGGGTCATCATCGGATCAGCTAATCAGTTACGAGACTTTCCGTGGCTAGAATTGGCCGACCCATCCGTGCTCAAGGTTATAGTTTCTTTTCGAGTTTTCCCGCCAGTCTGAGTTTAGATAAGTAGGTCTTTTATTTTGATACTTATCTGGTTAAAGATGGATAGTATGTCGTCCGGTGTTGAGAGTTATGGAAACCTAGCGCAATTACCTGGAGGGAATGTGTATCCAGAAAATTGGAAAGATGAGGGGAACGTTAGAAGGAAAGACTCTGGTGGGTTTAGCGAAGATCCGACATGGCGAGATCGACAAGGAGAACGTCACGAAAAACAAAAACGTATTGGTATGTTGGACAGTGAAGAAAGGAAGAAAGAGTTGGAAATAAAGAGACAATTGGAAAATGAATCGATAGATAGACCATTGTGAGAGTTGCAATTAAAAGAGATGATGTTAGAAGAAGAACGAGAAAATAGAAAGCTAAGATGGCTAGAATTAGAAGAGGTGAGAAGGAGGGAGGAACAAGCTGAAAGAGACAGGGAAGAAACAAGGCGATGGAGAATAGAGTAACGCGATCGAATGATAGCTCGAAAAAATTTTGAAACTTCGGTTGAAAGTTGGGCTAGTCGGTGTATATCAAATATTAGACCGTTGGTAGGTGGATTTCCTTCAAATATTCAGGAAATTCCTGGTTTTTTTAATTATTAGAAAAACAATTTATTATTAATAATGTCAATAATGACATTAAAGCCAGGATTTTAAAATCATGTTTGACTTGTAAGGCACGGAGTTTAATAACCCGTCTTTCTCCTACTCAATTAGAAAATTATGATAATGTTAAAACGGCTCATTTGGCCGAACACAAAGTCAGTCCTGCCTATTTAAAACAATATTTTCAATCTCTAACTAAAAAATGAGACCAAACGTTCTCTTGTTTGGCTTCCGAATTACATAATGCACTTTCATACTATGTTAAAAGTAGGGGGATTGATCAGAATTACGATCAACTAATAAGTTTGCTGTGCGCTGACCGGCTCAAGGAGTTACCTGTTGACTGTCGAAATTTCGTTTTGACCCAAGAACAAAAAAAATAGATAGTTGTCTCATGAAGAACTTTCTCAAGTGGCCGATAATTATGCGCTGCTCATGTTCAAGTCATTGTCTTTTCGCCAAGTAGTCAAATCAGATAGATCAATTAACTGTCAGGTCGATTTAAGATCTGGCCGTTGTTTTGGCTGTAATTCGCCAGGCCATATAAGGAAAAACTGTCCGAAACGAGAGGTTTCGGAGGTCGCACCATCGGCCTATATCAATTGTTGTAGTATTGGTAACGAACTTTCTCATCCATCGTGTCCGGGAAATGATGTACTTCATAATCCTATTACATTTAATGATAGGTCATTTATGAAACTAAAAATAAGTAATCTCCCACCTGTTGTTGCCTTAATAGATAGTGGAGCAGAAATCTGTTGTATAAGGGCAGATTTGGTTAGATCCTTGAAATTGGGTTTGCCTATAAAAATTAAGTTATGTGGGTTAAGTGGCCAGCCACAGCTGGTGGATGTTGTGGAAGCACCTGTTATTTTAGGAGCAGTTGATCCTAATACTACCAATATAGCTCCTGAATTTTTGGAATGGTTTGCAGTTGTTCCCCCCTTACACGAAGAAGCAATCATTACTCCTAGGGTAGCAGAATTAATACAGACTATTGCCTTATATAGCCTGCCTACCCCAACTTTGGCGTCTGATATAAAAACAAAATCTTTACTTGAAAGCTCACTGGATAAGGTGAACTCCGACCTAAAGACACAAGAAGTCAAAGTGATGATCGGTCAGCCAGTTATTGATTCACTTACACCAGTTTGTGTAGAGGGAGTTACAGAAGAAATAGTCCCCGAGGTGCAAGTTGAGAGCAATGCTGTTCACATGGATCTTCCGGTCTCATCCACATCCGATCATATTCAGAAGAAACTGCAATCTGAGTTTGATGACATCACCGTTCTTCTGCTCTTCAGTAACCAATAAAAGACTTAAAAGGTGAAAATACTGTTCTCAGGTCTTATATGTCCAATCTCTAAGTATCCACTTTAGAGGACTTTTACTGTGTATATTTTACATACTATGATTATGATTGGCTGTAACTTCTGATTGTATCTTAAAAAACACTTCCCCTCATTCAATCAAGCTCAAATGTTGTGTAATGAATTGACGGCGATGATAACGCATTTTACAAAAGTTTCAGATAAATTGAACACAAAATTAAATACAGTAAATATTTGAGTAATAAATGAAACCCCAAGTTGAAGTGATTAATTTTAGACAGGAGTACGAGGCGCTGGTGGCAGAGCGGTAGAGCGTTCGCCTGTCGATCATTAGGTCGGCAGTTCAAGCCTCACCGCGTCACCAGCGTAACTCCCTTAAGCAAGGAGTTCACTCGCATTGCTAAAGGGGTAGGCGCCTATAAATGGCTGCCTCTGCGAAGAACCCTTCTGTGGCCTTGAAGTCCTTTAGGATTTACGCCACTCTAAATATTGTCAAACATTATTATTATTATTACAAAGCGCCAGGTGTAGAAGCCTGACCTAGTCAGCTCTTACTTTTACCATCACAACACACAGCAATAATAGAATTAATGACTAACATAAGTTTCTGAACTTCTGGATCTGTGAATTTACGTCCAATAATTTTTTTCATGCTATGAATCTGTTTATGCACCAGGTTTGGATTATGTGAATTTCCAACGTATACCTCAGTACCATAAAACACAACAACATCAACGAGATATTTAAAATGTAACGGAGTCCTTCCATCCATAACAGCTGCTGTGCAATATATTGTATCAAGGTCAATCCCTATGATAGGGCCCTCTATGTCGGAGCTACAAAAGATATATTTTGTCAATTGTGAGAATAGAAAATAATCTTACTTACACAATGGGGACTTACCCATTTATTTTCTGAACCATAGAAGAATTAGCATCAGAATGAAAAGAAGGCATCTTGAAAACAAATTATTTATATTCATTATTATTTTCTTATCCCAGTTTCATTAAATCAAAACAATACCATACTAAAAATAATTTCTGTATTATTATTTTTGCCACTTTTTATTTATTTATTATTATTTTTTTTATTTATATATATATATATTATTTTTTTATTTTATTTTTTTTTGGATCACATTTCTATTAATTATCTGACTTAATTTTTGCAACTGTTCTGTTAAGCGCCCTTTAAGCGCTTTCTGCTGCACACGGCGCTATACAAATTGTTGTTTTTAAATTAAATTAAAAAATTATGATGAAAGTTTCAGCTTCCTAGCTAGTCAAAAAACTGATTAAATTTTACTTGCAAGATTTGCATACAGAGAAAGACACACACATGCACACATACATAAACAGAGATTGTAACCTAAATAAAAGTTTGTAGAAATAACCGTCTGTCCATATATTGCTAGATATAATGAAAGTTTTACAAAACATTGAGAGTCAATGGGAAAAATTATAGTGAAAAAAAATTGAAATCGGAATGAACGGAGCGGGAGAGCGAGCGGAAACGGGAAAGCGACAGGGAGCAAGAAAGCGACCGGGGCGGGAATACGACCGAGAGCGGGAAATCGACCGGGGTCGGGAATACGAACGGGGGCGGGAGATCGACCAGGGGCGGGAGATCGACCGGGAGCGGGAAATCGCCTGGGAGCAAGAAAGTGATCCAGAGCGAGAAAGAGACCAGGAGCGGGAAAAGCGAACGAGAGCAGGAAAGCGACTGGGAACGGGAAAAAGCAAGGGGTACCGGGAAATAAATAGGAGCGGGAAAGCGACCGGGAACGGGAGACATGCGGAACCGGAAAGCGACCGGGAGCATGAGAGCAAGCGTGGAAGGAAGCGGGAGCAAGAAAGAAAAACGATAGAAAAACCTCTAAAACCCCGGGCAATGCCGGGTCCCCTGCTAGTTATATAATAAAACATAAGAATTTATTAAAACTATTTTGTAGTTTGAAAATACTGTATTTTGTATTTCGTAATTTAAATAATTCAGAGACCAAGTATTTTGTATTAGTATTTGAAATACTTTTACAATGAGTGTTAGTATTTTGTATCAGAAATGTTTTTTAAAATAATAATAATAATAATAATGTTTGACAATATTTAGAGTGGCGTAAATCCTAAAGGACTTCAAGGCCACTGAAGGATTCTCTGCAGAGGCAGCCATTTATAGGCGCCTACCCCTTTAGCAATGCGAGTGAACTCCTTGCTTAAGGGAGTTACGCTGGTGACCCCGGCGAGGCCTGAACTGCCGACCTAATGATCGACAGGCGAACGCTCCACCGCTCTGCCACCACGGGAAAATGTATTTGTACAACCACTGTGTGTGTGGCTTTGTCTGTATGCAATCGTCTTGTTGCTAATATATATCAGCTCGTCAGCAATGACGAAGAATCAATTGTTTTGGCAAAACTGCCAGAACAATAGCAATTTTACAGCTTATTGCCCCGCTACCGGCGCCTACTGCCTTGGTAATAGTTATAACGCTAAAATTACGAGAATTTTTTTTTACTTCAATCTGGTATAACATTTGGTATAACATTGGTATAACATTCTGGTGCAATTTTAAAATACTTCTTTTATCTATGACTAGCGGGGGATCCAGCGTTGCCCGGGGTTTTCCCATCATTTTTTTCGCTCCCGTTTCCTTTCTCGCTCCTGATCGCTTTCCCGCTCCCGATTGCCTTCCCGCTCCCGGTCGCATTCCTGATCCCGCTTGCTCTTCTCTTCCTGGTCACTTTCTCGCTCGCTCTTTCGCTCTCCAAACGGTTCTGCTAGCCACATGACCTCTAAAACTCAGAATTTCTGCTCCAAGAAATATGATAGAAATCGTACCAAAGACGCAAAGACAGCCAAGTCGCCAAGTACTTTTACTTTGATATTATTTTATTTTTTCTTGGTGTTCTGTTGCTAATTTATTGTTTTCAATGTTTTTTTTATTTTTCTTAAGGCATATTGACAAAAACCGCAGCATTTAAAGAAACGGTTTTAGACATGGAGCGGCTTACGCAACTCGTACTTCTAAAGCAAACTATTATTTTTCAATTTTTTACCTCCATAAATTGTTTTATTTCTTTTCCTAAATTTTCTATTTTTTATTTTAAATGTCTTTAATTTTTATTTTCTTTATTCCGATTGTTCACTTCTATCGCTATTGACAAATAGATCTTCATCGGGAACTACGTTAACTTCGGGAGTAATTTTTAAATGTTTTAAAGTGCTATAATTTTTGGTTTTTTTAGTTATTTATGTTGTAATTAGTCTTTATTTATGTTTTAAATATCATTTACGTTAAAAAACCGGTCATTTTTCATCGAAATCGGTTCAGGACGCTATACTGGAACTATTTTATTTAAAAAATCGGCCCCATCCGCTAATGTGAAAGATAACCCATAAATTTATTTGTGGCGCGCTAAGACCAATTCGGAGTGAAAATAGAAATCGTTGCTAACTGGCCCAGGACGCTGAACTAGGCAGTCGCACGGCTTGAAATTTGTGCTGTTGTGCGCTTGTGTACTTGATGCGGTACAGCTTGAGCACGCTATCGGACATTCGCGGGAAGATAGTGTTACTTTTTTGTTAACAACTAAATAGCGTGATAATAATTGTCAAATAAAGATAATAGGAATTCATAGCTCTGATAAATTAGACAGCATTAACGTTTGACGCTTACTCATCTCTCAGCTTCACGTTAGCTGTATGCATCATGTTTTCAGTGCCTGGCGTGGTAGGTCTTGTGTCGTGATTCGCGACTTTTAAACTTTTAAATTGTTATAACTCAAAAAATATAAGTCGTACTTTAAAAAATTTTGCAGATTTGAGTTTTTAATCTTTACTTCTTTTAAAATAAATAGAAAAAAATTGAAATTTTACAAATTTCGTGCGACTGCCTATGCTAAACTACGAGATTACCCGTCATGACACCGTTAATACTATTGCCACGGCGGTACGCGATCTTTGATTCGCTATATCTTTATTAATTTTATTTTTTTTTACACAATATGGTATATTCAAATCAGAATAAATATTTTAATGAAATTTAAAAAAAATTATTTTGAAATTTTTATGCTACTACCTAGGATGGGGTTTAAGGGTAGGGATAGGGTTCGGGTTGTTGGTAATCCTCCAGTATAGCGTCCCAAACCGATTTCTATAACAAAACAGTTTAAAAAACTGTTTAATAGAATAACCATAGGACATTATCAAAACATATTACGAACAAGTATTTTACAGAAAAACTTACTAAAAACCGACTTTAAGCAAAAATATCCAAAGGCAGTGTTGACACGCGGAATAATACAATTCAAGGAATGAAAAGCAAAAGCAAAAATATCCAAAGGCAGTGTTGACACGCGGAATAATACAATTCAAGGAATGAAAAGCAAGGAAGAGTTAATATTAAAATAAAATAACATAATAAAATAATAAATACATTTAAAAAAGTTACAAATAAATTTTTAATTATTTAAGATATATTTTAAATTTTAAAAAATCAGAGCGCTGAGTGGAAATTTATCTATGACTAGCGGGGGATCCAGCGTTGCCCGGGGTTTTCCCATCATTTTTTTCGCTCCCGTTTCCTTTCTCGCTCCAGATCGCTTTCCCGCTCCCGATTGCCTTCCCGCTCCCGGTCGCATTCCCGATCCCACTTGCTCTTCTCTTCCTGGTCACTTTCTCGCTCGCTCTTTCGCTCTCCAAACGGTTCTGCTAGCCACATGACCTCTAAAACTCAGAATTTCTGCTCCAAGAAATATGATAGAAATCGTACCAAAGACGCAAAGACAGCCAAGTCGCCAAGTACTTTTACTTTGATATTATTTTATTTTTTCTTGGTGTTCTGTTGCTAATTTATTGTTTTCAATGTTTTTTTTATTTTTCTTAAGGCATATTGACAAAAACCGCCGCATTTAAAGAAACGGTTTTAGACATGGAGCGGCTTACGCAACTCGTACTTCTAAAGCAAACTATTATTTTTCAATTTTTTACCTCCATAAATTGTTTTATTTCTTTTCCTAAATTTTCTATTTTTTATTTTAAATGTCTTTAATTTTTATTTTCTTTATTCCGATTGTTCACTTCTATCGCTATTGACAAATAGATCTTCATCGGGAACTACGTTAACTTCGGGAGTAATTTTTAAATGTTTTAAAGTGCTATAATTTTTGGTTTTTTTAGTCATTTATGTTGTAATTAGTCTTTATTTATGTTTTAAATATCATTTACGTTAAAAAACCGGTCATTTTTCATCGAAATCGGTTCAGGACGCTATACTGGAGAATTACCCGGGTTAGAGCTAGGGTTAGGGTTAGGCTTAGGGTTAGTAGCAAATCGTCCCTATGTAAATGTATGGAGACGATTTTTCACTTGCGTTTGGAGCCATGTAGATTAATATTTTCGACTGCATTGGGGTTCTAGCTTAATGCATTAGAAAGACAAATATATTAGCCAAACATAGAAACTAATTTTTGGAAAATAGTCCAACAAATAAAAAAGTTATGAAGCAAAATATAGATCAGGGTATGAAAAATCGTCTCCATACATTTACATAGGGACGGCGACGGTTTTTCGCCTATAACTTTTTTATTTTTTGCAATATTAAATTTATTTTTACACCATTATATTTCTTTTTTAAATACCTTCCCAACGATCTATAGCACAACCCCAATGCACGAACTTTTTTTTGCACTATAGTTCGGGGATCCAGCTGCGCCGCCAACTTCTGCCTCATCGCCGGGGCAATAGCAGCGATCTCATGACACCACCACAGCGCTAACGAACCGTTGCGCTTAAGGCTTAACTGTAATCAATGCACACAAAAAACTCACAAATTCAGAATAAATTCGCAGCCTCCTTAGAAAAGGCAAAACTTTCTTGCAGCTAATCATTTTCGACCATAGAATACACCGGTAGCTAGACTTGCCGTTATAGGAGATCATAGACTTATATATACGTCTTTGTAGGAGATAAACAAATTATCGCTCAGTATTCAAAGATGGCCTCTAAACGATTTAATCAATCATCAGGGTGCGTTGTTAAATACATCCAGCGCTGCATCCGAGATTTATTGGATGGATGCAAGGATTGATTGGATGTGGGATGTATTTAACAACGGCTGATGAGTCAGGCGGGTGTAAACAAAATGGATCCAATAAAAAATTTTTGCCGATCTTTCGAATTCCAATTTAATAATTGCTACTGAATGTATAAAACACTTTTTTTTAAGACTCTGAGTCGGAAGATGACAAAGGTTAGCTAGGATATAGCTTAATTTTTATTTGAGACGCTTTATTAGTTTATTGGTGCTGAATTCGAGTTAATACAGTTAATACAGCTTTGCAGTGTACAGAGATAGACAGTACAGAATAATCTTGAAGTATTAAAATGTTAGATTAATCTAGATTAATGTTAGATTGATGACTAAGGACTTTAAAATCATCGGATATATCCGATGAGCGAAAATGCGTTGTTAATTACATCCGGGGTTGAAGTGTCGCGCGTTGTTAATTAAATCCCTTAGTCATCGGATGTGCATCCGATAAATCCTACTCGAGGGCGGATTGATTGATAGAATTTAAGATGGCCACCTCCATACCACTGCAGACGAGACTTTCTTAGTTCGAAAGGATGGTTTTAATTTGAATTTAAAACTTAGATTTTCTAATATTGTGGAAGCGGAGAGGTTTATTGCTGAAAGTTAGTATTTTGATTTTATTTTAGTAAAACGTCGTGTTACCTAGGTTGTTAGGCCTTTGTCTGAGATAGTTTAAAATTTCGTTGCTTAGTTTTTTCACAAAGCAATCAATAAAGTGGAGTGTTTTAGCTTTAAAGTCAAGTTTTATTTTGCTTTTGATGGGCTCAAAAAATTGCTCGTTTCAAAGGTTCACCTTTACATTGATGCTTCTAAAATTAACATAAGATGTTTATCTTCCTTCACAATGGTTGAACCAACCTTGATAATTTTTTAATCTTATCAAAATAAACTGTGCTTACCACTCATATGTTCTAATAATTGGCTGTATAATAAATTTCAACCACCACCCATCTTTTATTTTCAATCTTGTGATTTATTTTTATTGTTTAATAGTTTATAAGCTAATCATGTCATGAATCAAAACTAAACCTGTTTAATTGTGAATCCTCATATTTTAATTGAAATGATTTTTTGTTTCAAGATTCGTATGATCATGGTAAGGTCTAGAGTCTAGACTGACTCTGAACAGAATTTGTATGTGATGATGTTGTACTTGAACACTTTATTTAATGGTCCCCTGTAATCATGGAGGCATCCTCCCACAAAATGAATTGTACAGTTTATTGAGAGTCACATATGTCTGCATTACTACTGGACAAAACTGATGTTTTGAGTTGCAGCAAATTATATTTAATATATGTATCAATTAAATAGCAGATAATGTTTATTCATCTGAAGTTATGCAAGAAGGCAGTCCAATGAGTTGGTGAGGGGATTATATAGATACAGTTTAGTTGATGAGCACAAGAACCAAGGACATGAAATAGGACTGCAGCTGCTAGTGGTAAAAAATAAAGGTGATCATGGCTTTCCTTCTTCTGGAGTTATAAAAGTAAGATAAAATTAAGATTTATTATTTATAAATATGGTATTTAAAAAAAACTTTTTTTTTAGGTATGTCAGACAGCAGAAAATTTTTTAAGACAACATGTATCAGCCACAAATTCCAAAGATGAAATTAAAATAAAAGAACTTATTCGCCAAACATTAATATCAATTGGATCCAAAGATATTTTTAACCTGGGGGATCATATAAGAGATACACAGGATGGCATTGACAATCATTCTTATCTACTGCTTAAGTCGATCGTTTGAGTTTTTTAAGTTAAGACAGTATCAGCGAGCAAAAATTAATACTCAAAACCTTAAAAGTTCAGGTTTAAGACAAAAACTAACTAAAACAATTTTATTTGGTGGACTTAAATTGTCAATTTTTTGTGCCATTTTCAGTTTTTGTTCATTGAAAAGCCAAATAAAATTTATTGTAAAATAATAAAACATTTAATAAAAACATTTGTAAAATCATAGTTTGTTGCCTCAGTTTTTTGCAAATCTATTTCAACATTATTGGAAACTGTGTACTGAACTGATACTACACAAATGTAATCGCAAAGTGATAAGGAATAAAGATAAACTCGATAGTTGGCATAGTGCTTTTTACTTGCTTAAAAACTAGGTAAATAAATGCAATCGTCTCAGGTAGATTCATTTCAGGGCAGAGAAGAATTGTTAGTGACTTCAATAATCTATGTTCATACTAAAAATTATTATGTACTTTAGAAAAAGCCAGTAACTATTATTGCTAATCTAACCTAGTCAGGATATAGTTCTAAGTCTAAGATATCTCTTTTAAGAAAATGTCTTTGAAGACAGTGAATTCAGATTTTATGCTGAAACTTAAACTATCAGCATAAAATAGATACATGTGACTATCAGTTATCTTCAGATAAAAGCATTTTCTTAAAATGTTATGGTTTTAAAGTTTAAACCAAAAGATTCAAGGGAATTTAATAAAGTCATTTCTGTCAAAAACAATTAAAGCATGCGCTGAAGAAACAAAGAAATTTTGATAGAAAGTCATAAATTAATCTATGATAAACAAATATTGAAAGAATAACGCGTTGTCATTGCTTTATAATAGTTAACTGCAAAATTGGAATGAATTGCTTATCGAAGTACGTTAGGTTAATACTATTTCCCATATATATAGAATAGAATCTATTCTATATATATGCTATTTCCACGGTGGTACCACTGATCTCTATAATATAACTGGATTGCGCTTAGCCCATTGTTTCAATAGAAATGTTGTCGCCAGTTTGCCGCCATGTTACCAGTCCAGCCGTCGTGTTTACGTCGGTCGCACTGATCTCTAAAATAATATTATAGAGATCAGTGGTCGGTCGTCGCATGATATACGAACAATTAGGGGGTTTTAATTAACTTAAACTATTTTACTTGAAAATAAAATTTGTTATTCGGTATTTTTAACATTTTTTTACTACGGTCATTATGATAGTTATTCGGTAACACATGCAAAAGATTTGGCAGTCACACAGATGAAACGCGCTGCAGATCACCGCAAGAAAATCGCTCCGCTATGGTTTAGCTAGCTAGTTTAGCAAGTACAGAATAGTTTGTACAAGAAACTGTATGACTCGAAAAGTTTTGAGTCTATTTAGTATAGTAACTTTTATCATCAAAATGTTTGTTAAATGTAGTAGTAAGTTATGTTGTGTTAATAAAGAAATTAAATAAAGACATTTTCCTTGAGAATTTTTTCAAAGTTAACGGTATTTTTTGTGTCACCTAGGTGTATACTATATATATAGTCTAAAGTCTAAGTCTAGTCTATAATAATGGGTCAACGAATAATATACTTAGTTTAGGGCGTTTAGGAGTTTAGGCTGAACAAGTTACATTGTATTGTAGACTATAGCATATTAAAATTTCATTTAATTTTTATCATTTGTAAAGGTTTTTCATTTGATTCAGTTTTTAGGTTTTAAGATTACAAATGAGAAGGAAATGATATTTGAATTAAATAATTTAATGCCAAACTAAAAATTAACAGGTGAAATAGACATTATTTGTTACATGTAATGTAAGTCATATGCACCCATCTGGTTGAGAAAAAAAACTTGTTATTACTTATTAAAAAATATATTAAATAAACTGATATAATACCGAAGACAGAAATGAGCAAAGATAAACACAACATGACTTATTGAAAACAAGTTGAAAGATATAAATTGTCATTGTCTAATTATTGACCTTTAAACAAAATCAGTTTAGTTAAATCTCTACGAATGTTGATACCCGAAACAACTACAGTTTTCTGTTTTGCTAAATGATGTAATCTAATAGTCGCATAGCTATGAGCAACACATTTAATTATATTAAAAATGTGATTGTTATCTGGTGTGCTATCGTACATGTGAAAGTCTAAGGATTTGAAAGCGATCATGCCAACTTCACTAAGAACCAGTGTTTGACTTGAATTCAATTTTTTTTTCATAATCAGAGCTCGATCAACAATATAATTCATTTGTCTTTTCATTGCCTTTGGGGTGGTTTGAATATTGTACGAGTGTTCCCTAGAAATTAAAACAGCTGATGACTTTGAAGGAATGTATGACTCTGCAGATACGACTTCAGTTATTGATTGCTCTTCATGTGGTCTTGGTTTTCTTGACTTGGAAAACTAGCAAAATATACCAAAAGCAATAATTCATGAAAGATTTTTTAAAAATTTTACAACGTAAGCATGCTTGAAAAAATAATATCTTGTCGTAGTTTTCTAAGTGTAGGTATTCTAATGTAAAGTAATGAAAATGTATTTAGTTTTTATACCTCACAAGACATTGTAGGTATGTATGGGTCTGCAGTTGCAACTCCAGTTGTTGGTTGCTCTTCATGTGGTCCTGGTTTTCTCGACTTGAGAAAATAACAAAATGATCAAGCAATAAATAATAAAATATTTTAAAATAATTTTACAAGATAAGTACACTTTAAAAATAAAAATTTACATGGTAATCATAATCTAAAAATAACATTTTATTGTAGTTTATTGTAAAGTAATAAATATGTATTTAGCTTTTATACCTCAGTGCAGCGATCTGGAAAATTAAAAATAGTTGGAATAGCACCATGGCGAAGTCGAGTTGTTTGTCCAGTTCTATCGAAGCAATTCTCTTCAAAATGTTCTGAGCAAACCACAGACTTCTTTGTACAATTAAAATCTGAACGATTCCTATTGGCCACCCAACTCAGGCTTAGTGAAGGGAAACCTGCAAATAGGAAGATATTGCAAATTTTACTAGTCTCCATTGCCTAAACCTACAAGTTGCTAGTCAATATGACCAAAGAACAGGAGTTTTCTAATTTAATGGTTGTTGAGGTGTTAAGAATTTTTATGATTCACCGTTATTTTTCTTCAAGGATCACAGTCACTTATTGTCCCATAACAAAATAAAAATAAACTATAATTCATAAGGTGACTAAAAAAGAGAACTGTTTGCAATGATGTTGATAGCAACAATAATTATATTGATGGGAAAAGTAAAATGAGATGATTCAGTGATAAAGACACATTGTAGAAAAATGCACATCATATCATAGTCAAAATGTTTGCTGCTTTTCAATATAGACACAAGCAAACAGTTTTGACATTGAAACAATGTTTACAACTTACAAACATTTCAATAGTCGTCTACTTTTGTCAGGTTTTACAAGAAAAATTAATAGCTAGTGAATATAAAATATAATATGATATGATCTCTCTCTCTACCCAAACTAACTGAAACTAAATCAAGATAATTCTCAAAGTACTTAAAATAGAAACGAAGTCAGAAATTCTACATTTCATCTTTGCGAACTTAAAACGTAAACAAAAACTATTTTTAAACCTTTCAATAATGAGGTTGAGGACACAATTATTTAGGCTAGGCTGACATAGTTAATAGTTTAGTTCATTTGCTCAGCCAAACGACAGTGTTGCTAAATATAGCTCAGGCGGCAAATAAACCTTGCTAAAAAAACTTAATTAAGTACTTACAAATGAAATGACTGTTTTGCTCCCTTATATTTTCTATTGAAGCAATTACAAGCAGCGCAATTCGGCATTTTTAAACTTCTAAAAAGATTCCGTCAATAGCATCAGATAGTTGGCCTTCCAAAATGGCGACCAGCGGCGAGGCGACACCCAGACAGGTCTAAGCGCAATCCAGTTATATTATAGAGATCAGTGGGCGGTACGCGATCTTTGATTCGCTATATCTTTATTAATTTTATTTTTTTTAAAAACTATATGGTATATTCAAACTCAGAATTTGTACCTTTATATAAAAATTTTAATGAAATTTATAAAAAATATTAATGAAATTTATAAAAAAAATATTAATGAAATTTATAAAAAATTATTTTGAAATTTTTATGATACTACCTAGAATAGGGTTTAGGCGGGTAGGGATAGGGTTAGGGTTAGTAGCAATTTTACCGATTGCAATCACGTCGAACCGCTGGGGCTATTGACTATTCTCTCTAACTTTGAGATTTCTTTGCTCTAGCTATAAAACGGGTACACATCACTTCCGGTTTAGTGTTGACAGCAGTCTCGAGTCACTCTCGAGCTTACCGATCTAGTCATAACGTGGGAAATTTTGTTGCATTGGAAGTGTGAATTTTCAGATTTGGTGTAGAATAGTGGTAGGAACTTAGCATTCTAAATTCTATAAAAATCGGAGTTGTTTGTCGTGAGTTATACGGCATTTAGTTTGATAGGCGATAGATAGTAAAATGATCGGTGCTATCGGCAGTGCGCGCACTGGTGATAAAACCATTAGGCTATTGCCAGTGAGCGAATCGGCATGGTCAATAGCCGTTTGTGCTATATATAGTGCGCTCACTGCAACTAAGAAATAGCTATTGGCAGTGAGCGTCGTAGCACTGTTAATAGCTTTCGCAATACTTACAGTGCGCCTGAGTGCGCGCACTGGAATTATTTGGCGATTTTATTGCTAGTGCGCAGGCGCACTGCCGTAATAGTCGGTGCTATTGATAGTGCGCGCACTTAAATTATTTTGACGATTTTGTTGCTAGTTCGTAGCCGGACTGCCGTAATAGTCGGTGCTAGTGATAGTGCGCCCACTTAAATTATTTTGACGATTTTGTTGCTAGTGTGAAGCCGCACTGCCGTATTATTAGCTTCTGGACGGAATTGGAGTTTTAGGTTAGTAATGTCATGTGGTAATAAAAAAACTAAAGTTTCTGTATACTCCCCAAAGGGCAGGAGGGACGCTGGAGGAACATGCCCCTGGATGGAATTGGAGTTTTAGGGGAATGGAGACTTAAGAAACAAATTGATATTTTTGCAAAAATGAAGTTGTCTATGGTGGAACTAGGGAATGTTTATGAGTTTTAATACAAGATCAAGGTATCTGATACATGAACTATATTCCAGTTTGAAATGGACCTTTTTTCTTATTCTGTGATTATCTCAAGCTCAGTAGTCAGCCAGCTCAATTAGAATAAAACAGAATCAATCTAGTAAAACACATTGAATTTGTTGTTAAAATTTATTTTTCTTCTATCTACAAGAAATACAAAAATATAAAGAAAGCGGCTTTCTTGAAATGTTGGCGCAATGATAGTGAGTCCACGAAAGGCACCTATCACATTGGCACCAACGAACGACCGTAGACGATCCCCCACCAGACGTACCGGCACAGATAGAACATCGATCTGTCCTAACTGAGCCAAGGTTTGCAGTTATAAACTTAAACACATCTGGTGGCAGACAGTCCTTCAGGTCAAAAGCTCTTGCTCTTCTCTCAACAACTTGTGGTGCCCAGTCAGATACATGAAGTAAGTCAGATATCCCAACTTCACCTAATAGGGCTCTGGGCACAGTTGTTGAAGAAAAAAACCACCCCAATTGAATTCGAAGCTGGTCATTCAAACTTAATTTTTCAAAAACTTTGGGGCCACAGTGAAACAACTTCCTGCGTTTGGCAGCTGGTCTTCCACGTGCTTTTACCGCAGCTGGCAAACGCAGTCCAGAAGTTGATGGTGGAACTAGAGCAGGAGACAATAGGATTGGAGCAAGTGACGATGAGACTGGGACGGTCGAGGATAGGACTGGTGCAAGTGACGACAAGAATGGGATGGTTGAAGATAGGACTGGTGCAAGTGACAATGAGACTGGGATGGTCGAGGGTAGAACTGGTGACGACGAAGCTGGGATGGTCGAGGGTAGAACTGGTGGCGACGAGGCTGGGATGGTCGAGGGTAGAACTGGTGACGAGGAGGCTGGGATGGTCGAGGGTAGAACTGGTGGCGACGAGGCTGGGATGGTCGAGGGTAGAACTGGTGGCGACGAGGCTGGGATGGTCGAGGGTAGAACTGGTGGCGACGAGGCTGGGATGGTCGAGGGTAGAACTGGTGACGAGGAGGCTGGGATAGTCGAGGGTAGAACTGGTGGCGACGAGGCTGGGATGGTCGAGGGTAGAACTGGTGGCGACGAGGCTGGGATGGTCGAGGGTAGAACGGGTGACGAGGAGGCTGGGATGGTCGAGGGTAGAACTGGCGGCGACGAGGCTGGGATGGTCGAGGGTAGAACTGGTGACAAGGAGGCTGGGATGGTCGAGGGTAGAACTGGTGACGACGAGACTGGAGTGGGAGAAGATGGAACTGGAAAAACTGTGTCACTCCTGCTAGGAGATGGGATTGGAGCAGATAAAAGATATTCATCAGAGTCAACAGTGTTGGTTTCTTCATTGTCAACTGCAAACAAATGTAACATTTAGTTTTGAGCCAACATTATAGTAAACCTAGAGTTATTAAGTACATTGACTATTTAAATGTTTCAAAAAAATAAAAATGATTTACCAAAAGCAGACTCCCACATTCCACTACTGACGAGGTTCTCAATTTGTCCAAGGAACCTCAGTGCTTTGGAAAACCGCATAGGAGGTAGTTCAGCTAAACGAGAAGCAATTGGTGTAAGCATTGACATGGCCGTTTTGTAGCGTGAACCCTCCGTAGCAATATGAGGTTTTGCTGGCAATGAAGAAATTAAAAGTGATGACATGGTTGTTGCTGGCTCAGTGTTCTTATCATCACAAATCCATCTTTTATCGAATAGCAGGGGTGACACAGTTTTCCCATCTTTTTTTATTATAGCAATAAGATGGCGACACGGGATACCGTAGACTGTCTTTGTGTAGCACGAACACACAGTGCCCACAACATGGTGTTCCCCAACACTGTAGCCATCTTCAGTCATCTGAATATAGAGATAAATAAAAGATTAATAACAAATAATTAAAAATATGGCAAACTGTTAAATCTACTATGTACTTCAATAACGTAGGAAGCCGAACGTTTTTCATATCGCAACACCTCCTCAGTTAACAAGTTAATGGCGTATGATGATATGGAGCCTAACAAATCTTTGAGGAGGGGATGGATTGAAGTCGGCTTCTTCAAACGAGAGTCAAAGCTACGGTGCGATGATCCAATAGAACGAACAGATGATATTTGGAGCGTTCGTTCTATAAAGTTGGCAACCGTTATTTGGGATGATAAAAATACCATCTTGAATGTACTGTGAAGTCTCAAAAAATAAAAAATTTGTATAAAGTTTAGCAAATAACTTGCTTTTATAAATTTGTATATTAGATCAGTCGATTGCCATCACACAAAAAAACTAATATTTTGTACCTTTCTAAATTGTTTGTCGTATGATTATCCAAGTGGTGTAAACTGGCACGAGCATAGCCCGCAAACATGGGCTTCATTGTGTCTGTTAACCAGTTGGTCTGAAGGTATTCTTTGAACTCACTCGATTCAATGTTATCAAGTGCTTTAATAAATTTCTTCTCAGTTCGAGAATATACCATCTGTTCCAGCTTCTGGAAAAAATAAAAATCGTAAACAATCCATAAAATTTCTTTCATGACAAAACAAATTAAACATTGTTGTATAATAAAAGAAAAGACTCAATACCTTGTACACACTAGCTGCTACATCTTTATCAGTCACCAGCTTCCGTAATTCTTCTATCAGGGCTTTCATTATATGGAAACGGCATAAAAGAATATTGGCACCAGGTAAAACATTCCGTACAGCATTTATTTCAGCTGGATCTTTGTCCACCAGAACTGTCTTGACATCTACACACACACATATATATATATACATATATATACATATACATACACACACACATATATATATATATATATATATATATATATATATATATATATATATATATATATATATATATATATATATATATATATATATATATATATATATATATATATATATATATATATATATAAAAAAGATTAATAATTCACTTTGTTGTCTGTCTGAGATTTCCGAGAATGTCTATATATATATATATATATATATATATATATATATATATATATATATATATATATATATATATATATATATATATAATTATATATGTATGCATATTATATAATCTTATGTGTATATAAATATAACCTTTAACCGAGGGAACCCAGTCACATATCTGCTGCAGGAACGTTTGAATGTAATTGGTCGTTTCCCTAACCAGAATGGCATGGCCTACTGGCTGACCCACACCATCACTATCAATAATAGCCAATGTGTAAAGTGGCAGACGAAGATTGTTAACCTGATAAAAATAAAATAAAATGATTAATTAAAACAATAATAAATGGTTATGCAGAATGTTTTACATTGAATGATGCTGACAATTTTAAGTAAGTATAAAAAATACCTTGGTTTCGAGACTATTTATATAAGTGCTTATGCACTTCTTGATGATAAAAAAAATTACTTATTAGCAAATAAAAACTCAGTCTATTGAAATGTTGGATAGCATATATATATATATATATATATATATATATATATATATATATATATATATATATATATATATATATATATATATATATATATATATATATATATATATATATATATATATATATATACATATATATATATATATATATATATATATATATATATATATATAATATATATATATATATATATATATATATATATATATATATATATATATATATATATATATATATATATATATATATATATATATATATATATATATATATATATATATATATATATATATGTGTACCTTATATGTACCATCCAGCATCAAGACATCTCCATATCTTTCTAAAAGAGACCTCATTGTATGAGTCATATAGATAATGATCTCAACAACTTGCTGCTCACTTGTAAAGATCCTGGACATTATTTCTTTACTGCTCAACACGTCTAGTAACCCATCTATCCCTTGTCCTAAAACATTAAATAGTCATTGTTCAATATGAGTAAGGTATTTTTTTTTTTTTTTTTTTTTTTTATAATAGTTTATAGTCCTTTACACCATGTGTTTTAAGACTCTAATGGCTGTATGTAGGAAGCACTTAAGTACTTCCTGTCGTGGATCAGAATTTGATCCTTTTTACTTTTCCCTCCTCCTTTCTCCAGGCTTGGGACTGGCTCGCAATAAGCGAGGCGGAGTTGATGAGTAAGGTAAGGTGGCATGGTTTTAAATGGACATATTTTAGATAAAATCTTTACGAAACCTTAACTTTTAATAAAAAAAAACACTAATTGAAATCTTTTTGACTAAATATATAAACAGGCAATTAAATATATTCAGATGTGCAATACAGTGACTACTTTAGAATTGAATGTGATGATGAACGTAACTAACCATTATTCAGAACTCTTTGTTTCATATTGTGCACATCTTTTGGTTTAACATTAATGTTCTCGCTATGCAACATATCTGCCACCAATGTTGAATTTGCTCCACAACCAAGCATAGCTTCAGCCTTTTGTTGAAGTTCTTTATTGGGTCGTCGGGATGTGGGATACAATCCATAGTCCAGGGCGTTCAGGGAGTGATTGTGGTCTTCCACCAGCTTTACACACTTCACAAAATATTAAATAAAATTGAACAGACAATTGATTACAATTATATAATAAATTGATAAAAATATCCCTAATAGAATAAATGTATGAAAATAAGTATTGATATAATGCAATTACCTGGTAGAGTAAACACTTCTTGTTCAGTGCTATGTAAATTGAAAATTTGCAGCCCAAGGCAAAAACTTTTTGCTTGGGACGCTTTAATGAACAACGATCTCTTCTCTCACCATAATGTTTACAGACATATCGCACAGAGTAAACATTACTGTCGGGAACGCCGATGATCTTGCTGCTTTTACTAAAAATAGAAACAAACAATGGTATTACTTTTGTGTGTCTAAAATTTCTCATTAAAATTCCTTACTAATCAGTTTTTTCCCCTGGGCCCCCCACAAATTTTTCTGGCTGCGCCCCTGCCAAAATGTTATCTTCATGATGCTAAAATTCCTCAAAAAGCTGATGACAAGAGGTTAGTTGTAGGTACTTTTCCAAACAAATTTTTTCCAAAATTATTTAACCGTCTATAAGGGCCAAATTCCACGTCCAAGGCCTCACACTTTGAGGCCCTCTTTAACGTCTTGCGTCTTGGGGACCCACTTCGAAGCCAGGGGCGGCACCTCAATGACGTCCCTGTTTATCCATGCTAAAGCATTATTCTAAATAAAGTAAAATTCACTCACGTCTTCATCTTCTTATTAAAATTTGCAACACTTTCGCGCGTAACTCTTTTTATTGGCATAAAGAGATTTCTACACGTAGTTTCGACAACATTTTCGACTTCTTCAATCGTTTTTAAAGAAATTTCTCGAATAGCTTCCATCGTACTTTCAATCACACTATCACAAATTCGAAATTCAACTTCAAAAAGCAATAACACTGGAACCGCGACGTTTGACTTGACCTCGTATTTATAGGCATCGGTGGAAAGAAATGGAAAGGCGCGCATTTCCAGCATCCTTTAGTCTAGCTAATTATTCAATAAGCCCTATTGGTCGATAGTTACTCACAATGAAGTAAAACTTACTTCCCACGAATCTGTCAGCAGGAACTTCACAAGCGCACAACACGCGTGCTCAGGCTATACGACATCCTTAGGCGATAGCCTAATTTAATATACAGCGCAAAAGCGGTCTGCTATATGCATAGATAGATGTATATATATATATATATATATATATATATATATATATAATATATTTATAAATTAAATTATTTATTTATTCATTTAACTCAATTTAATATATTTATAACCATGCACTATAACAAATGCGTTATAAATTAAATTAATTATTTATTCAGTTATTTTGTATATATATATAATATAAATTAAATTATTTATTTATTCATATTCAGTTATTTTGTAGCGGCGCGCTATAATATATTTATAACTGCGCACTGTAAATAGCCATTTGTGACAAGCAACTGCCCAGCAAACAGGTACAAATTGGCAGCAGCCAATCAGATAACAGCAGCTTGTTTTGCTATGAATATTCATTAGTTATATTAATCGGCAGCCTTACCGATAAAGAAATGGGCAGATTTTAAATTTAATACAGCATTCGGCAACAATAATAATTGGAAAATGGGCAGAATTTAAATTTAATACAGCATTTGGCAATAATAATAATTGAAAAATGGGCTGATTTTGAAATTTGTTCTACTCAGTATATGAGCTAAAAAAACATATTCAACATCTGAAATCATCTGTATTATATGTATCAAAGCCTAAATTATATGTACATCTATTAAAAAAAAGTCAAAACATATGTCTACAAACTTTAGAAATTATGTACATCTTTGAAATCTACTGAGAAAACATGGTATAAAATATTTAGATTAAATGTACATCTATTTAAAAAAAAGTCAAAACAAAGTCTAAGATTTGTAGACTATAAGTACATCTTTTTATGACAGAAAAAGTTAAAGCAAATTATAAAATCTTCAGCATATATGTACATCTATAAAAAAATCAAAACATATGTCTAAAATCTTTAGAAAATAAGTACATCTTTGCAATCTACTGAGAAAACATGGTATAAAATATTTAGATTAAATGTACATCTATTTACAAAAAAATCAAAACATATGTCTAAAATCTTTAGAAAATAAGTACATCTTTGAAATCTACTGAGAAAACATGGTATAAAATATTTAGATTAAATGTACATCTATTTACAAAAAAGTCAAAACAAAGTCTAAGATTTGTAGACTATAAGTACATCTTTTTATGACAGAAAAAGTTAAAATAATTTCCAAGTCTTTAAATTATGAGTACATACACCTAAAAAAATAAAATCAACATCTTTAATTTGTATTATTATGTATCAAAGCCTAAAATCTTAAGATTATATAATATATATACATCTACTCAGAAAACCTTTCAGAATATATGTACATCTATCTAAAAAAACAAGTCTAAAATCCATAGAATATTTGTACATATTGTACATCTATCATAAAAGTCAGAACCTTTTTGTCTACCGAAAAAAGTAAAACAAGTCTAAAATTTTTAGAAACCATGTACGTCAAGCTAAAAAGTAAAGAAACAGGTGTAAAATTTTTAGGATATATGTACATCTACAAAAAAGTCAAAACATGCATACAATTTTTAGAAAATATGTACATCTATCTAAAAAAATCTTGAGAATATATGTCCATCTACAAAAAAAATCAAAACATGTCTAAAACTTTTAGAAAATATGTACATCTACTAAAAAAATCAAAGCAAAGCATAGGAATGTTCAAATTTAAGCAATGGAACCATTTCATTATCTGAATAAGTGTGATCAGAAGAAGGTTTTGCAGAAATTAATTTTGAATTTCCTTCTAAATCTGCATATATTATTTCTTTTTCATCTCCTGATGGTTTTGAATATGATGTGTGGCTGTTTCCTCTTGGTTTTTTGGTTGATCTGAAAGATCTCTGATGAATGATTTTTTTGTTAGCGGGCTCTTTATTATTTGATAGACTAGGAAAAGATAGTTTAGGAATACTTAAAACAGATTTTGCTTTTTCTAAAATGTCAACAAGCATTTTTGCCTTAGAATGGTCATTGCTGACGAGCTGATATAAATCAGCAACAAGATGATCCACATGTAACAAAGTATCTGCCATATCCACTTGAACATTATTTTTATTCACTCTTTCAAGTAATATATGAGCTTCATTGTCTGTATTTGAGGTAACTGATGCAGGCCTCTCCATAACTTCAAAATTAATCCTAGGTTTCTGTATCTGCATTACCAAGTGCACATGCTTGCAAATAGTGGCGTGCAAGCCACTATCTAAGCATGTGCAACTGAAGTGATGAATGCACACATTACACTCTGAACATTTCAGTGGGCAAAAAGGTTCTTCATGTGGCATGGAGGAAGATCGGACAACTCTATGCTGAATTTTGTTCGTTCCTCCTACCACATAAACCTTATCTTTTTCAACTTCAGTACAGAGTGTGGGATCAATTTTCAAACTGGAACAATGCCGTTTTCGTATGTTACCAAGATGTCGTGTCCATTTACCCTTGGTGTTCTTTGTAAATTGATCGATCATTTTATCATTCAGGTAGCACATCAGAGCATGAATACTTTTGTCCATTCTTTTAACTTTTCTTCCCTATAATTAAATATTCATTTCTACTTAAAATTTTTAGATTTATTTTATAGTTGCTCTTATTAAACATTTTATTATAAATTGAAGCAAACTAGAATAAAAAAATTATTTACTTGCAAATGGACGTGTTTTAAAACTCGATGCATAGCTTCTAAATGCATGTTGTGGTGCACTCTGAGCCCTATTCTGTGACACCACGCCCATGTTTCAGGTCTGGATGTATACTCTGTTAAAAAATATTTATGAAAATCTTTTGTTTCTGGGTCTTCTTGCAGAAGTTCCAAAAACCTTTTTAAAAGATCTTCAAATTTTTGTTGATCACCAAGTTCCATCAAGGATCGAGCAATTTTGTATATTTTTGGATGCAGAGTTTTATTTTTAATTTTACACAAGTTTTTTTCCCAGGCACGGTCAACATGCCACACACAAAGCAGCTTTCTATGTGGCTCACCCATGACAAACGACCATGCATTATAATAAACGTCAGCATCGTCTGACATAAATATAACTTTTTCTAAAGAGCCACCAAGAGCATTCTTCACAGCCTCAAAAAAAAAACTTTCATGGCTAAAAAATCCACTCTGTTGCTGAAGCAAAATGCAATAGGCAACCCTTCCCCATGATTATCAATCCCCATGATTGTGGTTAACTGAAAGTCATATGCATTGAGACCATGAGTGGAATCAATGCATATTTCTTTCATTGGACCACAAAACTGCTTTGCCCCAGCTACCTGTACATTGTCACATATAACTAATATAAAATCCTCAGACTTGAATCCATCTATATTTATCTCGTCTTGAAATTTCACATAACGAATAAGATTTGAAGTTGAAGGACTACTTTTCATAAGTTCAACCCATGCAGCAACACTTTGAGCATCATTTTTGTCCAAAACATATTTATTGCTCAATCCAAATTCTTTAAAAATATTTCTTAAATCTTTCTTTCCAAGAAATAATGCATTTTGGGGAATCTGGGGTTGCCTCTTATAGAATCTAAAACATCTTCAAAAGGAATTCCAGCAGCCAATTTAGTTGCAATTTGGAGTCTTTATTCTTTTCTAAGAAAAAGATGGGCCAGGTCAAAATTGTGTCCACTGTGCTCATTAAAATAATGAACAACTACTTTCCCTAAAATTTTAGAAAAAAAAATTTAATCTAGAAACCATATTTAATGAACAACTTAATTCACCTGTTTCATACACTTTGGTAATAATTGCAGCAGGACAAAAAAAACCCAGTTTTACAGGAACCTTGAATTTAAATATATCTTTTTCTGCTTAATGGTCCCCTGTACACTCCACTCCTGTGACAATTATATCTCTTTGTTGTATAGTTTTCATGTTTATAGTCACGACACTTCTTCACAAATCTTGTGCTTGTCTCATTTTCTTCATGCACCTTCCATATCTCATATTCTGTAGATTTTATCAATTCAACTTGAATGTATAGTTTGTATGATCTATATTAATGGTTTTTTTTAAATTAAACAAACCTTGAAATGAGCTAAACGTTAAAACAGTTTTAGGCAAGCCTCTTCTTCGACATTGAACATTAGCAGCTAGCAATTCATTACCAGGATGAACATTTTTAATATGCAATCTAAGATTGGGTTTAGCTGTGTATACATTAGTGCAAAACATACACTTGAACTTTTTTATTTCTACCTGGTCTGGGTCTGATATGGATATGGTGGATTCATATTTTCTTTTGCGTCCCTTAGGTAGAGAAGGCAAGACATTGCCGGGGTGAGATTTTCTAACATGATCCCTTAGTGTTTTATTAGCACTATAATTCTTATCACAATAATCACATTTAAATGTGTTCATTTTTTTTATACTCGAACAATGGAATTGGTATGATAGAAACAAGAAAAAACCGCCACGATACTGCACATAAACAAGACGAATAATGAATATTCATAGCAAAACAAGCTGCTGTTATCTGATTGGCTGCTGCCAATTTGTACCTGTTTGCTGGGCAGTTGCTTGTCATTTGTGCTGATGGATAGTGCGCTCACTGTCGATTACAATCGGCTATTGGCAGTGAGCATCCGGTCACTGTCAATAGCCAATCGCGTTATTTTGTAGTGCGCGCACTGCCAATAGATTCTACGTAGTAAAATAGCGTCGTTCACTTTGTTGCTGACTAATCATTGTTATTGCCAAGAGATCTTGTTCTTTTGAATCTGAAAAAAAATAATTCAATTAAAAGAAAACAATAATGCCTTCATTTTGCTGCGTACCTCAATGTTCTGCCACAAAAAAGAAGTGTAGAGGATTATCTTTCATTTCCGAAAGACGATATTCTTTTTAAAGCTTGGATTCATAAGATACGAAGGGATATTGGGAAGAATTTCAAGGTTTGCATTGTGTTGTTTAACATACTTTTATGTTAAAATACGTTGTTATATTTCCACCCATTAATATTAATCATATCCTATTGTAAGCAGTTGTAATAGAGGTAGTTGTCTAGTTCTGTTTACCTGTGAATTGTGTTAATTAAAATCGTGAGTTATTTAACTTATTGACTTAATTTTATAATAAGACTCCTTTTATCAGTTTTATCACTTTGTTGTCTTGTTTTGTCAGTGGTTCAGTGTTTAATTTTTGTATGTTTATTAATTTGATAGGTTGGAAAAGAAACAAAAGTTTGTTCAAGGCATTTCACCAGACGTGATTTCATTGCTGAAGATAACATGAAATTAAGTCACAAAAAATTAAAACCTGGTGCTATACCGACTTTATTTGAATGGAATTCCCAAGAATTGCCGAATAAAAGAAAAAGTCCTGTTCGTCAGTCCTTGTTGTCGACCATTCAAAAAGATGACGTTACTCTTACTGCTCAAGATTTATTGCCAAGCAGTTTTGCTGAAGTTTTTACTGCAGGAGATGTGCCTTTTGTATGTGAAGAAGTAATATCGACAGAAAATGTGATAGAGTTAGTTGGAAAATATAATTTAATATTTCTATATATAGATCAAACTTGTATCAGTGTTTTATTAAACTATTTTATAAGGGAAATGTATTTATAGAACTTTAATATATTTTATAATAATTTTATTATCTAGGTCTACAGAATCAGAAGAAAATTCCCTTATTGATAAATTAAAGAAAGAATTACAAATGAAAACTGAACTCTGCATGAAAATGGAAAAGGAACTTTCAACAAAATTTGGAGTTAATAAATTTAAGCATGATAAGGACAAATTTTTTTTTATACTGGTTTTGCTAATTATGAAATTTTTCATTTAATTTTCATGCACATTGAGTTTCATGCTGAACTTATGAAAAGTTGTTATAAGAATAGTTGTCAGTCTCGTAGGTTAAGTAATAAATTCAGTTTAGAAGAAGAATTTTTTATGTACTTAGTTAAGCTTAGAAGAGGTTTCACTAATGAAGAGTTAGCAGATATGTATGAAATAAATCATAGAACAGTTTCAAGAAAAATTATTTCATGGGCTAACTTCCTTTTTTTTATTCTTGGTAGAATGCTATTTTGGCAATCCAGAAGTGAAATAAACAGTTTTATGCCCGCTATTTTTAAAAAGACTCATCCAAATTGTCGAGTTATTGTTGATTGCACTGAGATACGCATCCAGCAGCCTAGCTCATTGATGCGATCATCTCAGTTTTTCTCTCCTTATAAGAATTATTCGACGGTTAAATCTTTAATAGGTATAACACCCCATGGAACAATATCTTTTGTTTCTAAATTGTATTCAGGTAACTGTTCTGATGCATATATATTTAGAGACTGTGGATTGTTGAAGTTACTTGAATCAGGAGACACTGTGCTTGCAGATAAAGGTTTTACTATTACCAAGGATCTAGAGGAAATTCACTGTCATTTAGCCATACCTTCTTTTTTGAACCAATCAGGGCAATTCAGTGCAGATGAAATAAGACATAATCAGTTAATTTCATCCCTCAGAGTTCATGTAGAAAGGTGTATTAAGCGGGTGAAATCATATAATTTGTTTTCGAGAACACTTAATCTAGCTTCCTTAGGTACACTTCAGCAGCACTGGGTAAATGCAGCTTTGTTAACTAATTTCAAACCACCACTAGTTAAAAGTTTTTTAGATAATTCTGGTTTAACATAACATAACTTTATTATAGTGAATAAGGAATAAAAAATGACTGTATAATATTCACTACTTTTTTAAAAACTAAAAGTTACATAACAAAAGTTTCGATTTGAATTCATTCAAAGTCTGAGCATTTGCAACATCTTCTTTTAGTTTGTTCCACTCGTTGATGATTCTTGCGCTGAAAAACGTCCGCTTCAAAGGTCCTGTCCTGTCTTTGTAAAGCTTCATCGGATGACCTCTTGTATTTCTGTTGGAAACTCTAGTAAAGAACTTGTCTGGATCAAGATTAAGACCATTATTCAATATATTATATACTAGTATTAAGTCTCCTCTTATTCTCCTTCTCTCAAGGGTCGTCAGCAATCTCTCTTCATAGCTTAAACCATGCATTCCATTAATTAATTTCGTAGCTCTCCTCTGTACCCTTTCTAGAATATTAATGTCTTGTTTAAGTGAAGGACTCCACACCTGCACACAATATTCCAAATGCAGTCTTACTAGTGTCTTATATAGTTTTAGAATTAAGTCCTTGTCTCTGCTCACCATAGTTCTTTTAATTATGCTTAGCACCTGATTCCCTCTATTGGCTGCCTTAGCACATTGTATTGATGGTTTGGCACTATTATGCACCAGAATACCCAAGTCTCTTTCTTCCATTGTTTCTTTCAATATTGTGCCGTTCATCTCATACCTACATTTTTGATTTCGCTTGCCCATATGCATGACAGAGCACTTTTCTACATTAAATAACATCTGCCAGTCCTGTGACCATTTATATAATTTTTTCAAGTCATCTCTGAGCACTTCAGCATCCTCCTCATTCTTTATTGCTCTGCACAGCTTCGTGTCATCAGCAAACTTATAAATTCTTGACTTAATCCCATCGTCTAAGTCGTTGATGTAAACTAAGAATAAGGTTGGTCCCAAAACTGATCCTTGTGGAACACCACTTGTGACACTAATCCATTTTGATTTCATCCCATTTATTGCAACTCTTTGTCTTCTATCAAGCAACCAACCTCCTATCCATTCTAATAGCTTTCCTTCTATGCCTATTGCCTCAAGTTTCTTACGCAGTCTCTAAGTAAGTAAGTAAGTAAGTAAATCTTTATTAACCAGCCTGACAATGACGCACAGCGGTTTACATTTAAATAATAATACAAAAAATAAGAATTAAATAAAAATGAATACAATCGACAATCTAAAGTTAAAGACTTAAATTAAAAATCTAAAAACTTGTTTTTATCAGAGATTTAAAATAGAGTTCGGCATTGTTTAAGTTATTTTGAGTTATTTTGAGTGCAGCGATCTATAGATAAAAGTTTTTCTAAGTAAGGAATCGGCATGCGGAATAACTCTGTCGTGAGCTCGAGGACGAAGGTGATATTCCAATTTCTTGACGTCTGGGAGAAGATGGTGAAGGACGTGAAGGCGGTTAGACAGAACCTGGTTGAACAGGGTTGAATCCGCCACGGCGCACCGGTGCACAAAATCAGGGCGGTCGGGAGCCAAGAAACCCTGGCGTGTCACCTTCCTAATGACTGACTCGATGCGTCGAAGATCTCCCGAACCTATGAAACCCCACCATGATTGAGAGGCGTAGGTGATCCTGGATATAAGTGTCGCCTCCGTGACCGTCCAAAGCTCCCGGCCACACAGCCCGTGAGCCCGTAAGTTTCTTAGTGCATATAAAGACTGTGCAGATTTTGTGCTGATCCAGTCAACGTGCTCTCGGAATGAGAGCCTTCCGTCGATCAGGACTCCCAGCACATTCATTACATCCACCCTCTCCACTCCGACCAAAGGGGTAGGGAGTGTGTTTGCCTTTGTTCTGGGGCGACGCACAACCAACTCTTTTGTTTTTGAATCGTTTAAATTTAGGTTATTTCTTTTTGCCCATATCTGTATGTTCGCGAGCTCATCAACGATTAAGTGAGAATTACCCGGTGGTACTATAAGGTATGTATCATCTGCATATTTCTCTAGACGGTTACCATCTATGCTGGGGGAGAGGTCTGATGCCGCAACAATGTAGCAACTGGGTCCAATTCCTGAACCTTGGACGATGCTTGCATTTATTTCTTTTAAAGACGACACTTGGTTTTGGAATTTAGTGCAGTGCATTCGCCCTCTAAGGAAGTCAACCAGCCAGTTGTACGCCTCGTCTTCTATTGGTAGTTTGGCAAACTTTCTCATAAGCTCTGAGTGGCGGACAGTATCGAAGGCCTTTGAAAAGTCCAGTGCTATAACGTGGACATACGGGTGGATTTGTAGTTGTTCGGAAATGTGTAGTGTCAGGCTGATTAGTGCCGCCGTTGTGGATCCCGTTGGACGGAAAGCATATTGGTCATGGAAGTAGTGGTTGTACCCGGAACTTCCCAGGATAGGATAGACGAATCGCTGTACCACCATCTTTTCCATAATCCTTGAGAGTATTGGTGTAATTGAAATTGGTCTGTACTCGTGGCTTCCCTGAGGATTAACTACTTTTGAAACCGGGGTTATCTGACATCTCCTCCACCGGTCTGGTATCTGTGATTGGTTTAACGACAAGTTAAATAGAAAGGCGAGCGGTTCGGCAAGTATTGGTGCCGAGACTCGGTAGAACCAAGAGGGAATTTCATCCATTCCGGAGGCGGAGGTTTTTAGTCTGTCCAAAGCACGGAAGACTTGCCAGGCAGAGAAAAATCTTGAATTTCGGCAGACGCTATGTTTTTCTGCAGGAGCCTCGTAGTTGCTTTCCGTCGAGATGGTTGCGTAATGGTCATTGAGTTTGTCTGCAGTGATTGCTTTAGTGGTAGAGTTGTTCTTTCGTCGTTTATCCTTACCTCTGATGAGGCACTTTGTCAAAAGCTTTGGCAAAGTCTAAATAAACTACATCAACTGATGGTACTGCATCCAAAAAATCATAAGTATCTTCAAAAATTCTAATAAATTAGTCAAACATGATTTATTGTTCATAAACCCATGCTGACTATCTTTAATTATCTTATGCTCTTCCATATGTCTCATCATATCATCCTTGATAATTCTTTCCATAACTTTGCAGATAATGCAGGTCAAGCTGACAGGTCTATAGTTACTTGCTTCACTTCTATTGCCCTTTTTAAATAGTGGAACAACAATTGCATCCCTCCAGTCCTGTGGTATTTCACCTGTTTGCATTGACTTATTCATTAACTCTGCCATTACTTCTCCAATTTCCTCTCTTACTTCAAATAGAAACTTCGGATGAAGTGCATCAATTCCTGGTGTTTTGTCTATTTTCAAACACTTCAGCATCTCAGTAACTCGGCTTTTTGTAAAGATAACTTCTCTTTTGACATCTTTTCCATCACCTTGAAACTTCTTACTTGCTACAGGAATATTTTTAATGTTTTCTTCAGTAAAGACTGACCCAAAATACTTGTTCAACAAATCTGCTGTGACTTCATCATTAGTAATTAAATTTCCATCTGCATCCTTTAAAAGACCTACTTTATCTTTCTTTTTTTGCCTACTTCTCACATATTTGAAAAAGCTTTTGCTGTCCCTTTTTACGTTTTCTGTCAGCTTTTGCTCATAGTCTACAATAGTCCTTCTAATAGTCTGTTTGGTGTCATTTCTTATCTTTCTGTATTTTTTTCCAACTCACTTAGTTTGCTTGATCTTTTTTCTTCAGAACCCATAGTTACCAGCTCTCGATATTTTTTCCATGCTTTATTTTTGGCTCTTTGTTTTTTTATAATCAACCTAGTCATCCAGGGATTTTTTTTATTTTGGTTTCTTTGTTTTGGAATATACTTTTAATTATTTCGTGCATGCACTGAACAAATAGCTTCCAGCTGATCTCAACATTAGTACTCTTAACTCTGTCCATAAGATTTTTTCTTGTAATGCTTTCTCTTATTAGACTGTAGTCTGCCTTAAAGTAGTTGTAGCGAATTACATCTGAACAACTCTGCCTGTCATGATTCATGACCAAATCCCATCTAATAACCTGGTGATCGCTAGTGCCAAAACATTCACCTACAGTTAAATTATTTACCAAACTTATGTCAGCAGTCAGTAATAAGTCTAAAGTATTTTTACTTCTAGTAGGCTCTCCAATTAACTGTGACATGAATTCATCCTCAATAAATTGCATAAATTGTCTATCTTTATGAGTTTCTCCTTCCAAAGAATGCCAGTTAACGTGAAAATTGAAATCACCCATTATGATTACAGATTCCTTGTTAGCCTTAGAAATTAATTCATAAAGCCCCTTATCAACTTCTTCATCAGCATTGGGAACTCTATAGCATACTCCGATTAATAACTTACTATTTTTTTGTCCTATTTCACAACATACACTTTTTTTAAACATATCATTGTATATATTTTCCCTCTGTACTGCATTCCATTTATGCTTCACATACAACAATACACCGCCTTCCATTTGCTTATCCATACCTTCCGTCACTCTATCTTTTCTAAACATATCGTATCCTTCTAATTTAAGCTCACCAATAGTAATTTTGTCACTTGCCCAAGATTCGGTTAAGCCAATTATATCCGGATCTTCATTGTTTACATACATTTCCAATTCTGCCATTTTTACTCGGTTTACGAGACTTCTTACATTCGCATAAAAGCACTTACATAAATAGTTTTCGTGATTAGCAGATCCAAAAGCATGCCTCTTCTTTCTTATTTTATATATATCAGAATTGCTTAGAGTTGTTTCCGTAGCTTCACTACCCTCATGTCTCCAGGCATACCCTTTATCCTGTATAGCCATTCCCCCGACTGGTCATTGCACTGTTTCTCCTTGGCTTCTTTAACTAGCATCTTACACTGTTCCCTTTCGTTTTCTGTCATGTCGTGACTCACCGAGATCTTGCGATATCAGTCTTTAGCGTTACGCAGTTTGGAAAGAGATTCCATTACTATGTTTTTGGTTTGGGCATCTTTAAACTCTACCAATAATGGTCTTTCTTTGTCTGAGATTTTGCCTATTCTATAAATTTTTTTTATGTCTGAGTTTTCGAGGTTCACTTTAAGGATATCTTTAACTACGGTTACAATCTCTTTTTTATCGTCCAATCTTTTTTGGTCATCTTTATCAGAACCGCTTTCCGCAAGCCTATGAATAACTATGTTGTTTTTTTTCTTGTCATGTAGTTCAGCTTCTTTGAGATGTTCCTCTACTTTTTTAACTTTTTTTTCCATTTTAACCCAAGCCTCTTCTTTAAGCGTGCTAGATTGGCCAGTAACAACGAGTTTCTTATCGACCTTTTCACTTATTTCATTAATTGAAACTGAGTAACTTTTTAAAATTTCCTCTATTTTCTTTTCTAATATTTCAATTTTGCGGCAGTTCATACACGCATTGTCCGAAAAGCTTTCCCCACTACCATACATTGCGTTCTTTTCGCATTTTACCATATCCTATGTCTTAACCATTGTAACTTATTCAGACAAGATAGGTAGTATAGTATTATCAAATTTATAGAAAAACAAACAAAATATATTATTATCTAATCTTTTCAGAGTCCGATTAGCGAATTTCTTCGATTCTTGACTAGATCCTGTTTCTTTCAGTGTTTGAGCGATAATCCGTTCAGCCTTTGCACGTGTTCAAAATCTCGAAATTCCTCCAAGTCAGCGAACTGGGACTGTCACTTTTCAGAAAATTTCCTAAGTCGAATTTCCAAGTTCAATTTCTAAATTTCAGAAAAATCTCCTAAGTCGAACCTCCTATTCCTTGCATACAAAAATCGTGTACAAAACACGAGCCTAATTTAATCTGCCAATTAACTTGGCTAAAATATTGGCGTTTATTTCATTTTATTTGGCGTTTATTTTATTTAAAGTGAGATTTCTGAAATATTATTTTTGGTTAGGTTTCTGTTTTAGAGTTGGTTAATTTTTTTTAGTTATTGTCCTTTTTAGTGACTATGCTGAGTCACTGTATCTTAATTTTAAAATTTTCATTTTTCTTTAAAGTCATCTTTGCTGTTTGTTCTTCAAGATTTGTTATCATCTTGCATGCTTATGTTACTTTATTTAGCAATTACTCCTTGAGTTCATTTTCCTATTCTTCAACTTGATCACTATGCTGAGATGCTGTATCTAAATTTTAAAATTTTCATTTTTCTTTAAAGTCATCTTTGCTGTTTGTTCTTCAAGATGTGTTATCGTCTTGCATGCTTATGTTACTGTATCTAGCAATTACTCCTTGAGTTCATTTTCCTATTCTTCAACTTGATATGACTATGCTGAGACGCTGTATCTTAATTTTTTTAATTTGTTCCACAAAATAACATTTTTCATTGCTCTATAAATAGTCATTTGTTATCATTTTTATATTTTATTTCAGCAATTATTTCTCAAGTTTTTTTCATTATTTAGTGTATTATTACATTATCATGCAATGTATTATTAATGTAACAATAAACGTTTATAACATTTCGGTTCAATTTAAAAATGGACAAATAGACATGACAAACTGTTCTTGTGCAATCGGTCTGGGAGGATGTACACGTTTATAACATTTCGTTTTAAATGCTCTTGATTGTATAAACAAAATTTCATGCTCTACAAAAAAAAAGTAAAAAAGAAAAAATCTAGTTTTTCCTTAACCATGTCCCAAACATCTTGATTAAAATAAATTCGTTCGCAATGACATTCATCAGATTTATACACGAAAAAGTCACACCATTCACATCCAGTTACTGCAAGTTGTTGAATCACTTGATAGTAATATTTGTGCGTTTTTTTTTCAAATAAAATCCATTTCCAGTGTTTAACAGATAAGGCAAAGCGGAGAGATTTTTCTGAGGGTTTGGGCATTTAATTTCTAAAAGACCGTATTCATTAAAGTCAATAACTTTTCTGTCCGGTGAAGCAGCCAGATAAGGACAACTAGGGTTAATTACCAGTCCGCATTTAAATACATTTGCATTAAGGTGTATCTGCAAAAAAAAGTTAAATGTATAGCCCTTAACCATCTGAAGAAATCAGCTCTATTTGTTTACATTTAAATAACTCTGCACTGCAACAGGTTCCATGTCTATTCCCCTTTTCATGTCTTGGGTGGTTATAATTTTTCCATGTTTGAGCCTCGCTGCCAGTTTATCAAAATCTAAAAAATGTTAATGAATGTATATTAATAGTCTGATAAACTATCTAAGAAATGTATTTTATTTTACCTTTTCTTCTGCTGAATATATCTCCGCAGATTGATGCTGTAATGCGATTTCTTCGTAACCAATGCCATGCTGGAGTGTAACTCTGATTTCTTGTGGCACGTTCATTAATATTGCACATATGTACATCTATTGTCATTGAATCAAACCTCATTCTTTGTTCTTTTGTCATAGTATAACAAAAAGTGTTGGACAAGTAGTTATTTAGAGGAAATTGTGGATACTCATCCACACACTCTTCAGGCTCATTTAAAAGAAAAGCTAATGGACATGTAGAAGGTACTTCCCCAAAGGCCGTGAGCTTTGTGTTGGTGTCAGTGCTGTATGATATTGAAAAAGGGAAGGAAGACTTGATACCTATTTACACAAATTAAATTTTATTATATTCATTTTAATTAAAAAAAATTTTGCTTATTTATTTTTAGTTAAAGAACTCATGCTAACCAGACAACATAATTGCATTAGCCAATTCAAATTCCTTTGGGGGTAATAATGGAATCGGGTTGTAAGTAAGAGTAGAAGAAATTCCTTTTCTTTTAAAACATTTTTTTACTGTACTTCTTAATTGTATGCTCGAAACACTCTCGCCTTGAATTTTGTGCCCCCTTGGCTTGTGCCATTGCTGTTCTTTTGATGTACAAGGCAAAATCTGTGAGATTATTTTTAAAATATAGCATTTTAAGTTGAATTAAAGTTTTGTATATTATTATTGTTTTTGACAAAATAAATTGTCTGTAATGAAACTGAAAAATAAATAAAACAATAACATCTGGAATCTCTGAGCAATTTCTTTATTTGTAATCTGCAAGTTGGTACAACAACCCCACAACATGACCACAACATCCTCCCAGACCAATTGCACAAGAACAGCATGTCTATTTCTCCATTTTTAAATTGAACCTAAACCAACAATAAGTCAACTTAAATTTTAAACAGGATTGAAAAAAAAAACTAAATTTAAAATGTTTTATGAAAAACTATTGAGAATAATTAATTCCATCAACACAATTCTGGCAAAACTACAAAACCAGTGGATACAAATTATAAATAATCTACCTGAATTATGTGGGCAGTAGCAGTTTTTTTTCTGACTTCGGAAGCATTTACTGCTTACAACAAGCTTCTCACTGAATTCTGAAACTTGGTTTATTAAAAGAATGAGAATATACAATGATGAGATATACAATTCGTTTTCTTTTCTTTTTTTAACCCCACTAAATACTAAATTTAAATCAAGATGAAAGTAAAACGATAGATTAGCTTATGCTCAATAGTATTATATTTTATTAAAAGTGCAATCGCACGTTAATTTTTTACAATATTGCTAATCGGCTACTGTCCTAGCTGACCTAGCTAGACTATCTTGGTAACCATACTTTTGATGTCGTGAATATACTTTTCCACAAAATATTTATATCCTTTAACCATATCCTTTGATATAAGACATGTATTTTTCATTTTGAAAAATCTTTCTACGTCTTCAAAAGTAAAATTAGGAACAACCGAAAGGCTCATTTCAATTACAGTTAAACGCTCAACAGAAGACCGGAAGTTAAACATCCCCATACCATAGAAAGCACAAAGTTAGTGAGAATAGTCAATAGCAGCGACCATCGAAGTAAGGCAAGCCGCCGGTGTAGACAAATGTAAACAAATCTCTTGTCTATGGTCAGTCAGGAGGGACAAACTAAAACTCCACTGTGCGCGTAAAACCAAACAAAAACAGCAAATAAGCCTATATAGCCTATCTAGATATCTATGCAAATAATTGAGATCTGTAGCCGTACACCTGATTTTTCTTATTCGATATATTTAAACGTCTAAATAACTATAAATTGCAAATAATATTGTTTTATAATAGTATCTTTTATTTATTGAGCCTAAAATAAAATTTTTAATATATTAAAAAAATTGTTCCCATCGCTTTATTAAGTTAATATCAACCTTAAAAAAAATTAGCTATAGCCAAATATAAATTTAATGACAAAGATAAAGCCGTATCGGCACTGTAAACAAAGTTTGTTTGTCTCCAGTGTGCATTTTGTGACGTCACGACTTTTGTGGTCCATAGTTGTTGAAAAATTTCCTCCCATCGAACGGGCACTGCCACAGTAAAAAATAAGTCCAAATGTTTTCGCTGCTTGGAGTTTAACTATATTATAGTAGTTATTCCTAAATATTCTGTATAGTTTTATGATGATTCCATGTTTTTTGATGATAGATTACTGTTTTTTTTTCTGCTTACAATGTAGGTAAGTACTTTAATGATGATTATTGAATAATAATTTTATTAGCTTCGTTTGTTTTCTCAACTTTTCCTTGAACATTTTGGACCCCCTGTCAGTGCTGGACCCCCCTCCTTTTTATTTTATTTTTAGAAATATTATTTAGTATTTTCTAATTCGCCACGTATTCCTTTGTTTCAACGAGCCAATCAGAGCGCGTGTTAATTCCCGCAATTATTAGTGGTGTATATTTCTTAGTATATCGAGATTTCTACCGATTATCTATATATATAAAAATGAATGTTTGTATATATGTTCATGTCCTTTATGCATTGCTACACCATTCATCCGACCGTAATGAAATTTTCACACAACCTTGAGAGTCAAGGAGAATCAAATATAGAAAATTTTTTTTTGAAATCCGTCACAAAATGAGCGGAGCGGAGCGGGTGAGCGAGCGGGAACTATATATATATGTTTGTGCGTATGTATGTGTGTATGTATGTATGTGTATGTGCATGTATGTGTGTCTGTGTGTGTGTTTATGTATGTACTAGCGGAGATACCCGGCGTTGCCCGGGTTTTTTAGAGGTTTTTCTAATGTTTGTCTCTTTCTCTCCCGTTTCCTTTCCCACCTGCTTTCCCACTCCTGTTCGCTTTCCAGTTTTCGGTCGTTTTCCCGCTGCCGGTCACTTTCCCGCTCCCGGTCGCTTTCCCGCTCCCGGTCGCTTTCCCGCTCCCGGTCGCTTTCCCGCTCCCGGTCGCTTTCCCGCTCCCGGTCGCTTTCCCGCTCCCGGTCGTTTTCCCGTTCCCGGTCGCTGTCCCGTTCCCGCTCACGTTTGCTCTCCCATTCCCGCTTGCTTTTCCGTTCCCGCTCGCTGTTCGTTCCGGGTCGCTTTCCCGTTTCTATAATAGACAAACTAACCTAAAAACATTCATATATATATATATATATATATAGTCTGAGCAAATCTATTTTACGTTTTATAGGCTAACAGAAGTTATGAAAGAATGTAAAAGAGAAAATGAGCGTGAACGGGAACGGGAACGGGAGAGCAACCGTGACCGGGAATGGGAGAGCAAGCATGACCGGGAACGGGAGAGCAAGCGTGAGCGGGAACGGGAAAGCGACCGGGAACGGGAAAGCGACCGGGAACGGGAAAGCGACCGGGAACGGGAAAGCGACCGGGAACGCGGAAAGCGACTGGAATCGGGAGAGCAAGCTTGGAAGGAAACGCGAGCAAGAGAGAAAATCGATAACAAAACTTCTGAGCGGGAAAGCGACCGGGAGCTGGAAAACGACCGAGAGCGGAAAAGCGACCGGGAACGCGACGAAAACGGGAAAGTGGAGAAGGAAACGGGAGCGAGAGAGACAAACATTAGAAAAACCTCTAAAAATCCCGGGCAACGCCGGGTAACCCCGCTAGTTTAGTTATAAAAATCTCGTGGATTATAGTCTATATATATGTTTATAGTCTGTTAAAATTTGTTATCTTCGCGGTCAAGATTTAGGGAGCTAATTATATGTTTAGTATTTGTTTCTATCGGTTTATCGATTATTCATTGTTCTCGACCAATCAGAGTGGTGGATTCTGATTACGTAACCTATTTTCCCTTATATAAGGGAGTTCACGATTGCTGTTAAAAACTTTTTTCGAAGAAGGAGTTCGTTCGCCGTGCGGGAGCGACGATGGTGCGTAAGCCGTGCGTTCCTTTGCAATTGCAGTAGGGTTGTTATGTTGTTTCGTCGCGCTGCTGAAGGTTTCCGAAGGTTCTCAGAAGTTTGGAGCTTGCCCTTCAACCCAGGATCTTCTACGCGAAAATCAAGGTAACTCTTGGAGACTGAAGATGCCTGGGGAAGATTATCACTCCTTTCCAATGACGACTAAAGTTACCCGATGCTCGCGGCGATGCAGCTAAACAACACAGTGCAACGGAGAACAGTAGTTCACGAAGATGTCATGGACCCTTCAAGCGCGAATTCTGGAATCTGAAGTCAACCAACGGTCTGAGGCTTGGCTTCGTTACCCATGCCCCTACCAATGACGGATACAGAAGTACAGTCGCCCGGAGAGAAGCAGTCCATCATCACGTCAGACCAACATGGGCTCTTCAACGCAGAGAAGATTCTTCAAAGCGTTGAAGATCCAAAATCTGAAAGTAGCCACCGGAGTGAAGCTTGATTCATGCCCAGCCCCTCCTCCTATGACGACTCAAGATTCATCAAGTGAGGAAGACTGGAAGTCGAAGGTGGTCTGCGGATTGGGGTTGTGTGGGTGCCCAACCCTTCTCCATGGACGACTGAAGACAACCTGCTTCCCGCCGCGATGCAACCGAACATTCAACGACGACGCTGGGTTCAATCAATCATGGGAGAAATGAATTCCAAGGAGTCAGCGGATTAGGTTTCTGCCTCTTCCTTCTCCAATGACAACCGAGGATGACATGACAATCATGATCGAAAGAACTCAACGTCACTTTACAACAGGTTCCAACACAGATGAGCTCTTCAAAGCGTGGACGACTGGAAATCGGAAGGAAATCTTCGGAGGGACGTGATTTATGCCAGCCCTATAATGGACCGATGAGGACCGATAAAGACGACCTGATCCCCGCTACGATGCAGTTCAACAAGCTACCTTGAATTGAACCTTGAAGCTACCTTGAATTGAACATTCCAACACAGGAAAAAATGATCCGGATGAAGCCACGATGAGGACCTGGACTCTTCAAAGATTGGAAGAATGGAAATCCAAAGGAAATCATTGGGAGGGGTGTGATTGATGCCTTCCCCTTGGAACACCCCAATGAAGACCGATATAGATGACCTGACTCCCTCTACGAAGCAGTCCAGCATTCATCAACCGACCAGAAGTGTTCCGAAAGAAGCCATCTTCCCTGATCCCGGGATTAAGGTTTCAGGCTGAAGATGGCGAAAATGACACGACAAAGGAAAAGAAGAGAGAAGAAGAATATAAAGAACTTTCTAGATATATTTTCTAACATTTTTCTTTTCCCTTTCTTAAAAGGACAATATCTCTATTTTTATTTGCTTTAATTTTATTTATTTATTATTTACTTTTATTATTATTATTTTATAAAAAAAAAATTTTTTCCCGTCTAAAAATACCATGTATAAGGACGTTAAACTATAATAAAAAAAAAAATGCTGTTAAAACACACACACACTGTTTAAAGAGGCTCCGCTTGGTTGTATTTGTTAAGAGGGAAAGTCCTGCGCGACTGCTTCCACGTGGTTTTCTTTAACCTAAAGTTAAACTCGTTCCTGCTTGCTTTTAAAATTTAATAAAGTTACTTCTTGAACTTCTTTAAAACAAAATGTTTGTTATTAGTAAACGTTGGGGCACGCTACTGACACCCCCAGAACAAAATTCCTGGCGCCGCCCCTGCCGACGGAGAACTCTGAGGGAATTAGATCCAGTAAGAGAAGCAGGTAGAGAGTTCCAAAGAAAGGGACCAGAATAGGAAAAAGCAGGCCCGTAGGCAGGATTTAGTGAGTGGAAGGCTATGAACTGTGGTGTAGTGGAGCCTATACGCTCCCATGCGCCGTATAGGCACATCTTTTTTATCCATTGTTCCGTATAGGCACAGCTTTTTTGTTCACTTTTCGTATAGGCACAGCTTTTTTGTTCACTTTTCGTATAGGCACAGCTTTTTTGTTCACTTTTCGTATAGGCACAGCTTTTTTGTTCACATTTCGTATAGGCAAAGCTTTTTTGTTCACTTTTAATAAGTTTTTTTATAAGTTTTTCCGTTTAGGCACAGCTTTTTCTACTTTACTTTTTGTACTGATAAAATTTGGCACTCTTTTATATCTCGGAGGGGCGTCCTGTGTATTAACACACGATCTTGGGGTACATCTGGACTGCCACTTGACTATGAAAGCTCAGGTACAACGCATCTGCCAGACATCGTTCTATCAGCTTCGATCCGTCCGTCGCTCTCTCACCATAGCAGCATGCTCAGCACTTGTTCATGCATTCATCACCAGCAGGCTTGACTACTGTAACAGCCTGCTCGCTGGAATTGGTGTTGGTCTGCTCGACCAGTTGCAATCCGTGATGCGAGTGGCAGCCCGTCTCGTTCTCAGAAGGCGCAAGTTTGACAGGATCTCAGAGGACATTCGCTTCCCATCCGATCGCGAAGTCATTTTAAGCTGGGTCTTCCCGTCTATAGGTGTCTCCGTGGCAGCGCCCCGGCGTATCTCATAGAAATGTTGCAGCACAACTTCGAGTACCTCCTCTCCACCGACTTCGTTCAGCGACAAGGGGTAATCTCTTCATCCCTCGAACCAACACAAAAACATTCGGACCCCGAGGCTTCGCAGCAGCTGGACCGGCCTTTTGGAATACTCTGCCCGACAACGCCAGGGACCCAACGCTGAGTCTTCCTGTTTTCAAGCAGCTACTCAAATTTTTTCTATTTAACTCGTCTAATTATTTTAAATTCTTTAAGAAATTTTAGTTCTGCTCGCAAAGAGTTTATATATATATATATATATATATATATATATATATATATATATATATATATATATATATATATATATATATATATATATATATATATATATATATATATATATATATATATATATATATATATATATATATATATATATATATATATAAGGCTGGGCCCGATTAATCGGCGCACGCATAATCAGGCCGATTATTGCCGTATGCGGCATAATCGGCAAGGAGAAAAATAATCGGTGCCGATTAAACTTTTTCTGAAAAACTACCCGCTTACAATTTGTTTTTATATTATCTAGTGAAAGTACGACAACTAATAAAAAAAATCTTTCACCGTGCAGTGAATAAAAGTTGAAATAATAGAAATAAAAATGACATCAAAGGAAGCGTCGGCATTCTTCAGTCATTCGCGAATGAAAGTCAAGTAATTATTGAAAGAAAGTTAAATTGATAAAAGAATATAAAAATGACATCAAAAGAAACGTCGGCATTCTTCAGTCATTCGCGAATGAAAGTCAAGTATTGATTGAAAGAAAGTTAAATTGATAAAAGAATATAAAAATGACATCAAAGAGTTAGGCGGCATGTTTTGAAAATTAACTGGTTTAAAAATTAAATTATCAAAAAGAATTTAAATTTTTAATTCTCTTTGATCTTGTCGATATTTTAGTGTTGGCGGGACAACCACTAACCATTATCACGGGAGCGAGCGCATGCAAGCATCAAAACACGCGCTTGTATTATGGCGGTATGTTTCGGAACAAGCATTTTCACTTAAGAAATAGTAATTATAAAATAATCGGCGTCATAATCGGTATCGGCAATTTTAATAATTGGCTATACTCGGTATCGGCATAATCGGCAAAAAGTCATATCGGAACAGCCTTAATATATATATATATATATATATATTGTAATCCGATAAAGTCGGAACTATTTTAAACCAATTATGAATCACTGTCTTTTCCGACGCAATGTAATATTACCACTATTGATTATATGGCAAAACGACATTATAACCGCATTTCCACCGTCAACAACACCTTCATCTTCCCTGCTGCCGTCAGCCTGTGTGACGGTGACATTAGAAAGGTTATGAATCACTGTCTTTTCCGACGCAATGTAATATTACCACTATTGATTATATGGCAAAACGACATTGTAACGCATTTCCACTGTCAACAACACCTTCATCTTCGCCGCCGCCGTCAGCCTGTGTGACAGTGACATTAGAAAGGTTCGAAGCAATCTCCGGACAAGAACCACACGCGTCACTAGAGGGGTCAGAAACAGCAGGTGGCTCGGGCTCATCATCCTTAACTTCATCATCAATGTCACAAACAAGGCCACGAACATTACTCGAGCAATCTCCAGATTCATCAGAAAGCGGAGGTGGAGATACCTGCGCTGATGGGTGTACGTCTTGTCGTAGTGCCGGTAGTGCCTGGTGAACCTCAGATTTCGAACTCTTGACACAGAGAACAGATAAATTTGTAAAATAGGAACAACCAGTAGCATCACCGATAGAGGGAGCTGACACACAAGGAATCCTATTGTTTCCAGAGTTGTTGGTAGAAGTTGTACCTGATGCTTGACGTATGGAAGAGTGGAATGAGTTATTTTTGAACAAACGTATTATTCGTCCAAAATGGTCGTCTTGTACATTTATTCCAGGTTTATTTTGAACAATATGGAGGGCCTCTAAGAATTTTAGACGATGAGGATCAGGTTCACGATTGATCACGACAGTGTTGTCATCGAGAATTTGTCTTGTAAGCTTTTGGTTGTGTGCAGTCTGAAGTGGGCTAAAATGCTTCCACCTTGAGTATGCATAGTAAGCGTCTGGAGAGAGCTGTACGTGTATGCCCGATGTAAGTTTCTATGTTCTTATGGGAGTAGGCACAAGTAAATTTGTAAACGACGTTTGCTTGTTGTAAATAGTTGGAATGATGACGACTGTTGCGCATTATCATTGTATGCGATTTTCTGTCGTTATAGTAAATGTTAAAGTTCAGCTTCTGTGTCAGACGGTCTTTCACCTTGACGTTTTCTATAATTATATCACGGATAATTTTTTCATCAAGTTTGTAACGATCATGCATTTGCGCACAGTAACGAATGCTGATTGTTTCAATCTCTGTTTATATATATATATATATATATATATATATATATATATATATATATATATATATATATATATATATATATA
This sequence comes from Erpobdella octoculata, assembly GCA_963978895.1. NCBI lineage: Eukaryota > Metazoa > Annelida > Clitellata > Hirudinida > Erpobdellidae > Erpobdella > Erpobdella octoculata. Next base: position 9,277,520 of record OZ022240.1, on the reverse strand, counting down.
TATATATAGCTCGTGACGGTGTTTGTGTCCACACTCCTCCGAAACGGCTCAACCGATTTTCATGAAATTTGTTGTGTAAGTTTGAGAGGTCTGAGGATAGGTACACGTAAAAGCCTGTGTGACAGTGACATTAGAAAGGTTCGAAGCAATCTCCGGACCAGAACCACACGCGTCACTAGAGGGGTCAGAAACAGCAAGTGGCTCGGGCTCATCATCCTTAACTTCATCATCAATGTCACAAACAAAGCCACGAACATTACTCGAGCAATCTCCAGATTCATCAGAAAGCGGAGGTGGAGATACCTGCGCTGATGGGTGTACGTCTTGTCGTAGTGCCGGTAGTGCCTGGTGAACCTCAGATTTCGAACTCTTGACACAGAGAACAGATAAATTTGTAAAATAGGAACAACCAGTAGCATCACCGATAGAGGGAGCTGACACACAAGGAATCCTATTGTTTCCAGAGTTGTTGGTAGAAGTTGTACCTGATGCTTGACGTATGGAAGAGTGGAATGAGTTATTTTTGAACAAACGTAGTATTCGTCCAAAATGGTCGTCTTGTACATTTATTCCAGGTTTATTTTGAACAATATGGAGGGCCTCTAAGAATTTTAGACGATGAGGATCAGGTTCACGATTGATCACGACAGTGTTGTCATCGAGAATTTGTCTTGTAAGCTTTTGGTTGTGTGCAGTCTGAAGTGGGCTAAAATGCTTCCACCTTGAGTATGCATAGTTAGGCGTCTGGAGAGAGCTGTACGTGTATGCCCGATGTAAGTTTCTATGTTCTTATGGGAGTAGGCACAAGTAAATTTGTAAACGACGTTTGCTTGTTGTAAATAGTTGGAATGATGACGACTGATGCGCATTATCATTGTATGCGATTTTCTGTCGTTATAGTAAATGTTAAAGTTCAGCTTCTGTGTCAGACGGTCTTTCACCTTGACGTTTTCTATAATTATATCACGGATAATTTTTTCATCAAGTTTGTAACGATCATGCATTTGCGCACAGTAACGAATGCTGATTGTTTCAATCTCTGTTTATATATATATATATATATATATATATATATATATATATATATATATATATATATATATATATATATATATATTAGAGATGGGAATCGAACCCAAAATTAGAAGTTCGAGTTCGGTTCGGTTGATCATTTTTGGGTTCGGGTTCGGTTCGGGTTCGGTCCCCTTTGGGTTCGAGTTCGGTTCGGGTTCGGTCCCTTTTGGGCTCGAGTTCGGTTCGGGTTCGGTTGCTGTGGGGTTCGAGTTCAGTTCGGGTTCGGTTGCTGTGGGGTTCGAGTTCGGTTCGACTTTTATTCGAGTTCGAATGTAATCGACCAGTTAAAGTTTGTTTGAGTTTAGCTCGAAATGTGATGACTATTGATTGAGTTCAGTTCAATTTTTTAATACACAAATAATAGGTACATTTATTTTAACGTTATTTAAAATAAGAACAAATCAGAAATTGTAATTGTATTTTAAAAATATTAGTTGCTCTTTCAAAATCTGTTGAATGCAAATAAAGTAAATGTAAAAAATAAAAGTATTTTAAATAGCATCATACTTATAAAAATATTTTAAATAACACTATAATTATAGTCCCAAACTGTAATGACTTTGAATGTTATAATAGTTTAATAGACATAATTTAAATTTAATCATTTTATCTTTACCATCTTCAAAAGGCAAACACACTTGAAACTATTCCAAATAGGACTCTTTGTCCATGTCGCATCTACTAATCGCGCCTGATTTTGAGACACCAGCTTATCAAAGTTTTTACAATCACTTCTAACTTTCGCTATATCAAGTTTTTTCGATGGAGAAGAAACAATGATACAATCCATTATAAATTATTGGATAGAAATGCCGCCGCTTATAACAATGAAAACAATAACAAAACAAATAACGCTGGTCCCTTTTTTCTTTTTCATAGATAAAAAAGCAAAGAAAAATAATCAAATAAGTGATATTAAAAAGCTTGGACCAATATTGTCATTTAATTTTCTAGGTAGGCTTTTTTTAATTTTGTTCAGATGATGTTTTAACTGGGTTCGAGTTCGGTTCGAGTTCGACCATTAATGGGTTCGAGTTCGGTTCGAGTTCGACCATTAATGGGTTCGAGTTCGGTTCGAGTTCGACCATTAATGGGTTCGAGTTCGACCGTCATTGGGTTCGAGTTCGGTGCATAAAAATTTGGGTTTGTTCGAGTTCGGTTCGAAATGCTAAAATGTGGGTTCGAGTTCGAAAAGTTCGGTTCGAGTTCGGTTCGATTCCCATCTCTAATATATATATATATATATATATATATATAGCTCGTGACGGTGTTTGTGTCCACACTCCTCCGAAACGGCTCAACCGATTTTCATGAAATTTGTTGTGTAAGTTTGAGAGGTCTGAGGATAGGTACACGTAAAAGCCTGTGTGACATTGACATTAGAAAGGTTCGAAGCAATCTCCGGACCAGAACCACACGCGTCACTAGAGGGGTCAGAAACAGCAAGTGGCTCGGGCTCATCATCCTTAACTTCATCATCAATGTCACAAACAAGGCCACTAACATTACTCGAGCAATCTCCAGATTCATCAGAAAGCGGAGGTGGAGATACCTGCGCTGATGGGTGTACGTCTTGTCGTAGTGCCGGTAGTGCCTGGTGAACCTCAGATTTCGAACTCTTGACACAGAGAACAGATAAATTTGTAAAAGAGGAACAACCAGTAGCATCACCGAGAGAGGGATCTGACACACAAGGAATCCTATTGTTTACAGAGTTATTGGTAGAAGTTGTACCTGATGCTTGACGTATGGAAGAGTGGATTGAGTTATTTTTGAACAAACGTAGTATTCGTTCAAAATGGTCGTCTTGTACATTTATTCCAAGTTTATTTTGAACAATATGGAGGGCCTCTAAGATTTTTATACGATGAAGATCAGGTTCACGATTGTGCACGACAGTGTTGTCATCGAGAATTTGTCTTGTAAGCTTTTGGTTGTGTGCAGTCTGAAGTGGGCTAAAATGCTTCCACCTTGAGTATGCATAGTTAGGCGTCTGGAGAGAGCTGTACGTGTATGCCCGATGTAAGTTTCTATGTTCTTATAGGAGTAGGCACAAGTAAATTTGTAAACGACGTTTGCTTGTTGTAAATAGTTGGAATGATGACGACTGTTGTGCATTATTATTGTATGCGATTTTCTGTCGTTATAGTAAATGTTAAAGTTCAGCTTCTGTGTCAGACTGTCTTTCACCTTGACGTTTTCTATAATTATATCACGGATAATTTTTTCATCAAGTTTGTAACGATCATGCATTTGCGCACAGTAACGAATGCTGATTGTTTCAATCTCTGTTTGACTATATATATATATATATATATATATATATATAAATATAAATATAAATATATATATATATATATATTTTTCAAATAATTAGGAACAAGATGTTCTTTCAAACACGCTTTATTAAAGACTATGGCCCATTTCTTATTACAAACTTTTTCTATCAAACGTGAAACTTTTCGAAAATCGGAAATACCAAGACACTTTTGAACCAACTGGTATATATTTTTATTAATGTTTTGGTCATGAGCTGACCTGCAGGTTTCGGCTTTATTAGCCATCATCAGAACTCATAAAACTTATTTACAGCTACAACGAAAATATATAAAGTGGTGTGGCGAGACATATCAGATATGTTTACACATCAATCGAGGTCAAAGTACAAAGAAGAGTAAAAGCAAAATATGAAAACCGCTAAGAAACAACCAAATTTTTTGCCTCGGAGTAAATAAATAAACAAAAAATAAACAAAAAATAAGAAAAAATAAAAAATTACATGTGCTAAAATATACAACCAAATTAAGTAGTAAAATATAACTATTAAAAGAAAATTACTAATAAAAGCAAAGAGGTAAAATAATAAAATAAGAATTTAAAGCTACAATTCAAAGATAATAGGATATCGATAAAATTGAGAGTTTAATTAAAAGTTGAAAATGATCAACGTCTACGTATAGTAATATTGCAGTTATCGATCAAATGCGGACACATCGCGCCAGTCCCATCACCATCACGCAGGTCAGCAGTCTCGAGGCCTCGAGGAGGTTGGCTCATGGCTGACAAACCAGTGGAGCACTGTTCGACCGCGTCCAACGCTTCAATATGGTTGGTAGATGGAGGAAAGGAAACAGGACCACAAACTGGGCCGTTGTCGTATTGGTCGCAAGGATGATCATGACTGTGATAAGATACATTTGTAGTCTTGGTTGGCAAACTCCTAGTACGGAGTTCAGATAAATCAGAAAAGGAGATGCGAGGTGTAACAAAAGGAGAATGCGGGAGAACAGTGAATAGCGGAGTCCTTGGCATGTCGGCAGGGCACAGTTCGGTTGCATTTGAAACATCGATACAGTTGGTAGGGTCTATTTCGTTGGCAGCGTCTATTGCGTTGGCAGACAAAGGAGATAAAACTCGACGAGAAATGGAACCGTTGTCGTACTGGTCACAAGGATGGTCGTAACTGTAATGGGAAACACCTGTAGTTTTGGTTGCCGAACTCCTAGTACGGAGTACAGATAAATCTGAGAGCGAGAGACGAGGTGTGACAAAGGGAGAAAGCGGGAGAACAGTCGATGGTGAGGCCTGTGGCATATCACCATTCACCGGGTCCGAAGAAGGCCGGCAGATGGCCGACGGATCGATAAAGCACTGTTCGATCAAACGCACAGCCTCAATGCAGCTGGTACCATCCACAGAACTGGCAGACAGAGGACCAGTAGGCCGATCGCAGTTTGGCAAACCACAAATTTCAATAAGGTTAGCATGGTCCATTGCGCCGGTGGACGGAGCACAGGAAACCGGATCACAACATGGGCTCTTGCTATGCCTGTCAAGTGCATGATCGTTCAATATGCAAGTGTTGGGGGCAACAGCGGATGACGAGCCCTGCGGCACACCAACGCTGTGGCACTGCAAGTGGTGCCTATTGTTGAATAGTTTAAGGGTCCGTCCAAAATGGTCATCTTGGACGTTTAGTATTGGTATATCCCGGACAATGTAGAGGGCCTCGGCAATTTTTAATCGAGAGGGGTCGGCCTCGTGATGGAGAATAACAGTGTTATCGACGAGTGTTTGTCTGTTGAGTTTTGTGTTGTGAGCCAGTTGCGAATGCGTTGTAATACTGCCACCCTGTAAATGCATAGTAACCCGGCGGGAGAGCGTAGTACGTGTCTGACCAAAACATTAATAAAAATATATACCAGTTGGTTCAAAAGTGTCTTGGTATTTCCGATTTTCGAAAAGTTTCACGTTTGATAGAAAAAGTTTGTAATAAGAAATGGGCCATAGTCTTTAATAAAGCGTGTTTGAAAGAACATATATATATATATATATATATATATATATATATATATATATATATATATATATATATATATATATATATATATATATATATATATATATATATATATATATATATATATATATATATATATATATATATATATATATATATATATATATATATATATATATATATATATATATATATATATATATATATATATATATATATATATATATATATATATATATATATATATATATATATATATATATATATATATATATATATATAGGTAGGTTGAAGTCTGCAAGTTATGCATATATATATATATATATATATATATATATATATATATATATATATATATATATATATATATATATATATATATATATATATATATATATATATATATATATATATATATATAGCATATATATAAGTTTGTAATAAGAAATGGGCCATAGTCTTTAATAAAGCGTGTTTGAAAGAACATATATATATATATATATATATATATATATATATATATATATATATATATATATATATATATATATATATATATATATATATATATATATATATATATATATATATATATATATATATATATATATATATATATATATATATATATATATATATATATATATATATATATATATATATATATATATATATATATATATATATATATATATATATATATATATATAGCTCGTGACGGTGTTTGTGTGTCCACACTCCTCCGAAACGGCTCAACCGATTTTCATGAAATTTGTTGTGTAAGTTTGAGAGGTCTGAGGATCTGAGGATAGGTACACGTAAAATTTCATAAACATCGGTTAAGCCGTTTCGGAGGAGTTTATATATAACTAGCGGAGATACCCGGCGTTGCTCGGGTTTTTTAGAGGTTTTTCTAATGTTTGTCTCTTTCTCTCCCGTTTCCTTCCCCACTTGCTTTCCCACTCCTGCTCGTTTTCCCGTTTTCGGTCGCTTTCCCGCTCCCGGTCGCTTTCCCGCTCCCGGTCGCTTTCCCGCTCCCGGTCGTTTTCCCGTTCCCGGTCGCTGTCCCGTTCCCGCTCACGCTTGCTCTCCCGTTCCCACTCACGCTTGCTTTCCCGTTCCCGCTCCCTGATTGTTCCGAGTCGCTTTCCGAGAGCAAGCGTGACCGGGAACGGGAGAGCAAGCGTGAGCGGGAACGGGAAAGCAACCGGGAACGGGAAAGCGTCCGGGAACGCGAAAGCGACCGGGAACGGGAAAGCGACCGGGAACGGGAATGCGACCGGGAACGGGAAAGGGAACGGGAAATCGATAACAAAACTTCTGAAAACCCCGAGCAACGCCGGGTAACCCCGTTAGTTATATATATAGAAGTGTAAGGCTACGTAAAACCTAGTGAATATTTTAAAAATTAAAAACCTGGCGAATATTTTAAAAATTAAAAATCTTAGAAAAATCTTTCCAAGGATATTTATAAAAAATTTTGTGACGGATTTCAAATTTTTTTTCTCTATATTTGATTCCCCTTGACTCTCAAGGTTATGTGAAAATTTCATTACGATCGGATGAATGGTGTAGCAATGCATAAAGGACATATATACATATATATATATATATATATACATATATACATACAAACATTCATTTTTATATATATAGATATATAGGCCAAATTCAGACACAGACTCACATATCTATATTATATTAGCCCACGTCACTCACTCACTCACTGATTTTGTCACGCTTATGAAATTAGTCGTAATGATGATATCGATGTGCACGTAAGAATTTATTGCGCGCATGCGTGTATTAAAAGTTATTATGCAATTGTACCTATATACACTCATTGAGAGATCAAAAGAAGTAGCGATGCAACTAAAAAATATTATATAATGAGATTTAAAAAAATCTCAGAAGCAAGGACCACTTCTCAACGATGGCCGTCAATTCACAAGAATAGTCGTGTATACTGGAATTCTTTAATAACTAATTATTGCACTCTTTAATTTTCACATCCTTTGAATTTATATGAATTACGTTAGTAATAAAATAAACACAATAAAATTTGCTTATCAAATGTCATTTTGACTATTTTTTTTACAAAATGTATCCAAAGTACATCGTGATTTTAAAACATCCGTCCTTGGGACGGGCAAAACCACTAGTTCTATATTATAGTAGCCCACGTCACTCACTCACTGATTCTGTCACGGTTAAGTAATTAGTCGTATAGACGATATCGATGTGCACGTAAGAATTTATTGCGCGCAGGCGTGTAACACAAGTTATTATGCAATTGTACCCATATACACTCTCAGTCCTAGAGATCAAAAGAAATGGCGCTGCAATCAAAAAATATTATATAATGAGACTTAAAAAAATCTCAGTAACAAGGACCACTTCTCAACGATGGCGTCAATTCACAAGAAATGTCGTGTATACTGAAATTCTTTAATAACTAATTATTGAACTCTTTAATTTTCACATCCTTTGAATTTATATGAAATACTTTAGTAAATTGAAAATTCAAACACAATAAAAATTTTATTAAATTTGTTATATATAAAATTTTTTTTTTATGGTTTTCAAATGTCATTTTGTTTTTTTTTGACTATTTTTTATTAAATGTATCCAAAGTACATCGTAATTTTAAAACATCCGTCCCTGGGAAGGGCAAAACCACTAGTATATATATATATATATATATATATATATATATATATATATATATATATATATATATATATATATACATATATATATATATATATATATATATATATATATATATATATATATATATATATATATTCTGATGTTCTGGGCACGGCCGACAATGGAAAATTAACACTTCTGGTCTTACTGGATCTGTCGGTGGCTTTCGACACCGTCGATCATCAGATCCTGTTTCTGCAAGTCGCGTCATCCTTTGGATTTGACGAGGCTCTACTCGCTTGGATCCACTCATGTCTTACTAAACGTGAATGTCAAGTAAGAGCTCACGGAAACGCTTCATCTACTTCAATACTAACATGCGGCGTTCGGCAGGGACGTCATGCGCGTGTGTGACGTTCTGCCTCGACGAAGAATCAGGTCGTCATCTTCGTCTTCACTCTTCATCCCTGCAGCCCGTCTAAAGACTGCTGGGGACAGACGCTACGTTAGATCAAAAATTTTAAAAACCCTGGCATTATATCGCATATACGTTTCCTTGTTGACAAAAAACTGCAATTATGATGTACTTTTTTCTCATTCACCCATACTTGTCGTACTATAACATAGTCTGGACTTCAAATTACTCTTACCGTCTTAATCATTTAAATATCGCTTAAAATTAATAATTATGTAGGTTGTTCATTTTTCGCTCTGGTTAACTGCATTGTTTCAACTATTACTATTGTTTTATTAGTTAATTTTGATTTAAGAATTTTAGCCTATTATTTTTAGGCATTCTCATTTATAAATTGCATATTATAAATTGTATATAAGAATTATAATTTAATTTATTATCAAGCAAATAAAGTATATATTTTCCTACAATATATTTTTTACAAGCAAACGAGATTATTCATTTTTAAAATCGTCGACCCACAGGTTGAGAACTGCTGCTAAAAGATAATAAAATTCCTAATATTGGTCAATTAAATATGTTTCAAACAGCGGTATTTATGTATAGATTTGAGAATAACATGTTGTCCGTTTCTTCTAATAATTATTTTTTACGATTATCGGAAATTCGCTCTCATGAACTGCGCAGTGTCCATTATATTTTAGCTCAATTTGATAATACTACACTCAAGAAATTTTCTATCTAATGTTTTGAGCCTTGTATTCTTATTTTTTATTTCAATAAAATTTAAAAAAAAATTATTAAATTTTTTCCAATAAATCTGAAAATGTAATAGAATGTAAAGTTTGCAGCAACGAATAGACCCACCAAATTTCAACTCAATGAAGAATGCAAAAGCTTTTAAATCAAAATAAATTTTTAATCGTTAAAATTAAAAGCCAAAAATTGATGGTTTGTTTTTCTACATATTTGGTAAAAAAATTATATTTGAAACAAAAAATTTTCAAAATAGTATCAAGGGTGCCAAGACACAGGCGCTGTCTTGGCACCCTTGATACTATGTTGGCACTTTTGATACTAAATTTAAAATAAATGTTATTGGCAGTGTTTTTTCTTAATTGAAAGAGCAGATGGCTTTAAGTCCCTTAAAGCATTAAGACTAGCGCCTGGAATGGATGACTGACTAACTGAAATTGTTAGGCCTGTTTCATCAACGATGTAGATGTTCTGTGGTGCATATGCATGTCGAGTCCTCACTTCTCGCAGATTATCAAAAAGTTTATTGACTGTATGACGATTGAAGGCGGTTGCTCGTGCTAAGCTGGTGGCCTCTGGGTGTGATAATAGGATGGCATGGGTGTGATAAGAGGGTTTGGGTAGTGACAGTTTTTTCCTCCTGGACATAAATCCTTAAAGCCAATCTGGTTCAGCAGACTTTGTGCTATGCCACGATTTTTGAACATTTTTCGAAAGTGAAATACCAAATTCATAAGCTAATTTTCTGGTGGTTTTTTTGATAAGCCATAATGAAGTTTTGCTGCACGTATAAGATATTCAAAAAAACTATTTTTCTTCTTCATTTGTGAATATCACCTTGGTCACGTAGTTCGGACGCACAGCTTCAACTGCAGCTTTTATTTTGATTTCAGGAACTTGACTTCGTGGTGGTATGTTTTTTTTTGTTATATGGCATAATGAAATCCTGCTGAATAAAAAGACGACTGAAATACATACGATAAATACCCAAATTAATGAATAACTCACAAAATTACTGACAAGAAATACTATGGTGGCTAGCCAGAACTCAACTAGCCAAGATACAAAAAAAAACAATTATTCAGTGATAAAACATAAGCAATTTCACTGATTAATCAAAAATTCTATCATTCTGCTTTTGGTGGTAACCTTGATAAAAAATTCAAGGGTCCTTTGATACTAGTCTCAAAGGATCCTGCACGAGGTGCTATCAAGGGTGCTGACATCACCATTTCTAAAAAAATAAGTGAAATCCAAATAGCTAAGGCATCCTTGTCGCTGAAAAACAAACGCTTTAAACTAGAATGAATTCTCTTCAAAATGGTATATAAAACATCACAAACATTGCATTATATTTTTAGCTAGAGCATTCATAAAAACGGTGAAAAAATTACTCTTTACTTTAAAAAGTGAATTATATCGATAAAATCGAAACCACAACTCCAAAATTAAAAAAACAGGAGGAGGAAAGAATTTATATTTTCAATAGACTGGTGCCGTGCTTGATTCGATTTAATAAGTAAGTAATGAAAAAACGTTATAGCATCAAGGGTGCCTTGCTATCAAGGGTGACAGGTCTCCCCTACTGTACGGGCCTATTTTTATGGCCCGACCTGTCGACAACTGGACCGGACTGTTTCATAAAAACTCAGGCTCGTCTAATTTGGGCCTGGACCTGTTTTAGAGGATACAATTTCTATATACTTGGCGAAAAATCGCAGCTCATTCCACTTTGGCTTCAGGTTTGCTCCATATGAAAACCCTAAAATCACAGCCTAGCTCGGCATTAAATAAACAAGTGCAAGCCACCATGTCACAACAACTTGAAAGTCTGACATCAGAATTTGATCGTTGATTGGGATGAAAAACTAATGAAAAATTTAACTTTATAAGAGCACATAGATGGTCTTACAACTCTATTTTACAGACTCATTTGACTAGCTTATAAAGCACTAGTGTGGTATCCGGCATTGCCCGGGTTTTAGGAGTTTTTTCTCAGTCACTCCACTTCCTTTTCCGCTCCTAGTCGGTTTCCCGTACGCATATTTCTAAATGGTAGAAAAAACTTGACAATTGGCAGCTACCAACTATAAGGGACGCCATTAAATTTATTCTATTTGTCAAGCTAGGACGACCTGAAATTGAAGTATAATGGAAAAAATCCATCAAATTCAGATATATATGCGATTGTTTCTGAAGAGATCAACAATATTTGGACCAAAAGTTCTATTCCAATTGTTACTAAGGAACGAGTTATTCCAGGCGCGTCGCGTCGTTTTAAAAAGCGAGGGGGACAACTTTCTACAACGAACATTTATTTTGTAATCTCAAATATTAAAGTTTGTAACTTGCTTGTATTGATAAAATGTAAATTTCTTCAATAATTACTTATCAACTATATTTTATTTGAATCACATTTGTGCATAAATATACGATACCGAAGGTTGCTAAAAATGTCATGTTAATATTCATACAAACTAACAAACTGGCGGCAAAGCAGTGGCGTAGCTAGCATGGGTGACACCCGGTGTGGATATCGATGGTGTCACCCCTTGAAAACGGCTAAAATAAACATTATTAAATGATTTTATTTAATTTCACTTTTTAAAAACTTTTATTTAGGTTACAATCTCTGTTAGTGTGTGTGTGTGGCTTTCTCCGTACGCAAATCTTGCAATTAAAATTTAACCAGATTTTTGACTAGCTAGGAAGCTGAAACTTTCAGCATATCTTTATATTGGATGACAGTACATAATTCTATAAAAAAACGTAATTTGAACATCTTTCGTATACATTACATACACACAGACAGACATCGATTGTATTTGAAATCAAAGTTTGTGTTAAAAAACTCGTTTTTCCCTTACTTGTTCTCTGTTTGTTTGTTTTTTGTTGGTTTGTCTGTGGTAATCAAATCTTAGAAACAAAAATTCACCCACTTTTCGACCACCTAGAGCTCTAAAACTTTCAGGAAAACTTTATTCTGGATGACAATACCTGAATTTAATGTTTCCGACATGAATTAGGCCATATGTGTACGATTTAGCGATATTACAACAATTTATGTCAGAGGTTGATTAAAATAATGGTTTTAAAAGTATTGGATGAGCTCTTGATTAGTGAGTTGAGAGATGAACTGGAGAAACGAACTTAGGGAACGCCTCCTAGCGGCGTTAGTGAATGAAGGCTATGGGCCTGAAGATGACGAGTATGAGTTTGAAATTGACATAGAAGCTCTGGGTTTGCGTGGCGGGCCGGATTTGTTGGATGATCATGAGTTCCGAAACATTGGGGTAGGGTTGGTCTGAAAAGGTGATTTTGGAATAGATGGAGATGAGCTTTATGGGATGTCGGGGCATGATGAGGGCGCTGATGAGAGCTGTTTTACCGACAGCCAGCGGGGCACTACTCACACTTCGAATATTTGCTGAAAATAAAGATTCAAAATAGGCGTTATGTGCTTGGACCGAGAATAGAACCGGGTCCTGCAACTCTCAAAGCCGGTGTCTATACCACTACACCAACCGAAGTATATGAAAACATAATTTGTCAGTCAAATATCGTCAAATGATGTAAATCATCACAAAAGTGGATAATACAATTTTCGTTGAAAATTATATTTATTTAAAAAATAAATGAAAAATAAGTAACTTTTATTGATACAATTAATGAAACAAACAAATTGAAACAAACTTGGCTCAGCCCATTTATAGCCCAGATATAAATTAGCCATGAACCCCGTGTGGGACCCATATAACTCCCATATATAGACGTTTTACTATTGCAAAAGCTTATTTAGCTTATATAGGACCCATATAAAACACATATAGGTTATCCCTAGCCCAGGAACCCCACATAGGGTTGTTTTGCCTTATAAATTATTTTGTTTTTTTTTATTAAAAGTTAAATGTACAAAATTATAAAAATTTAAGAAATCAATCTCAAAGAGCAATCTTGTTCCCGTTTCTTTACCCGCTTGCTCTCCCGTTTCCGATTGTTATATATATATATATATATATATATATATATATATATATATATATATTATATATATATATGTGACTGTCTGTTTGTTCTTTGTTTTTCCAAAGTGACTTTTGAAATATTACACCCTATTTTTAGTCCTCCCAAATGTACACAAAAAATTTCATAAAAATCGGTTCAGCCGTTTTGGCAGAGTTTGGAGACAAACACTATGACACGAGATTTTTATTTATATAGATGACAAATTTTGTAATTGAAAATTAATACAAGAAAACTTATAAAAATGGATCTAGGCTACAAAAATAATAAACTGTGTTTTAGTGGATTTGGTTTAGTACTTGCGCAAAAACCGATGTAAGCATTGTTGCCCAAATAAGATAAAAGCGTTTTGCAATCAAACATAATCAAACTATTACCAAGCGTTTATGTTGTTATAACGAATTTAATTTTCAGTTCTTTACTTTCCACATGTTAGTGAATTCTTTCAGTAACTTTCAAAAATATTCCATTTGAGGCTTTCATAACAGCTGACAACACTTTTTTAGGTTTACGATTTGGATCACATTCTACAGTAAACCTAAAATTAAACTTATTAGTTAATTTGTTTATAAATGAGAAAAAATATTGATGTTAACAAGCGTATAAATGTGCCGTTAACGTATCTCAAACTATTTTATAAAGCTCAGCCTATTTTCTTAAAACTCTTGCGATAACAACTTTAACTTCTTCCATTCCAAATGATTGGCCAATGCAGTTTCTATTTTTAAAAGAATTAGCGTTTTTAATAATAGTTTGGTATGACCAAAAATATTTTCTCATCAGTTACTTTGGCCCAGCTGAAAAAGGAAAGAAAGCAAACGGATCCATGTTTTTCATGTTTTCAAATGAGAAACTTTCAGGATCATATTTCTAAATCAAACAAATATTACATAAAGATAGACTAATTTTAAAAATTGTTAGAACTGTTATTAAAGATGCAATTCAATAAGAAACTGGTATAACTTGAGCTTCACTAAAAATTAATGGATCATTCAGTAATCAAAATCACCGTAGGTTCATTCCAGACTGAGGATTGTTATGAAGACAATTAGGGATGTCACGGGTACCCGAACCCGAGTTCGGTACTACCCGGTCTTTTTCTGATACCCGAACTCGAACCCGAAAGTGTGAAAATTTGATACCCGAACCCGAAAATGTGAAAACTTGATACCCGAACCCGAAAATGAGAAAACTTGATACCCGAACTCGAACCCGAAAATGTGAAAACTTGATACCCGAACCCGAAAATTCATAAGCCCAATATCCGAACTCGGAGTTGTGAACAAATAATTTTTTTTAGTAAATAAATATTTATTCCAGTTTTAAAAATAGCAACACAAACAGAGTTTTCATAACTTTTTTAGTTTATTAAAAATGAAATAGTATTAGGAACCGATTTTTTAGTGATTGTGTAAGATAGACCACTAATCCGTTTGATTATCAGGCGGACCGAGCCGCGAACGAATTAAAATAATTAAGCCTCCTTCGGTCGAAGAAATCGCGGATAGCCATGACTCTAAACTTTTTACTTCAGTTATATAACCTTATATTTATTCATTCATATACTCAAAGTTTTTCTGATATAACAAAGACCCTTTGTTATAAAGATAATCTTAAACTTTAACTGGCAAAGTCTTTAAATGATCTATGCGTCAGTCATTTTATTGGCAAATGTGTAAGCTAGAACACTAATCCGCCTGATTACCCGACCGGACCGAGCCGCGAAAGAAATTAATAAATTAGAATTATTTAAGAGGTAACGTGTTATACTAATTGCAAGCCATACAAGTTTTGTATTATCACCTTTGCGTAACAAATAACACAAATAGGTCATTTTATTGGTGAGTGTGTAAGCAAGACCACTATGATTATCTGGCCGGACCGAGCCGCGATCGAACTAAAACAATTAAGCCTCCTTCGGCCAAAGAAATCACATTATTTGGAAAGCTAAAAAAATAACTTGTTAGCGTTTATTCAATACGTGTAATGTCCAATGGATGAATTGATCTTTCTCGTTTGTATATGTATACACACTAGGTAAATTTAAAATCAATCCAGGAATTTGAAATCATAAGCCAGTACCCGAACCCGGTTTTTTGAAAACTACAAGCCCGAACCCAAAAACCTGAGTTTCACAAACCCGAACCCGAAAACTCGAGTTTTACAAACCCGAACCCGAACCCGAAAACTCTAGTTTCACAAACCCGAACCCGAAAACTCCAAAAAGTACTACCCGTGACATCAGATTTATCAGAATACAGATTTATTGTTATATCAGTTGCTACAGGAAGCTCAATGCCATCAATAACCAACGGTTGATTCAATTCTCTTTCTATAATTGGAACAATTCCGTGGATTCTATAATTGGAACAATTCCGTGGATTCTCAGTGACTCTTGTATGCACATTGTCAAGTACGGCAATCTTTGCAAGTCATCACTTTTGTTAAAGTATTCAAAAAATTATAAACAAGGTACAAATAAAACAAACATAATAAAAGTGTATTAACATGATTACCTGCTCAATATATCGTCAAGTCGACCATCAAAAACAGCGTCAATTTCTTCCTGGCACAGTTTTTGATATTGAGGATGACAAGCCAATGAGTATGAGGACCAAGATATGGTTGATGATGTTGTGTCGTGTGCTTTCAATTAAAAATATTACGTTTTTTAATCTATTTTGAAAGCTCGATAAAAATTAAAAACGATGATTGGTGACAGGGACGTCATTTCAGCAAAACCTTAGGGAAGGCAAGATGTTTTAGGGGCCCACTCAGGGTCCTCTGCGCCTGGGCACAAAACACAAAATCTGCGCCCCCCTGCATAACATTTTTTGCTTCTTTCTCCCAAACAAACCTGATGACCGGGGAGGGGGGGGGTAGTTGGAGCCACTTTTTTTTTAAAAATTTGAAACCCTTGTTTTATTTTTCCTCCCGAAAACCTGATGACCGGGGGAGGTCACACACCATAACATCTGAGTGATCATAAGAGCATTTCCAACTGTCTCTACGAACAAGGCTATGGCTATCAAAATCTGCTGTGAACGGTAATTAATATTGATGAACGAAAGAAGCTATAGTCATTTATTTCTGAAAAAGTTAGTATAGTATGAATACACTGAATCCTCTTTCTGTCACCCTCATGATGTCGCCCGGGGCAGCTTGCCCACCCCCTTAGCCACGCCTCTGGACCCAATAATTCAAGTATCTACTGAATTTTTATGAAATGGATCTAGGCTAATAGTTCATATCTTTTTTTTGTTAACCTAAACAAGCTGGCATTTCATATCTCGTTCCATTTTGAACTGTTCATAGCTATTTTAACACCTCTCCATCTCGACGTGGACGATCAAGCTTCCTAGTTTCTTTAGCATCTCTTCTCTCTTTTAATTTCTATGGACAACCTACTTGGCCAGACTATGAATAACGCTAACCATCTTTATAACCGGGACGGCATTTTTCTACATATGACCGCATCCTATAATTACAAAAGTTTCTGTTTTTCTCTTCTCAAATCTCACTAAAAAAACCAAAAAATCCTACAGGGGCCCATATATAATAACTATTGGTTCACATAAAAGTCCGAAGCCCAGTCCCCTTAAATGATGTCCATGAGTTTTGAAAGTAACGGTCTGAAAGGTGCCCATATATTAACCATGGCCCACTTAAAAGTCAGGAGCCTACATAAAAGTCAGGAACAGCTACTTAACAGTCAGAGAAGGGCCAGTCAAAAATCAGGAAAAGGCCAGTTAAAAGTTAAGAGGGACCCACTTGAGTGCCGGGCCCACTTAAGTGCGGGGGACCAATTTAGTGTGGTGGATCACGTGAAAACGGGGGTGGGAGCCACTTATGTGCGGTGGACCACTCAAGGGCGGGGAGCACACTTAAGTGCGGGGAACCACTTTAATGCCGGGAAACCCACTGAAAAGTCCGGGAAGGGCCACTTAAGTAAGTAGGAGCCCACTTAAGTGCAGAGGCTCACGTAAAACCGAAGCCCACTTAGGTGCGTAGAACCCACATCAGTGCCGGGGGTCTCTTGAGTGCGTAGGGCTCACCTCAGTGCTGGGCCCTTTTAAGTGCGTGGGACCCACTTCAGTGCCGAGTGCCCCCTTAAGTACGTGGACCAACTTTAGTACCGGGGGCCTACTGATAAGTCCGGGAACGGCTATTTAAAAATCAGGAGGGGCCCACTAACTTATGTGCTGGGGGCCCACTTATTTGCGGGAGACCACTTAAGGGCGGGGGCCCCCTTAAGTGCGTTGGGCCCACTTTAGTGATGGGGCCCACTTTACTGCGTGGGGCCCATCTTTAGTACCGGGGCCCTTTAAGTATGTGGAGCCCACTTTAGTGCCGGGGGCCCACTGAAAATATTGGGAAGGGCCACTTAAAAATCCGGAGGGCCCACTAACTTAAGTGCCTGTAGCCCACTTTAGTGATGGGGCCCACTTTAGCGATGGGGCCCACTTAACTGCGTGGGGCCCACTTTAGTGATGGGGCCCACTTAACTGCATGGGACCCACTTAACTGCGTGGGGCCCACTTAACGACGTGGGGCCCACTTAACTGCGTGGGGCCCACTTAAATGCGTGGGGCCCACTTAACTGCGTGGGGCCCACTTAAATGCGTGGGGCCCACTTAACTGCGTGGGGCCAACTTAAATGCGTGGGGCCCACTTAAGGGCCCCCCTGCCCCCCCTAATTGACGTCCCTGATTGGTGATGGTGCAACGAAGAATCTTCGACTCCTAACGTTTGGGATCAAGGTTTAAATCACGGGCATGGAGAATCCTACATCATGTAACTCTTTTAAAAAAACTCTCAATGCTCAGGTCAACTTAATTTTTTATTAACTTGTGATAGTCAAAGAAGTACAACCAGTTACAAAACTTGGATCATAGAGATTCAGCAAAATTTCAATTTTCGACGCACTTGCGATAAGTCTGTGTGGTCTCTGATTTGAACGTAGCACAAACATGCATCTTTATCTTTTAGTAAAAAATTAAAAAAACCTGCAAATAAAAATGTGCCAACTTCTTGTCTTATTTCTTTATCAGTCAAACCTTCACCATTCTCATCTTTTGCCTCGAGAAGAATGTCGAGAAAATTCATTTTTCCTTGTTTATTAACATCATTCTATAAAAAAAACATCAAACAAAAAATGTTTTTGTGTATTGGTTGTAGGAACAAGAAAAGCAAAAACACTCCACTTTTGCAACTAATCCTCCGTCAACAAAAAGATTAAAAAATAGAATAAATCGTAAATTAAAAAATTAAAACGTGCTTTGATAAAATATTCTAAAATCTAAAAAATAAATTTACAATATAAAAGCGCGGATCACTTTTATTCCCATTCCTACAATCGTAACGATTTCGCCCCACGCTTTTATGTTTTGTTCTTTGTAAATTATTTTATACGAGCTTGTTTTTAATTTTTAAATTTTTTATATTAACTTCACTGGCATTCACTGCCTTTCTTTTTTGTTTGCTTAATTGCTTGTTTGCTGGAATGTCTGCAATAGGAATAAAATTTAAAAATAGGTTTATTCCTTATGACAGTGCATTCTGTTAAAGTTTGGAGGGAATGTCTTGATGGAGGCATGCGTTAATTGTGGACATTCGTATAACAAACAAGGCATAAATTGTTAACACTTAAGACGTTGGGCGTCTTTTATTCAAACTAACCATTTGCTATATTTTAAACCGGATAGATTGTTTTTTTTAATTAAATGGCGCCCCACGTTTTAAGTGTTAACAATTTATGGCTTGTTTGTTATACGAATGTCCACAATTAACGCATGCCTCCATCAAGACATTTCTCACACAGCCTAGAGAGAAATTATTTTCTTCTTTTCAGTTCACAAAAACGTGGTATTTTAAAAAGTTTTTTTTAAATATTTTATTTTCTTCTTTTTAGTGCATTAGAAAAACGTGTTATTTAATAAAGTTATATATATATATATAAATAGATAAGTTATATGTAATACTAGCAGTGCCCGTAGCGGCTTCGCTCGCATGAAATTAGAGAATTTGAACCGTGCATACATAGTAGAGTACTGCACGGATGAATTTTTTAGGTCTCGGCTCGTCCCGTCGACAACAGGGCCCAGCCCGTTTCAAAAACCGAATTTCCTGGCCCGGCACGGCCCGTCTAATATGGGCCCGGTCCGTTTTTACAAGCCGAGAAGTTCTATATCTATATATATAAATTAGCAGTGCCCGTAGCGGCTTCGCTCGCATGAAATAAGAGAATTTGAACCGTGCATACATAGTAGAGCACTGCACGGATCAATTTTTTAGGTTTCGGCTCGGCCCGTCGACAACTTGGCCCAGCCCGTTTCAAAAACCAAAATTCCTGGCCCGGCACGGCCCCTCTAATATGGGCCCGGCCCGTTTTTACAGGCCTAGAAGTTCTATATACTTGATGACAAACTTCGACCCATCCCACCTTGACTTCAGGTTTAGCCCGGTCCGTCTGAACACCCTAAAATCACTAAAATGTCTATATACTTGGTTAAAAATCTCGGCCCGTCCCACCTTGATTTAAGGTTTGGGCAGGGCCGTATGAAGACCCTAAAATAACGGCTTGGCCCGTCCGTCCGATGATAAACTGAACTCATCTACTTTTAACCGGCACAAAACGTCAAAATACTAATTTTCACATCAGTAGCACTTACAGTTTTTGAGTAGCAGTTATTTTAAAATCAAATAACTTTTTTCCCACCCCATATTTGAAGTCCTGAAAATCAAGTTTTCAAAAAAATGCTAAAACACGTATATCATTATTTTTGGAGTAGAAACTAAATACTAATTTTTACTCTTGTAGCATTCACAGTTTTTGAGTAGCAACTACTTTAAAAACCAAATAACCCAATTTTCCAACCCACATTTGAGGTCCGGGAAACTGAATTTTCAAAAAATGGTAAAACTAGTATCTTTTTATTTTTTTAAGAAGAATCCATATACCAACTTTCAAAATTTCCTCATTTTTGGTTTTCGAGATATACATTGTTTTAGAAAAAAGTTTGTTTTCCAGTTTTTCCCCTCAGGAGCAAAACTTTTAAAAATCCTTTCTTAGTGGATGCTAACGCAATAAAAGTAATATAAGTTCCAAATTTCACGTTCCTAGGATGAGGCGTTTGAGCTCGGCGTTGATTATCAGTCAGTCAGTCAGTCAGTCAGTCAGGACATGTTCTTTTATATATATAGAAAAACATGTCCTGACTGACTGACTGACTGCCTGACTGACTGATAATCAACGGCGAGCTCAAACGCCTCATCCTAGGAACGTGAAATTTGGAACTTATATTACTTTTATTGCGTTTAAGCATCCACTAAGAAAGGATTTTTGAAAATTTTGCTCCTGAGGGAAAGAAAATGGAAAACAAACCTTTTTTATAAAACAATGTATATCTCGAAAACCAAAAATGAGGAGATTTTGAAATTTGGTATATGGATTCTTCTTGAAAAATAAAAAGATACGTGTTTCACCATTTTTTGAAAATTCGGTTTCCCGGACCTCAAATGTGGGCTGGAAAATTGGGTTATTTGGTTTTTAAAGTAGCTACTACTCAAAAACTGTGAATGCTACAGGAATAAAAATTAGTATTTAGTTTCTACTCCAAAAATAATAAAATATGTGTTCTAGCATTTTTTGAAAATTTGGTTTCCAGGACTTCAAATGTGGGGTGGAAAATAGGGTTATTTGTTTTTTAAAGTAACTGCTACTCAAAAACTGTAAATACCACAGATGTAAAAATTAGTATTTAGTTTCTATTCTGAAAATAAAGATATACGTGTTTCAAAATGTTTTACAAATTTGGTTTCCAGGACCTTAAATGTGGGGTGGACAATAGGATTACTCTGTTTTTAAAGTAGCTGCTACTCAAAAACTGTAAATGCTACAATAGTAAAAATTAGTATTTAGTTTCTACTCAAAAAATAATGATATACGTGTTTCGCCATTTTTTGAAAATTTGGTTTCCAGGACTTCAAATGTGAGGTGGAAAATAAGGTTGTTTGGTTTTTAAAGTAACTGCTACTAAACAACTGTAATTGCTACAGATGTAAAAATTAATACTTAGTATCTTCTCCAAAAAAAGATATACGTGTTTCACCATTTTTAAAAACTTTGTTTTCCATGACTTCAAATGTGGGGTCAAAATAAGGGTTATTTGATTTTAAAATAACTACTACTCAACAACTGCAAGCATTACAGATGTAAAATTTAGTATTTTGAGGTTTTGTGCCGGTTAAAAATAGCTGAGTCCAGTTTATCACCGGTCGGGCCAAGCCGTTATTTTAGGGTATTTTTACGGCCAGGCTAAATAAAGATGGTACGGGCCGAGGTGTTTCAATAAGCATATAGACATTTTAGTGACTTTAGGGTTTTCAGGGCCAAACCTGAAGTCAAGGTGGGACGGGCCTTGCAAATTGTAGTTTAGAATTTTTACAAATGCATCTCTCAGTTTAAATAATTCGTCTAAATTATCGACTGAAACAAATATATCGTCAACATAACGGCAATACAGAAAATCCCCGGGCAACCGCTGACTAAAACGTTTTTTGTCCATAAAACAACAACGTATTAACAACTTTTGTCAAACTTGACACAAACCACCGCCTGATTATCTTACTTAAATGTGAGAGGAAAAGCAACTGAGATCGAAAAAAGCGAGAAGGAAAAGTAACCAGAAAGAGGAGAGCAAGCTGGAGCAGGAAAACGTAAAAGCGACCTGGAGCGGGAAAACGACAGAGGACGGGAAAGTGACCGAGATCAGGAAAGCGACCGGGAGCGGGAATGCGACCGGGAGCGGGAGAGCAAGCGATGAAGGGAACAGGAGCAAGAGAGAAAAACGATAGAAAACCTCTAAAAACCCCGGGCAATGCCGGGTAACCGGCTAGTTAATAATAAACTGGTATGACATCACCAGAAGCAGACATTTGCAGATATAATGCCTATAAATTATTTGTTGTGACAATCTGAGACTGAATGTAATGTGTGACAATATATATATATATATATATATATATATATATATATATATATATATATATATATATATATATATATATATATATATATATATATATATATATATATATATATATATATATATATATATATATATATATATATATATATATATACTTTGTAAAACCTCTCCTTTGTCCAAACCAAAGATTCGACTGAGGAGGTACAATGATGCTCTTTGTTACCAATACTCGCTTTACCGAATTTGTTTCGCCTTTATAGCAAACAGGTATTTCCATATTTCCCTGTCTAAATGTTCCCATTTTTAAGTTCACTGCAAATCCCTGAGTTCTCATAAAATCAAGCCCAAGTAGGCATTCTTCCTCTATATCAGCAACCAGAAACTGGTGCTGAAAAGTCTTATTTCCCAGCCTTATTTCAGTTTGAATTTTACCAAGGAACAAGCTCTCCTGTTGCAGTCTTTAAACGGATGTGCTTTCCACTTTGTAAAACCTCTCCTTTCGCCAAACAAGGTTTTATAATTGAACAAGAAGCTCCCGTATCAATAATAAACTTACAGTTTCTCATTCTTAATCTACCTTCCACAAATAAAGTAGTTCCTTTTCCAAGAACGGCAACTGGCACAACTCTGCAAGGCAAATTATCTTTTACCTTCACAGAAACTGATTTTTTCTTGTTGGATTGGGCCTTTATGGGTTTTCCTTGTTTGACATCATTACGGCTACAGTGATCCATTTTTTCCTATTTCCCGGGTCTAGACATCTGAATTATACAGTCTTTTTGTAGATGTCCCGGTCTTCCACAACTCCAGCAGCGTGGTGAGTTATTCCCTTTCCAGTTAATTCTTTCCTTAATAACTCTCCGGACTCGATCATCCAGTTTATCTTTGTCCTCGCTTCTCAATTTTTTTACGTGACGATACCTATCAGATGGCTCCACAGAGGCTTCATAATTTATTGCAAATGCCAAAGTCTCGCTGGGACCAGCAACGCGGGCAACCCTAAGAGCCTTTTGGGTTTCAGAGTTTTTCAAGGCCGCTATGAATCCATCCGTAATAATTGTGTTGAGGACATTTCGAGGGCACAAGGGGTATCCGAGATTAGCAAACCGTTCTATATCCGCTTCTAGCTGTTGCATGCTTTCTTCGGGTTTCTGGCGTCGACTCTTGAGTTGAGCTCGAAAAATTTCGGGCGCGTGTTGATTACCGAATCTGTTCTCGAGAACCTGCACGGTTGCTTCGTAATCGTCTCTATCTACAATAAGCTTGAGAAGCTGTAAAGTTTCTTCCCTCAAAGAAAATACCAGATTTTTTGCCTTCTGATGGCTAGTTAACCAGTTATTTTTCCTGGCAGCATTTTCAAATTGAGCTTTGTAGACGGACCATGACACAGTGCCATCAAAAGCCGGGGTTTTGACATGCTCAACAGAATGATTTCTTTCTTGGACTTGGCAACCAGTCTGTCCTAGTTTGACCAGGTTGTTCAATTTTATCTCCATGTTGCTCTCGATTCTCTTATCGATTTCTTTGGTATTCTCTTCTACTAATTTTTCCAGGTTATTAACTCTTTTCTCCACATCTGTTAATCTAAGCTGACCTTCAAGAATTATTTTTTTTATTCTTTCCATAACGGCTTTGGTTTCTTTTTGCGCTGTTCTGTTTTCCTCCTGTGCTGCCCTGTTTTGCTCATGTGCTGCTCTGTTTTGCTCCCGTGCTGCTTTGATTTCTTCCGTCATCTTGTTTAGAGAATTTGTTAATTCCTCATCCATATCAAATTCGAATTCGTCTGCATCCAAACATTAGCTTTCCAATGTCATTCGGAGGCGATCCACGAGATCAGATTTTTTTCCTTTGTCACTGAGTTCTCGTTTTCTAAGTTCCCGCCTCAACTCGAGTATCAAGAGCCAATGCTTTCAAAACCATTCTTTTAATCTCACTTCTGATCACCAGTGTTATAATCTTGTCAAATCGTATTACAGGTCCAGAAGAATGGTTTTGTAGTTTTATTGGATGACAATAATTAAAGCTTGGTTAATGCTACTTATACCTTCTAATATAATCAATGTTAATAATAATACTTGTCGGGATATCAATAGATGGGAAAAGTGAAACCAGTACCATAGATATAACAATATTATATAACGTTAAAATATTATTAAAACGTTATTGTTGACAAGTTGTCTCGACTTTACGGTGGACAATATCTCATGAAACGTGATGTCTGTCATTACGTTAATATGTCAAAACACGTACTGACTAAAGACCAGATAGAATTCTTGCAAATGGGCTTTAATCGCCACGTCGGTGTTCGATATGATCGTCTTCAAAAGCTGGCAGAACTCGATATTCTATACGAGCAGATCACACGCTTGAGCATAAATCAACAAGTACTTGTTAAATAGAAAGCTTAAAAGAGTCGTTAATTGCTGAGAGTTACATTCATAGAAATAAAAAAAAGAACATTTCTTCCACAACATCTAGCTGTAGCTGCTAAAGCACTTAAAACCGACAATGAACTCGTTTTGCGGAAAGCGGACAAGTCGTCGACATACGTTATATTAGACAAAGCAGATTACTATATTAAGTTGAATACAATTCTTTCTGACGAAACCAAATTTTCAAAAATAAAAAAAGATCCGACTATCTCAATAAAAAAGGAAGCAAATAAACTCATTACAACTCTCAACTCCGGTCTGAGAAACAATAAAATCAAGCAAATAGTAGGCGACTACTCACCTGGTTATCTTTACAGCAATGTTAAACTCTATAAATCAAACTGCCCAGTGCGACCAATAATATCTCAACGACCAGCACCTACGTTTCAGCTAGCAAAATCAATCAATCGAATGATTGTTCCATATCTGCCCAGTCGATATTCTCTTCAATCTACTACTGATTTTGTCGGACGCATGAGAACCGTCGATAACACCAATGGACTTATGGTAAAATTAGACGCAGAAAATCTATTTACAATTAATAATTTATTAAGTGAAAATTGATTCAGCCTAGCTCTTATTCAATGTCTCCATCTAAACCAAAGTATTTCTGATTTTTAACTTCTCTTTTAACTTTTATAATATTTAATTTAATGTTTCATATAGGGTTCTGAAGATGGCTTTATATAACTGAAACTGGCCAGTTAACCCTGATCGTTTCATTATTCAACTATTTTAACCAATAAATTTTTCAATTATATGTCTCATCATTTCAAATAGATGAAAAGGGCTTTATAAACTTGTCAAGAAAGATGACCAACGTTAAGTGGTCAATTGTGTTCCATAGAGCCTGTTTATATATATATATATATATATATATATATATATATATATATATATATATATATATATATATATATATATATATATATATATATATATATATATATATATATATCTCGTGTCATAGTGTTTGACTTCAAACTCCTCCGAAACGGCTGAACCGATTTTTATGAAATTTTTTGTGTACTCTTGGTAGGTCTGAGGATAGGTTGTAGGCTATTTAGAATATTTTTTTAAAATTATTTTGAAAAGTTATAATGGAAAAACAAATAGGTGCATTGAAATACATACACGAGATGAGTCTGCTGTAAGGCACGTGGATTGTAAGAGAGGTTATGTTTGATGACTAAATTAGAGGTCTTATGAACACTAGAAAAATAATGAGCCAATTTGTGCCAAAATAATCCATTTTAACCAAAATTTAACTTTATTTGCGTGACTCACAGAAGAAAAGAGCTGATCTTGCCAAGATGCAGCAATATTGCTTCTAAATTAAAGTGACTCATAACAAGCGCTTCCATCTTTAATTCGTCTTGAAAGCACGAGGCACTTTTTTTCTTGACTTCAGCTGATTCCTTCGCCATCTCGAAGGCTGGCGAAGGAATCAACGCAGGCTCTTATTGAAGGGATTCTTTTTCTGCATTTGATAATGTTTAAAAAAATATACAAACTTTTAACAACATAACAATTAATCAATAAAAATAGAAAAAACAGAAAACTCCAACAGATAATTTTTAATAACATTAAGCAACAAAATGGTGTTGATGAGAATATTTAATGCAATTCTGGAATGGCTGTTTTTTCTGTTCTATTTGTAGTTTCATAATTAACCACGACATTCAACATTTTTTTTAAAGTTTTCCTATTTTTTAGTTTTATCTCAATTAAAATCTAGTTGCTTGAATTACTGCGCCTTCTTTTTATTTGGATCAAAATTATTATTTATTGTATTATTTCATTTTTCATTTTTTTAAAATCTATCACACAATGAAGGGTAAATTGTAAAACGTAAAATATAATTATAAAAACCCGCTAGATTTATTCAGAGTGTTTTGTCATACCTCGTTGTCGTTACTAACTCACAACCAAGCCGGCAAAAGCTTGTAATACTACATTTCTGCCATCAAATGAAAAAAAATTATTTCTCAGATTAAATTAAATTTTATTCATCTATGGTAAGATTTTTTGGATAAGTTGACCACCCTCTAATTGCTTCACAATTGTAAATAACATAGATACTAATAATAGATGGTATAAACAATGAAGTGGAATGTTTTAACATTTTTCCAAATCTTGAAAAAAAATGTTTGTTACAAGTTTTTTATTCAGAATTTTATTTTTAATTTGACTCAACCCAACACAACACACCGCTAGTTGAAAATTTTCGACCCAGCCCAGCTCAGCCTAATCCAACTTATGGATCAACCTAACACATAAACAGCTCTGGGTTAATGAGACTAGACATTGGGAAGCCAGCTAAAACTAGCACCTGACAAATATGTTGCGTTCGGTGTCGTTCCAGAAAAATTATCTATTGCTTCAGTACTTATGGCCTACCGGCTAATGACGCAGGTTTCTCTGACGAAAGAAATGGATTGAACATTGACAGAAGTCTAACCTCATAATAGTACAATACAGAAAGCATCCACAAAAGTCCGATTACTGAATTTTGCATTTACTTCAAAAATAGAGGTTTTTACAAAGGTGTTCTGTAATTATACACTATAAACTATTTAGTTTTAAACAAGCCCAGAATATGAAATAAAACAGTTTTAGTCCAACTTGAAGAACACACTTGTTCAGACTTCATGCATATTTTCATAAACTTAATGAAGTAATGTGCTATTTAAAATGATGAGCATAATTGTGAATTTGAACTTTCTCACAGTGTTTCGTAATGTTTTTACTTTTTTATGCAGTATGAAAATACGCAAACTCTAAAGAAATAACAAACATTTTTTAATGCAGTATATTATGTTTCATTGAACCTCAAGCAACCATATAAATTACTTCGATACATCGAAGTTTTGATAAATGAGAACTTTTTTGTATTAATGTCATTAAATAACTTAGATACAAGCCATAATTTGTGTCGTTGTTAAAATTGATTAATTTTGTAATCTGTAAGTTGAAGTTTAATATAGTTTTATAAAACATTTGCTTTGGTTATAAAATCATTAATATATATATATATATATATTTATAGAAAAACGTCGGAAAAAGTTATTACAACTACCACCCTCTCGGTAATCTTAAGCGTGTGGTTTACAAAAAAGTATTTTTTAACTTTCAATTTTTTACCACTTCCCAATAATCTTTTGATTTCAAATATTGCTTAAAAACGTACTTTTGAATTCAATACACAAATTTAGGGATTTCTTTTGGGATGGAGAGCAAGAGAGTCGTCAAAGATTTAAAAAAATATTTCGGGAAAATAAAAATGGGAAAAGTTTAAACAATTTTTGGAATGAAAACAAAACATAAATACAGGGGCGTCATTTGAAAACAATGCATCCCACAAAGTTTTTCAATTTTTTTAAATTAAATATAAAACATTTAAGAAAAATATACATGTTTCTGTTTCCATTGCTTACAATTTTTAGAATTTTAAGGAAAAGTGTTAAAAAGTTAACAGTTACGGTTATAAAACGTTTTTAAACAAATAGTTCAAAATGCAACAAAAAAGATTGTACAACAAAAAAAATTATTTAATAAGAAAAAAATTGAAAGCGTTAAGTAGCATAATAGAAAAAAACTAAATTGTAGCAATAGAATGTAATTTACAAAACAATTATTGATTTAGAAGTTAATCAACTCAACAGAGCATATCTCAATTTATTTTATTAAACTAAGCAAACAAATTTTTAAAATGTTTGTGTTTAAATAATGTTTAATTGTTTGTAAGTTTTAGGTTCCACAAAGAAGTTAAACTTGCAGATAATAAAAATGAAGCAATATTTCGAGTATTGTGTTGTCGTGCTGTTTAATTATGTTGTTCGTGCTATTTGAAACAGAATCAGAATCACTGCTCAAACCACTTTTAGAACTTATTAACAATTTATAAAATTGTATTATGCAGAGGATAAGTTTTTTTTAAATTTAGAGTTTAAGCCATGGATCATATCATACAGCGTTTTCTCACTCGTGGGTTCATTTTCACAAAACAATAAGAGGGAGTTATTTATAGACGCCTACCCACACGGTTTGGATTTTTTGCCACATCTTTTGCAGACGCTGGTGACGACGACGCGATTAGAACCGCCGACTCTTAAGTTCGTTGGCTAATGCCCTATCGCTATACCGCGAGCACCAGCTTTTTGGAGAATTTAAAGGATGTTGGTTTAGGTGACTGGATCTTTTCATTCACAGTATGATCGTCTCTTGTGAACTGGTTGTTTATTATGAAATGAACAGTAATGAAATATAATACAATGGTGAACACAGAAACAATATATGTAGATAAAGAAAAGCCATTATTTCAGGCATTAAATACAACTGGGGTAATGTTCTTTATTCATGTTGTTTGTGTTGGTTAAAACATAACTAGTAGTAAAATAAGTTTGTGAATATTGCTAACAAAATAAACAACAATTATTTTATTTTGCATTTTAATGTTTTCTGCAAACAAAATAATTTTTTTTTAAATTTTTGTTGTCTAGAAAAGTCGAAAACTTTTTTATAAATAATGTTGGTTATTGTGACTTCAATATCTCTTGTCATTCAAATTATAAAGCTAGTACCTAATTTGAAAACAATTTGTTATATATATTCGAATAATATCACGGATTATATTATCAAGTACCTGTAAAGTCGACTTTATAGAATGTAGACCGTTATCAGAGGAACATTATTATTAACATCATTATTATATTAGTAGGCATAAATAGACTTATCGAAGCTTCATTTATTATTATCCAATAAACTACAAAACCATTTTATCGAGCCCGATATACGATTTGACGATATCGTAACATTGGTGTCAGAAGTTGGATAAAAAAAATGGTTTTGCAGTTACTTGAAGAACTTTCCAAGGATGATTTGAAGCGAGAGCTTAAGAAACGAAAGCTCGACGATAAGGGAAAAAAGTCTGATCTCGTGGACCGCCTCCGGACGCCATTGGAGGACAATGGGTTTGACCCAGAGGAGTACGAGTTTGAAGTAGATGATGAATTGACGGAGGCTCTGAACAAGTTAATGAAAAAAAAACAGGGCAACGCGGGAGGAAAACAGAGCAGCACAGGAAACATTTAGAGCAGCCAAGATCATGATGAGATAGGAAAACCATGCGACACAGCAGGAAATGAAGAAATTGATTCTCGGTGGTCAGGTCGATCCTGAGAACAAAATAGCAGAGGACGGTGTGGCGTTGCTGTCAGAAAACAACAGCAAAGAGAAGAAAAATGGGAATGTTTCTGACATTGGTCAGAACAAGACGCGTTTAAACTTGCATTTGACCACAGCATAAGACTAGGCGGATCAAACGAAATTTTTTGTATGCAGCAGTAATCAACGTCACTGCTTTGCTCACGTTTCATTATTTCCAGGCTTCGAAACTCATCCTCATGTGAACGTCGTTTTTTATTCCATTCTGAAAAAATGGTTTTCAGAACAGCTGCGGAAGGTGCGCTGTCACGATTTCCGGATTCGTAAATATCATCAGGTATTACATTTAAATCATTGATATGCCTTTCTCTCGGCAAAACATTCATCAAATCTTTCGCAAGCTTGTATCTTGCTTCTCCACGAATATAACAAGCCCGCTTTTCTCCGGATTTGTGGCGACAGCATTCTCCCGTAAAAATCACACGTCCCAACAACTTTTCCTCGTCTTCAACTGTTAAAAATAACGAAATTGGGCAGTCCGTGAAGGTGCAATAACCCTTGGTACAAAACAAAAACCCACGTCGTTTTGAGTTTTGCACTTTTACTTTGTGCCATCTGAAAGATATCGAGCAATACGGGTTTGCAATTTTTATATAATTTCTCATGACTTCTTTCCAGTTACACGTAAAAGTTCGACCTTCTTGATGGACACGCAAATAATTCCAGTCATTCCTATCATGCACAAAATTAAATTCTTTTTCCAAAGATTTCGTCCAAACCTGAGCAGAACTTACGTTCGAATTTATATCTACATTTGAAGTTGGTGACGGAAGACTGCTATAAGCTGTTGAAAGAGAACAATTGTCTTTTTCTTGAATTTGATCGCCAGGCTGGTTACCGCAATGCGCAATCTCTGCTATTGCAATAACTGGATTGTTACTATTCAAAGCAGTGCTGTTACGCTTGTAAATCTGTTGTATATAGTATTTATTTTTGTTCGTGCCAGGGACTCCAATTGATTTCAAAACGTCTCTCCACAAATCCGCACCTTGATAAGATTTTTTGACAATGTCTACTGCCGTAACTATTTCATTGACCTCGAAATAAGCATATTTCTGCAAAAGCAATATAAATTTAAATTAATACAAAATAATTAACTGTATTACTAGATTTGATTTTATTATTATATAAGATATCCCATCACAATGACGAACCTTTTAAATAACAAAGTATATAAATACCACAAAAAATTTTAACATGCATACACACACGCATACATACACACACATACACACATACACATACACACATGCACACACATACACACACATACACACACATACACGCACATACATACACACATACATACACACATACATACATACATACACACACATACACACACATATACACATACATACACACATACATACACACATACATAGTATACATACACACATACACACATACACACACATACATACACACATACATACATACATACATACATACATACAAACATACATACATACATACATACATACATACATACATACATACATACATACATACATACATACATACATACATACATACATACATACATACATACATACACGCACATACATACATACACGCACATACATACACACATACATACACACATACATACACACATACATACACACACATACACACACATACACACATACATACACACATACATATTATTATTATTATTATTATTATTATTATTATTATTATTATTATTATTATTATTATTATTATTATTATTATTATTATTATTATTATTAAATGTAAATTTGTAATGCGCTTTTTTTTTTTAAAGTTACAAAAGCGCGTCGCGTCAAATCATAAATTTAGGAATAAAGTTCGGTCCTGAGCAACTTCCTGAAACCGCCGAGGTCCAACGCTGGATTCCTGGTCAGCAGATAGGCTGTTCCAAACAACTGGACCAGCAGTGGAGAATCCGCGCCTGCCGAGAGTCGTTGTCTTTGCCGATAGAACGAACAAGTCGCCAGCTGCCGCCGATCGAAGGTGGGACCGACCAGCAAGCGTTGAGATCGGTACACACAATTGCTGCAGGTAGACCGGAGCCGTGTGGTGGAGGCACTTGTATACCATCAGACCCAACTTGAACTGAATTCTCTGCGGGAAAGGAAGCCAGTGAAGTTGCGTCCGCATGAGATCTGATACGGGAGACCAGCCGGGCAGCTGAAGAACAAGACGAGCGGCTGCTCGGAGAATGGATTGGAGCCTGTTGATTTGAAACTGTCTAAGTCCGGCCATGACACCATTACAGTAATCAAGCCGGCTGTGCACGAGTGCTCTGATGAGTGAATGGGCGGAGTCCGTGGTGAGGCTACGGCGGACGACGCGCAGTTGACGGAGATGATAGAAGCATGAACGAGTAAGATGAGAGATGTGTGTTTCCATAGAACTAGTTAGTAACTTACAAGATAAAATTCTTTACTCAATCGACCATAGTGAAATACCACTTGCAATTTTCCTTGACTTATCCAAAGCCTTTGACACTATTGATCACAATATCATTATTGCAAAACTAAAGCACTACGGTATATCTCAGACTGAGCTTAACTGGTTTAGAAATTATTTGTCTGGGAGATCTCAATGTGTACAATTTAACAATGAATTGTCCAGTTTCAAATCTATTACTTGTGGTGTTCCCCAAGGATCTATACTCGGGCCGCTTCTGTTCATAATCTACGTTAATGATCTCTCCAATAGCTCTCTGTTTTTTAAATATTTTCTATTTGCTGATGACACAACTGCTTTCATTTCAGATAAATCTTTACCAGATTTGATACAAAAAACAAACACTGAACTGAATAAATTATCCTTTTGGTTTAAATGCAATAAATTATCTCTCAATGCTGATAAAACTAACTACATTGTATTTCATAATCCTCGTAAAAGGTTTTCCCCAGACAACATAGAACTAACAGTTGATGGCTCTAAAATAGATAATGTTTCAGTAACAAAATTTTTAGGAGTCTACGTTGATCAACACTTAACATGGGCTCATCATGTAAACTATGTTTTCAAAAAAGTTTCCCTGCATTCAGGTATAATTCATCGTCTTTCGTGGTTTCTTCCTAGCAAGGTTTTGCTGACACTGTACTTTTCATTAATATATCCTTTCATTAACTATTGTAATTTTATATGGTGTATCAACTACAGAAGTCGAATAACGAAAATAATGATTCTACAAAAACGTATTATTAGAGCAATTTTTCACCTGCCCAGGAGTCATTCAACCAAAACCACTCGGATAAACAACCATTTGTTGACAATTGATCAAGTCTGTCTATATCAATCAGCAATTTACATGTATAAGTATGCACATGATTTTTCACCCCAATATTCAACGAGTCACCTTTAAAAAGCAGAAGAAGTTCACAACCATTTTGTGCGTTCTAAACACTGTTTCCGTTCAGGATTGATCCGGTCGACACTTGGAATGCACTCGATAAAATTTGTTGGTCCTAAGATCTGGAATTCTCTGCCGCATGACATCAACAAAAGTTCTCTCAGCTCATTCAAGGCTTCTCTGAAAAATTACCTGCTGCACAAGACTTTGAAAGACTTCATACCAATTCAGTGAAGATATTTGCTCTTTTGTAAATTTTTACTTTTTTTTCAATTTTATGTACAGGGTTACAGTCTCGCAGGAACATTTGTTCTTTTTCTGTTGCCCCTTATTTGTTTTTTGTCGAAATTGTGATTTTTTTTTATAAATAAATTTGTAAAAAAAAAAAAAAAAAAAATAAAAAAAAAAAAAAAAAAATAGACAAGCTACTGTCGACCATCACGCCAAGATTACGAACATAAGTGGAGGGCCTGACTGAGACACCAGCGATAACCAGATCCCCCTTCGGACAGAAGCTGAGTCGACCAGGCGAGCCCAACCAGATCACTTCGGTCTTAGAAGGATTGAGTTGCAAGCGATTGCTCGCCATCCAAGTTCCAATCTCGCTGATACATGCAGACATCCTAGGGACCAGATCGGAACAAGACGCTGGCGGGGAGTAATCGTAAATTTGCAGGTCGTCAGCATAAGAATGGACAGAAAACCGATGTTTCGTGGCAATATGTAGGACGTCAGCGGAATAGAGAAGAAACAACAACGGGCCCAGAACGGATCCCTGCGGGACGCCACACAGGACAGAGGTAGGCGTGGACAGAACACCTCCGGAGCGGATGCAGTGGGACCGATCGGTCAAATAGGAACGAAACCATTTGAGAACGACGTCTCCGAAACCATGTCGGTATATATATATATATATTAAAATGGGATCAATAGTTATTTCTGAAAAGTTGTTTAGTAAAAAAAATTTGCCTATCGGCGGAAATCATCTTGATGTATATGTTATAATAAAATGATTGTGTAAATGTAAAATGATGTGTTGAAAGAAAAGCTGAAGAACAAAACAAATTGCAATCCATTGATAGAGAACACGTCGGATTAAAATTAGGTTCATTGAAGCATTATACAACGCAGTTCAATTTCAAAAAACACTCGATAACTCGATAACTTTGAAAGCCGATACTGACCAGCTGACACGCTACACATGGTACATTTTGAATAGAGATACTGTTCAGTAGCTGCTGGTACAAAACTGACCGTCTTTGAAGTGGCACGTATCAGATCTACTTGCATGATCTCACACATTCGGTTTTATTTTTCAATTTCAAACTAAGTCGATCGTTCCTTTCTGTCTATTGTGAAAATAAATCTAACGTGTATCTTTAACCCGTTTAGGACTAAAATTAATAATGAGATTTCTATCAATTTTTTGTTATATCTAAGTTACTTGCTTATGTTTTACCTTTAACAGATTTATTTTTATTTATTTTTTATTTGAAAAAAAAACCTTGAAACTTCTCTAAGCTCGTTTTTCGAACGAACTACTGAAAACGACAGCATTTTCAAACGTCAATTTTTTTTTGTTCTCAACGCAAACCATTATAAAATAAATTTTAGGCTATAAGCAGAAATGCTAAAAATACATGTCTGACTTTATCAATTACACAGTTCAATAAAATCCAAAAATTTAACATTCAATAAATCAGTCAAGCAGTTCATGATAGTCGTTTCAGAACCGGAGTGTGTGGAAGCACCAAAACAATTCCGATGAAGTCGTTTGCCGCACTTGGCACACATGTACAGAGTGTTTTTGCTACAATTTTCCAGCTTGTAGCGACCTTCTGTTTTCATCTTTTTAAGATTGTGACCTTGGCCATCATAACGAATGTCTGGTAAAACATTTTTTTATGCAACAACCCGACAGTTGCTGAATCTTCCTTATCGTTTTGTTTGTTCAACCATGCATGAATTCATTTAATTGGTATAAAACAATTTAAATAGCTCATAGGGGTTTTTTTTTCAAACAAAGCACTATTGTGGTGTTTCAAACTCGTTATTAACTGTTTTAAAAGTGGCGATTCAAATGACTCTTTTTTCCAAGTGCATTTCAATCGTTTTGGCGTTTTCGTTGCGTGGCATGGAACTGACCGTATTCGCGACCCCCATTTCTTCACCCAAAGAACTGACAAAGTCTAATCCTATCTCATCATTAGTATAATCAACTTCTACATTCCCGGACATATCAAAGGAATAACATTTCCTTCTTTCTTTTGCTCTTCATCAGTCACGTGTTCTGATGCGTCGGGTGGAAGAATGACAAGTATGTCAACCTCAATGCTATCATCATCAAGAATTAGTTCCATAGCTTCTTTCAACGTGAAAAATCTTTCTGTTTAACGCCTTTCATTGTAAACGTTCCAAGCATTTCATTCAAAGAATGAGTACATTCCCTTTCCATATTTCAAACTTTTGTTATGATAACTTTGATGAAATTAGCACATTAAATTTTTAAATTAATATCGGTCGAAAATCTTAATAATGCTCACATTCTAACCCAGATTAAACTACTTAATACAAATAAAAAAAATTTTTAAAACATTTTATACAGAGTATTGAAGCTTTCTTAATATAAAAAATCTTTTAACACAAAAGAAATTATAGCTTAATTTTAGGCAACGCCAAGAATAAGTGTGTTCGTAAAACCTACGATGGTCTAAAACGGCTTCAACCTGCAATTGCATTATAGTTAGGATTATTTCAAAACACATGTATGTGATATCCAGCACGCCAGTTTCGGACAAATTTTGGAAAAGTATCTACGATTACCACCCTCACTCCCCAGTCATCAGCTATTATAGGAAGAAAAAGTGTTTAAGATTCTCAAAATATTATCAAATGGGTGGGATTTTTAAACATAGCCCCAAGGTCGGAGCAAATTTTCTCAACGGCAAAAAAACCGGAGGCGAACTTTCCGTAAACCGTGTACCTCATCCTCCCATGCAGAGAACTGTTTCAAGCTCCTGCTAGTTTTAGTCCCGCCCTTCAGGCTCGCCCTACGCTATGTCACTGTAAAGAGCTGGACTTTATATGATGAGCGGTTATATAAACCGCAATTTTGAAGCCATTTTACCTAATTGCATCCATCTTTATATTTCAGCACGTTTGTTATATTATTCAAAAAAATTATGTTTGAAAAATTGATTTTTGGGTAGAGCGATTTATAAGATTTTTCTTTAAAAAAAATGGTTTCTAAGTGTCGGTCAAAATCAGCAAAATTCGCTCTTGGTAAACTGGTAAGTGAAATTTGTATTTTTTTTATAACAAATGTAAAATATAAACACCCAACCTAGACTAAGATGTTTAATATTTTTAAATGGTTTTATTTAAGTTAACTGTGTGTTGTCGCTGGCGCACGCAGACAACAATAGACAAAAGGGGGCGGGAGCAGAGGCAGACGGATAACTTTCAGAACAGGTTGTCTTGCCTCATTAGGAGTGGATGGGTTGAAAAGCTTTGTTATCATAGGCAAAGCGTTTTTAAGAATAATTTTTCTAAGTCTGTCATGTTTTTTAATCCTAAATTGTTTATAAAAATAAGTTAGTGGTTACTTACTTGGTTCATTGGGTTGAGTCTAACAAATTGATTTTCCGAGGTTGAAATTGTTTTAATTTCATGTAGAAACTGTAATTTTATTTTTATAAGCTTATTTAAAATTTTTATTATTTAATAATTGACAATAATTGTAAATGAAATCGAGCGACAATTAATATTTTTATTTAAAACTAGCAGTGCCCGTAGCGGCTTCGCTCGCATGAAATTAGAGAGTTTGAACCGTGCATCCATAGTAGAGATCAATTTTTTAGGTCTGGGCTCGGCCCGTCGACAACTTAGCCCAGCCCGTTTTAAAAACCCAAAATCCTGGCCCGGCACAGCCCGTCTGAATTAGGCCCGGCCCATTCTTACAGGCCTAGAAGTTCTATATACTTGATGAAAAACTTCGGCCCGTCCCATTCTTACAGGCCTAGAAGTTCTATATACTTGATGAAAAACTTCGGCCCGTCCCACCTTGACTTTAGGTTTGGCCCGGCCCAACTGAAGACCCTAAAATCACTAAAATATCTATATACTTGGTGAAAAACCTCGGCCCGTAGCGGCTTCGCTCGCATGAAATTAGAGAATTTAAATCGTGCATACATAGTAGTGTATTGCACGGATCAATTTTTTAGGTCTCGGCTCGGCCCGTCGACTACTTGGCCCAGCCCGTTTCAAAAACCGAAATTCCGGCCCGGCACGGCCCGTCTAATATGGGCCCGGCCCGTTTTTACAGGCCGAGAAGTTCTATATACTTGATGACAAACTTCGGCCCGTCCCACCTTGACTTCAGGTTTAGCCCGGCCCGTCTGAACACCCTAAAATCACTAAAATGTCTATATACTTGGTTAAAAATCTCGGCCCGTCCCACCTTGATTTAAGGTTTGGGCAGGGCCGTATGAAGACCCTAAAATAACGGCTTGGCCCGTCCGTCCGGTGATAAACTGAACTCATCTACTTTCAACCTGCACAAAACCTCAAAATACTAATTTTCACATCAGTAGGACTTACAGTTTTTGAGTAGCAGTTTTTGTAGCATTAACAGTTTTTGAGTAGAAGCTACTTTAAAAACCAAATAACCCAATTTTCCAACCCACATTTGAGGTCCGGGAAACCAAATTTGTAAAAATTGGTGAAACACGTATATCTTTATTTTTAGAAAAGAAACTAAATAATAATTTTTACATCTGTGGTATTTACTGTTTTTGAGTAGCAGTTACTATAAAAGACAATTAGCCCTATTTTCCACCCCACATTTGAAGTCCTGGAAACCAAATTTTCAAAAAATGCTAAAACACGTATTTCATTATTTTTGGAGTAGAAACTAAATACTAATTTTTACTCCTGTAGCATTAACAGTTTTTGAGTAGAAGCTACTTTAAAAACCAAATAACCCAATTTTCCAACCCACATTTGAGGTCCGGGAAACCGAATTTTCGAAAAATGGTGAAAAACGTATCCTTTTATTTTTCAAAAAGAATCTATATACCAAATTTCAAAATCTCCTCATTTTTGGTTTTCGAGATATACATTGTTTTAGAAAAAAGTTTGTTTTCCAGTTTTTTCCCCTCAGGAGCAAAATTTTCAAAAATCCTTTTTTAGCGGATGTTTAAGCTATAAAAGTAATATAAGTTCCAAATTTCACGTTCCTAGGATGAGGCGTTTGAGCTCGGCGTTGATTATCAGTCAGTCATCAGTCAGTCAGTCAGTCAGTCAGTCAGTCAGTCAGTCAGTCAGTCAGTCAGTCAGTCAGTCAGTCAGTCAGTCAGGACATGTTCTTTTATATATATAGATAAATGTTTGAATGTATGTATGTATGTATGTATGTATGTATGTATGTATGTATGTATGTGTGTGTATGTATGTGTGTATGTATGTATGTGTATGTATGTGTGTGTATGCGTGT
>OZ022240.1:9168806-9236306 GCA_963978895.1 Erpobdella octoculata | reverse complement strand
TAGCCTATTTTTGAACATTATTTAAAATTGCCACACTGGTTAGAAATCTTTTGCTTTATAAATATGTTTTAATGAGTCTTACCAGATTTGGTTTTAGGCAAAATTTTCAGGACCCTACCCAAATCGAAACACCAACATTTGAAACAAATTACTAAACACTTTAGCTTTCAAAAACAGCTCACAACCGGGGAAGAGAGTATTTGCCGGTAAGGCATTAAAAATTCAGTAAATATGCCAGTAAATATCGTCTCTCAAATCAGTGGCTTCTTTTTTGTCAAATTAGCTTCGACGTATTTCTCCATTGGAGTTTTGTCCGTTTTTAAATCATCGGTTGCTTCATCCGAGTCAGATTCGTCACTAAAATCTAGCCCTGAATATTCGGTGCCGTCGTCTGTTATGGAGGCTTCCGTTTCAGAACCGTCGCTGTATGGGTAAAAGCCATCGCTGTTATTGCCATTATTATAATCATCATCATCACTTTCATCCTCATCGTTTTGCATTTTGTTTTCAACATTCTTTCCATCTTCTTTAGTTTTGTTGTCGACGTCCAAACCGACTGTATTACTGTCACCATCTTTGCCAGGCTCGTCATCACCATCTTTGCATG
This sequence comes from Erpobdella octoculata, assembly GCA_963978895.1. Taxonomy (NCBI): domain Eukaryota; kingdom Metazoa; phylum Annelida; class Clitellata; order Hirudinida; family Erpobdellidae; genus Erpobdella; species Erpobdella octoculata. The sequence continues at coordinate 9,235,699 of OZ022240.1, read as the reverse complement.
GTTCATCTTGAACATCTTTGCAAGGTTCATCTTGAACAACTTTGCATGGCTCATCATCATGACCGTCTTTTTTGTTTCCGCAATTGTTTGTGTCACCATTGAGGAGCTCAAGAAATTTCTTCATTTCCTGCTGTGCTGTTCTGTATTCCTCCTGTGCTGCTCTGTATTCTTCCGCCATCAATTCATTTTCTGTTTCGAACTCATACTCTTCTGGGTCAAACCCAATGTCCTCCAATGACGTCCGGAGGCGGTCCACGAGCTCAGACTTTACTTTTTTATCACTGAGCTCTCGTTTTCTATGTTCCCGCCTCAACTCGAGTATCAAGAGCTCGTCCAATGCTTTCAAAACCATTCTTGTAATATCACTTCTGATCACCAGTGTTATATTCTCGGCAAATCGTATTACAGGTCCAGAAGAATGGTTTTGTAGTTTATTGGATGATAATAAATAAAGCTTGGTTACTTAATTGATAAATATTTATGATTACTTAAACACATTTTTAATAAACACATAGTTTTATTATATTTGAAGAAACAAGAACTGGGTTTCAATGTAAATAAGTAAGGTGATCTCATTGATCTCTTAAAGAAATCGTAACTAAATGGTTTGCTTAGATGACAAAATGATTTAACGTGTTCAGGAAGTTATACAAATAGTAAAAGCTTTTAAGCTAATGGAAAGTTTCATTGATAAGTTTAACTAAGTAACAAATAAATATTAAAATTTTTAAAATACAAAATTAAAAAAGTGCCAAAATTGTTTTTATGGCACAACTGCGTTAATGTTTATCTTCTTGTGATGAGCATCTTGGTAATTTTCATTGACTCTTCTCTGAAAGTTAAATAATTAATGCTATTTTCAACCGCTAAATGATAAGCAGGATAATAGTATCCATTAAGGTTGCTATCGTAGCAGATGTTGTACCACCATGCTCCTTTTTTTATTACTGCACAGTTCCCATTTGTGTATGCATCATTGTCAACATCATAAGTTGTAAACATCATGCCATTGTGGTAAGACATTGAGTCACCTAAATGGGTAATATTTTTTAGATGAGTGAATGCATTATAAATAACTAGCGGGGTACCCGGCGTTGCCCGGGTTTCTTAGAGGTTTGTCTACCGTTTTTCTCTCTCACTCCCGTTTCTCTCCCGCTTGCTCTCCCGCTCCCGGTCGCTTTCCCGTTCCCGCTTGCTCTCTCGTTCCCGGTCGCTTTTCCGATCCCGGTCACTTTCCCGATCCCGGACGCTTTCTCGTTCCCGGTCGCTCTCTTTTTCCCGATCGCTTTTTCCCTCTCGCACGCTTTTATTTTTATTATTAAAAATTTTCCCGTTTGTTCTCTTATTAGCTTTATGTTGGTGAGGAAATTATTGTATTCTCTTTTGTGCATTTAAATAAAAGCGTGTTTTTAATAATTTTTAATAGTATTATTTAAAATATAAAAAATTAGGAAAATAAAAACAACATAATAAATTTATAGAAAAATTTATAGTTGCCAATAATTACACTACCAAGATATTTGTGTAATCATGTAATAGTAAGAACTCAGTTAAAATTTAACTATACACATAATGGTAAATTATTAGCATACCAGCAGTTCCTGAATACCCAGATACTGTCAACTTGTAACTGCTATTTTGTGGACCAACAAGGAATTTAGCATATTCTGCAAACGCAAGTGATCCATCAAATGTCTCCAATTCAATTCTCAATTTGTATTGTCTTGAATTGGTCATACATGAAATAAGGTAGTTACCTGTTCATTTTAATATTTGTTTTAATTGTTAGCTTTATCAAAGTAAACACTATATTTGTTGCATTTGTTAATATTGAAGTAAATGTATTTGAAAAAATAATGACAAACCAACCAAACCAATATTCTCCATTTATATTTCCAAATCCAATTTCATAATCCACCCATCTTTTGTAAAAATCTACCGATCCATTATTTCGTTTTTGTATAACCTGAATTAAAAACCCAATGAATGAAAACATTTAGCTTGAATAAAACTAAACCATTACTGTAAATTTGGTTCCGTTTTCTGAAATTTGACAATAAACAGGATATGTTTTGTTGTCAATTTTGATCCAATATACGCCACTATCTTTTGGACCAGTGGCTGGTACATCATTACAATCTGAATAATCTATAGACAAAGTATATCAATGTTTGAAATAAGAAAATTATTTAAAAAATGTTCAATATTACTATCATTGGAAAATTTAGCGGTCCATCGCCCACAACTTACTTCTAAAATAACATATTGATCCTAGTTGCTGAACCACCTTAAATAGAAACAAGAAATATTTTAAAAAAATATGTTTCAAATTCAATATACGTTGGCACCTTATACCATTTTAAAAATCCAACTTTTCGTTATCCAATCAAGTTTAATTTTGGAGCGTTTATTTTTCACTGCGGATTTTACATACTATATCATTTTAGATTAATTGGACAAAATATAAGTCGATTATAAAATAAAAATATTTAAACCATTAAAAAATTTTAATTAAAAATTTTATTTTTGTGTTTGGTTTAAAAAACGATATTTAATTTTCGGTTTCAGTACTTTATAATAACATATTTGTTTATTTTATATTGATTTTAAAATGGCTTATTATTTTAATTTTCACAATCGAGTTCAAATTTTGTGGGTTCCAGGTGCGCAACAAGAAATTTTTTTCGAGGGGAGGGAGCCGTGGGAAGAAACTGATTGGTAAGGAGTTTTAAGTGTGGAATTAAACCAACATCGAACAAACTATTGTAATTCATATTTCTAAGTTATTTTTATTTCAATTAATGCTGACACATTTCGGAGAAAAGCTCTCCATTTTCAAGGCAAAGGAAACATGTAAACACAACAGAGAACAGAAAGTTTATAAGCCAAAAGAAAAGAGATATTGCTCAATTAATTCGAAAAGCGAAAGAAGATAAATGAACAATACAAACAAATAATAATAAGTAAATAAATAAATAAATCATAAGGGGGGAAAATACGATCTATTTCTTTCGATGGTGAGCGATATTCAATGAGTTAGTGGTTTCTATGAATAAATTATCCTCGTAGTTCTCATTCACCATTAATCGGGCGAAATTTTTAAGACACCCTGTATTTCTTAATTTTTAAGATTGTTTATATCGCCGGTTTATTTGTTTTTGTATTATAGCTTATAGTCCTTTACACCAGGTGTTTTAAGACAATGTTTATAGGATATAAATCTAATCTATTTAACCAACTTACTTGAGTTGTTGGTAAAAGAGTGTGTTATGCTTTTTAATTGAAATGTATACTCACTCTAAATGTCTTGTGTATGAGTTCAAAGAAAACTGTGATCAATTGATTTTGTTAAACAAAAATTTTGATTTCATAAAAATTTTTTTTACATTGCGAGTGAAAAATTGCTCATCGTTAAGGAGTTGACCTTGTCGTGGGTTTGGCTTAATTTGGATCTTAAGTTGAGCAGCAATTCGAGAACAAGATACTGCAACATAAAAACCCCACGCTCACATCCTAATAAATAATACTTTTTTGACATTTACTATTTATTATTATTATTATTATTAAATTTTTAATTATAGTTGAAACGAAAGAAGCTATTTTACTGTTGCTCTCTGTTTCCTTGGTTACGAGTTAAGTTTAATACAGCTGGGTTGACTCGATTTTCGTAAAAACGTATCGGCAGCAAAAAGTCTTTAATAATATAATATTATTTAGAAATTTATTATTTATTTGTTTTTTGTTTATTTTTTATATTTATACTTATAATAATGAACAATACAATTTTTAATTATAGCTGACACAAACGACGCGATTTTTTTCTCTACATCTCTCTGTTTTCTTCGTGACGGGTATATTTATTATAACTAATAAATCCCAGCTCAAATTTCGTAAACAATTATCGTCAGCTTTTTTATTTGATTTTTTTAAATATTATTTAATTAATCATATATTATTTATTTATTTTATAATTTATTTAAAATCAAGTTAAATTAAAAGACTAAAACTCAATATTTATTAAAAATATATATTCATTTTATATATTATATTAGAGATGCACCGATACTATCGGTATCGGAATCGGCAGTATCGGCAGTATCGGCCTTTGTTCAGGTATCGTTATCGGCATGGTGAAATTTTTAGGATCATTGACCGATACTGATACTTTTGATGACATAGGATTCAACGTCTAATGTTAAGACTATTATCAAAGATTCTAAAAATATAAGATTCACCACTGATGTATGGACTAATGTTTCAAATCACTCTTTCATCAGCCTTAACGAAAAATATTCTCTGAGTTGCGTAGAGCTAGCAGGATTACAAAGGTAATTGAAAATGCAATCCATGATTTTGAAATTCCTTCGCATAAAATTCATCTTTTTGTTAGGGATAATGGTGCTTACATAGTAAAAGGCATTTCAGAAACTGCATATACTGGCTTGTCATGTTTTTTGCATACTCTACAATTAGTCATTTATGATGTTCTTTTTGAACAAAGGATGATAAAGGATGTCATTGCTAATTGCCAAAAATTGTTGGACATTTTAGCCATTCTTCACTAGCTTGTAACAAATAAATAATTAAATATTGAAAAGTATCGCTATCGGTAACGATATCGGCATCGGCCTCTCATAACATGAGTATCGGTATCGGTATCGGCCATATTTATGGTATCGGTGCATCTATATATTATATATGTATAATAATTTTAAGTCATAAAACTAATCATCAGAGAGGTAGATTTTTTGTACAGCGCTTTTTGGTTAAGGCTTCTATAGCTGAGTTGCCTCGTCCAACCACATATCGCCAGCAAAAAACGTTGTTCTCGTCGACTTAAAAATCATTATTTATTTAAAATATTTATTTATTTGATAGATTATACATCTTTATATATTTTAAGTCATAAAACTAATTATCCGAGGTAGTCTTGTTGCACAGCGCTATAAATTAAGCGGACAGAATCAGTGAGTGACGCTGGGGTATTATACCATAGATTTCTGATTAATTTCATTTTTATTTTCCGTGAATTCTTTTATAGCATTCTGATTGAAATTTAAGGGTTCTGAAGATGGCTCAGCAAAATCGGGCCAATAAATTCTTTTTTTTAATAAATTATTTTCAATGTCTCAATTCGTTGAAAACAACGGAAAACGTTTTAAATGCCAAATGGGCTATGATAATCATTCGATCATGTTACAACGAATATATATATATATATGAATTTTAGAGTTTGTCGGCTTTTCATTTACTGCTTTTTTTTGAAACAACATTTATCTGTATTTATATATGTATACATTTATATAATTGTGTTTTTATTTTTAAAAATAGACAATTTTTATTTCGAACAAAAAATTGTCTATTCAGAAATAAATCCTGCTTTTAATAGAATGCATTGTCATAAGGAAAAAGCCTAATTTTCAAAATTTAGGTGGACTGGATGACGGGAATTTAGTTAAATTTCGTTTTCAAGGTTTACAAACGTTTAATCAAACAATTAAGCTATCAAGCTAGCAAACAGACAAGCAATATCAGCGGTAACAATAATATGAAGGATTAAAAAATATCAAGAAAAATTAAACAAAATCTGAGTCACGCGGGTTATACCAGTTAGTAGCTCAAATTATTTTTTTTTTATTTTAAGTTTTACAAAACCTTTTTGGATCATTTGTTATTTTTAAATTTCGATACAATTGATAGAAATGTACCGCATTTAAAATTATCTTATTTTTTATTGAAGTTTATAAACATTTTTAGCTCAAATATTAAATAATTTTGTATTTAACGGTTTTAATTTGTTTCATCAAAATTTAGTTTTGGGTCTTAAAAGCTGATTGATCTTGATGAGTTTTGTTGTTTGTTAATTATTATTTATTGTCAATCTATTAAAGTTTACTTACTTGATAATATACTCCAGTCATTTTGCCAATACTGTTATTTAGGTTGTTTCCAGGACATGGCTTATCAAACAGTTGACATTTTCTATTTAATGACTTGTAATTAAATCCCATGCATATTGGGACTTTTCCAGCAAGTGGACGACTTTCAATATAACAATAAAAATGGAAGAATATTAGTTCATAAACAAATTATTGATAAAATTATTTGAACTAAAAAAATGAAAATAGTTACCTGTTATCAAAAGAAATTTCTTGATCACTGCCAATAGAAGCACAGTAATTTGCACATTCAACTTCTGATGACAATGTTGCTACACTTATTGGTGGCAAGGTGCAAGTTGCAATTTTTTTCCCTTCGTCCTCCCATCGACATATTGCAAAATTTCTCATTACATTTTTTGACCAACATACATTTGATACTGCTAAGTACCAAGCAATTATTAGTGGTTTCATATTTGCAATATTAGTTTTAAGTTAAAAGTTGGGGTTGACAAATATATGCACTGCCGATTTCCGTAGTTATGAATATTTTATCTAACAAACGAGGTACAAAGCTTTCAGTAGACAATTTTTCATAATATGAATTAATGAGCTGAATATGCCAAAAAACATTTTGTGATTTTCAAAGAGATTCATGTTTGTGGATATCTTTTGTGACACATATCAAAAGGTGACAATCAGAAAACGATACCACCTGTCTGAATTTGAAAAACATCCTAGCTCGTTTAAACTGAACACATAGAAATGTATTTATACTCACTGAAAACGTACATTAATAAAAATATAAAACTAAAACTAAAGTAAATAAAAATAAAATAATATAAAAATATCAGTAAAAATAAAAACACCAACAAAATTAAAATCAAAAAATCTAACGCAAGCGCAAACGTAGTGTTATTTGAATTGTGATTTCAGTATCAACTTCACAACGCATATTACAGCACTTTTATTAACTTGCTCTGTTGTTTGTTTGTTGTTTGTTTCATCGCAAATGTTGAAAACACTGCTTCCTGTCCGATCACCGAACTTAAGCAACGTCGAGCCCGGTTAGTACCTACTAAATGCGTGACAAGCCCTAAAACATATTTGGCATGCAAATGTATATCCGGTGACAATACATTAATCCCTTTTAAGATAAAAAAATCTTTAAAAAATGAAAAATAATAAAAAAATAACAAAAAATATTTTTTTAAAACAACGCTGGTATAAAAATGTACCGAAAACTTAAAAATAATATTTGAGTAAACGTAAGAAAATGTTTTGAACAAAATTTTTATCTTCCAACCGAAAACTTTAGTTCAAAAAATTGTATTACGTACACAGAAAACCTCAACAAGAAATGTCTTCTATCTTTCACTCTACTGACGGTACGCAACTCACACAGCCCTCTGAATTTGCAAATGCTTTCAACGCATACTTTTCTAATATAGATCTGGAACTTGCTAAAGAAATTAAACAAAACACTACGTTTGACAGTTATTTTCTAAATCCTTCTATTCAATTATGCAACATTCTGCCTATCATTTCAAAAAAAATTAAAAAATTTGTTGGAGAAATAAAAGTATCTCACAGTTGCGACATGATGACATCGACCCAACCATTGCAAAATTTTTTATTCCTCAGATTTTTCAACTTTTGGCTTATATGATTAACTGCTCCTTACCTACTGAAAAATTTCCAAATAAACTCAAACTGGTTAAAGTTATTCCACTCTTTAAATCTGACAAGAAAAGCAGTATTAGTGACTATCGTCCTGTAGCAGATTTGCCATATTTCTCTAAATACTCTGAAAATATTCATGTATATTCTGTTACAAAGCTATTTTTCTAAATACTGCCTAACTACAAAAAACCAATTTGGTTTTGAAAAAAACATTTTATTTACATGCCTCTTACAGTAATTTATTCTAAAATACCTGATGCCATTGATTCAGGTAATTACACAGTTGGAATTTTTTAGACATTGCAAAAGCATTTGACACAGTATTAGTGCCGGAGAATTCTATTGTGATTTATTGTGTTTAATTAGAATAATTTAATTAGATTCAATTAGAACGACATTCTGATTAAAAATTAAATACTATGAAGTGCGAAGCATTGTCTTAGAATGGTTTGAAAACTTCTTAAATGACATAAAGCACCAAGTCTACTTCAATAATACAACTTCAAGCTATTGTAATGTACTTGGCCAACTATTGTTTATAATTTATATAAATGATTTGTGTTCTGTATCCAATCTCCTCGAATTTGTGCTTTTTGCTGGTGATACAAATGTTTTTGCATCTGGTAAGAATTTACCCAATTTAATAAGTGAAATAAACAACGAGTTTACAAAAGTTTACGAATGGTTTTGTGTCAATAGGTTGACCTTAAATTTGAAGAAAACAACTTACCTTATATTCCATACCAGAAACAAACAAATTTGTTCAAATTCTTTTATTTTGATAAATGGTTCATGTATGAATCTGGTTCTTTTCTGCAAATTCTTTTGCGTCATAACTACCGAACACCTAACTTGGATGAATCACATCAACTATGACAAGTCGAAAATCTCAATAAACACTGGTTTTCGTTCAAAAATTTGTAACTTTGTATCAAAGAAAACTTTAAATATTCCACTATTCTAGTTTCAATAAGATTTTTGAAGACACTATATTTGTTCAAGAAAGACTAGAAGACTTATCTGATCAACACCTAAATGTTTTTGTTGTTTTTCTAAAAAGAATAATTTATTTTAATTTGTGTCGTTTTTTTAATATTTTGGGCAGTCCACATATACTGTTATAAAATTGATGTCTGTACTCGGGTTCTTTAAAAAATGGTCGTTAATTTATTAGAAGTTAATATGCCTTGCTCAATAACTATAATTGAAACTTGAGCACTTGCGTAAACTTAAATAAAACTTACTATCAATCATGTCAAGTTCAGGAGCGGAGCCAAAACGTTTTTCGGGGGGGGGGGGGGCGCTGTGAGAAACGGATTAGTAAGGTGTTTTAATAAGAAATGTAGGACCCACAAAAGTCAAAGCTTAACGGAAATTTCAGCAATCAGTTTTTAAACACAAGATTATCGTCAATGCAATATACTTATGTTTTTGAAAGACTAGAAGACTTAATACCTTAAGACAAGTTTTAGATTGGTAGTTTCCTTATCTCCACAGACCAGAACTAAACCCTACATTTTGTTAACACCATCCATCGGCACATCAGTCTTCTTTTTAAACAGATCCGACCAATTTCTGGTTGCTGTATTACTTTCTTCAAATTTGTTTGATGCTGAAAAGTTAACCAACATCAAACGCGGCAAAAGCAACCGTCTTTGATTCACGGTTCAAGCAATTGTTTTCAAAAATTCCTTATATTTCAGGATTTGCCAGCTTTTTTATTGCAAATTTCTCTTTTAGACAAAGTTTTTTGAATTTATATAGATAATTTTTTTAAATACTTGTCTTTGATTTGTTTTAAAACATAGATAGTTATTAATTTCAATTAGAAAACAAATTTTTTCATACAATTTTCAAACATCAATAAAATGCATTGTCATAAACAACAAGCTTATAACTAAAATTTACAAATTTCAGCTCGATTGAATGACGGTAAATTAAGTTTCACTTGCAAGGTTTGCAAACATTCAAGCAAGCAAGTAAGTAATGCAGCCAGGATTTAAAATGGGCAAATAAATAAATTGAAATTAGGAATTGTATAATTTTTCATATTTTCAATTTAAAAAGATAAATGCTCTCTGGTTTGTTGAAATGAAAAAGTTTATTGCGAATTACGTTTTTTATTGGAAGCTCTTCACTCGCTCATTCATTTTAATCTTTGTTTACATGTTATATAGGTAATTGTTAGTTTTGGAAATTGCTTTGACGCCCTTATTGACAATTCACCGAGGCAACGTTGTCACCAGGTGCAAATGACAACATGGGTAAACCGGAATGTATCCCGTGAATGTTGCACATTTTTACACTTACAAACGTTCCGTAAATAAAACTAGATATTTGTGAAAATTACGTTCCATAAGTTCCAATACATATTCGTGAACATTTCACTTATGCGAATTATAAAAACTACGAATACACTATATTCGTGCAAATTATATTTACTCACTATAAACACTCGAAAACCAAACAAATTTAAGCCAATCCGGTGCACTTGTAAATTTATTTGAACGTTGGTACCGATCATAAGCATTTAGAACCGCTTGAAGAAACAAAGAACCCTTCATTGGAATTGAAAGCATAACAGAACAGCAATCAAATATAATTGAATATTAATAATAATCATCCAAAAGAGAACAGAAATAAAATATAATTGAATATAAATAATAATCATCCATTGTGATGACCCGCAAATAATGTCTAAAGTTCACAAAGGACAATTGCAGCGCCACATAACAGCATAACTTACGCATATACATAACATACATACATACATACATACATACATACATACATACATACATACATACATACATACATACATACATACATACATACATACATACATACATACGTACATACACACATACATACATACATACATACATACATACATACATACATACATACATACATACATACATACATACATACATACATACATACATACATACATACATACATACATACATACATACATACATACATACATACATACATACATACATACATACATACATACATACATACGTACATACACACATACATACATACATACATACATACATACATACATACATACATACATACATACATACATACATACATACATACATACATACATACATACATACATACATACATACATACATACATACATACATACATACATACATACATACATACATACATACATACATACATACATACATACATACATACATACATACATACATACATACATACATACATACATACATACATACATATATACATACATACATACATACATACATACATACATACATACATACATACATACATACATACATACATACATACATACATACATACATACATATTCTTTCCTCCTGATCCTATTCCCTTTCTCGTGGTAGATACACGTGGCGCCACAACCTTTCAGATATAGTAAACTGGAAATAAATTTTTTTTATTAAATTTTGTTAAAACATCAATGTTTAAATTGTAGGTAATATGTCTAATTACTCAACAGCACAAGGTGTCAAATTCAAAGTTTAACGTGATCTAAATAAAAGTTATAAAACCAGGTGGGCTACAAAAATAATCCTGCAGTTTTAATTAAACATTGCTTGACAAAATCCCCTATCGTGAACAGTTTTAAGGTTTCATCTATAGTTTTTTTTTAATTTTATTATGTTTTATTTAAATTAAGTCTAATAAATCTGAAGATTTACTAAAACGCATTGTCATTGACAAAAATTGAATACATAATATTTCAGCAAGATTGGATGATGGAAAGGGCTTCAGTATTTGGTCAAACCGTGAAGAAAACAAACTAAGGAAAACGTGGTAAAAAGAAGGAACTTTGCAGCAGCAAATAAATTTGCGAAAGACATTAAAAACCCCTCTATTATGCAGCCTGCTTATTTTTTTAATATCTTCTTGCAGCATCATACATCGTGCTCTGCTAGCGGTCGGTATAATGGACTCGTTGTAAAACAGTAAGGTCCTGCGTTTGATGCGGAATTGTGCGCATTATGCGAAAATCGCACAATTGTGCGCAATTTTTATCCGATCCAAATATGTTCAAATAAAATATTTTATTTGATGTGCACTCATTCGCAAGTGCGCGCAGGAACAAATATTATTTGAAAAAATCGCGCACAATTTCGCACAAAAAACCGAATAATTGCGCTAATAAAATGTTGGTGCAACAAAGCCCATGAGTTTTATAATATTTTCAAGTACCTCTGATTTCAAAGTTCACAAAAATTTTCTTGACTGTTTGTTGTGAATTTTACTGAATAATTTCATTTTTTCATAAAGTGATCAGTCAGCAGTTTTATTTATTTTGTTATTTATAAAACATTTTGTTATTCATTTTATTTGGATGGATGTTGAGACTGTAAATTATATTTCACAGAAGAAGTTATAGCTTTTTTGCCTATTTTGAAATATTTATTACAAAGATTGCATTTCGCCGTGTAACCATCGTTGGATTTACTTCTCTTAAAATACCTCCATAACATGTTACTTGACTTTTTATTATAATTACTCTCGCTTCCTACACTGAAACCGCTAACATCATCCTCCAAACCAGTCGCTGACATTGAGAAATTTCAAGAGAATTTAAAGAATTTCATAGCAAGCTAAAATGGACGACAGAGAAGAGAAGTGGAAAAGAAAAATAGTAACTCAATCGTATGAGTGTTGTCGGTGTCGGCAAGACAGAAACAAGAAATTTTTTTAGAAATTTTTGTATGACGAAAAGTTTCAAATAAAAATGAATTTTTGTCAAAAATTAAAAATAATAATTATTTATATTAATTTTCAAAAGAATTGTAATTAAAAAATGCTTATTGACTCACCTTAAAAAAATTTGGTATACAATTTTTAATTCACATCAAATAATCGCAAACAATTTTTAAAATAATTGCAAACAATTGCAAATAATGCGAACAATTGTGCACATATGCGCATTGTTCGCTATTTATTTGAAATTATTCACTGTGCGCACAAATTGTGCGCATTTATTTGAAAATTGCGCATTCAAATAAATAAAAATTTGTGCGCTATTCGCAATTGTTCGATGGTGCGAATAATTTTTTTATTTGATTTGATTTCATTCGAATGCGCACAAAACAGTCAAACGCAGGTGCTTATAAAACAGTCGCGTTAACTTAAAATTATATTGAAAAACTGTCGCAATCTGAGTCATCGAACCTCTGGATGTTTTTGTTTATTTGTTCATAACACGTAGGTTGTGTCCATTGTTTTCAGTTAGTGCTTTTAAAAGTCGATTAGTGATTACTCTCCACCGGATTATGGCTCACTCTGAATAAAAGATTACTATTTGTTTACCTGCACTGTTTGACTGCTTTAATTTCACAACAGATGAAATTAAAAAAAAACCATTGAATGATATAAAATACTGAGCAAACTAACATAACCTTGACTGGCCACCAACCAAAGTAAAAGTCAGATTTGATTACAGCATGACACAATCAAGAAAATATCATTTGCCGTTTCTTAGTTGAATTTGCTTCCGCAGTAGAAACATTATGTTTGTAAAAAAATGTAAAAGTTTGATAATTTATATAGCGCCTTTTCCAGAGTTGTTCAAAGGCGCGGTTTTTTTTACATGCCCCACGGAGAGAACGATTTTACTCCTCTAAGTTTCCGTTGACATGGGCTACTAGGCAGTGAGTGGGAGCCGAACCGTGAAGCTCTCATATTCAAGGCCAACACTCTACCAACTCATCTCACCTTGCACCTTTAATAACATCTGCGTTTTTATTTATCCCACGAGTGCTGCAGTTAACAAAAAAATCTGCTAAATTGAATTATAATATGTACTTTACCTAATAACCTTATGTAGAAATCTTTTTCGTTGAAAAATGAAATAATTTTCTTACATTTTTGATTGGAAACAAACGTTCCGAAACACAAAAATTCTATCAGTGATTCGATTACATAATTCAACTGAGTTCATAAACAACTTTTTTTTAAATTTCAAACTTGTCTTGAATGGCTTAAAGGCGCGTTTACACAGGCAAAGATTCGCTGGCGCCAAATGTCAATGTCGGGGCATCTTTGCGACAGTGAGGGTTTACACGAGACAATTTCAATACGCATTTTGTCGGGGCTATTTCTGTGCGTGGGTGCGTTTTGCTATTTTTGCTCTAGTTTATTTCGCAAAAATGTATTAAAAAAACTTTTATTATAAATTTTAATTATGGAAAATTTAACAACTTATTTAGTATTCAATTTGACATCAATTAACTTTAAACTGTTGAAGAAAAGAATCGCGTTTAAAAATAAAGAAACTTAAAATACAACTTCTCCAAAATTTTGAAAAAATTTTAAAATTTTAATTTTTATAATAAAATAAAAATTTAAATTATTTAAAGTGACTTTAACTAGGCTATTTTAGAAGAAATATCGAAGAGCGGTCAAGTAAAAATTTAAATTATTAAAAGTGACTTTAACTAGGCTATTTTAGGAGAAATATCGAAGAGCGGTAAAGTGACGTTTTAAATATTAATTCTTATAAAAAAATATATTTTCAATAAAATATAAAATTGTACAAAATTGTTTTAAATAATTAAAATTTATAAAAAAGTATTAGTTTTTGTGTTGCGGAATAGTCGACCAATCAAATCGTTTATCTAATAAGTAATGTGTCTTGCGCGTATGAATTATTCACTTGTCACATTGAAAGTTGGAAGGCAACTAACATTAAAAATCTTGGCTGCGTGAGAGCGTTTACACGTGCATTTTTTCTGACTTTAGGCGACATTGACATTTGGCGCCAGCGAAAATTTGCCTGTGTAAACGCGCCTTTAGACTATATAAATGAACTCAACATTGTAGTTAAAAACTTCATCTTTTAATTTCAATTGTGATTATCTGTCAGAAACTGTTGTTGTCAAAATATTCCGTATTTGATTTGATTGTTTCAAAAAAATGTTTAACAAACGCTCAGTTTAAACCGCGGTTGAGAGAATAAAAAACAACTTCCGTAAAGAAATGTACTCAAAGGTTACATTTTATAGAAATTTTTTAAAATATTACTAACTAGAACAAAAATGCAATAATTTGACAAATAAAACAAACTGTAAGCGACTCGTGCATTTTATTCTGTGCATTTTTCGCAAAACTAGTATAATTTCTAAGCACTTCAATGGTAATTAAAAAAGCAATTTAAAGAAACTAGAAAAATGTTAAACATTGAAAATAAATAATGTTCATCATTCTATATTCCTGATCATCAATTAGTGACAAAACAATCCTAACTTGCAGTGTTTTCATGCTTAAATCAACTTAACTTTTTAAAAAAACTTTAGCTAGCAGTCTGTTTTTTTGTCGTATTATAATATAAGCCTCGTTAAAACAAACTGTTAAACTCAAACAGATTCTAAGATTAAAGGTGAGAGTACTCGTGCGAGTTTTTTCCAAAAATTTTCTAAAATTTCCTTACATTTAGCTTTAGTTTTATTTTTATTAATTTTTTCCAAAAAATTGAAGAGTGGTCGAAAAATTGATTGTAAGTTTTTCTTACAAACCTCAGGTGAAGCTATTAGAAACGTAGAAATTTTTTAAATTCATATACGAAAATCAAGACTATAAAATGAGCTCTGCGATTGATCAGCTCAATTAGATCTCACCGAGGTAAGGTACTGATTTGATTAAAACTTGCTGTGGATGTCTATTTGCAAATTAAAGTTGAATCTAAAACGTCTTTAAACAAACAAATCGTCAAATGAAGGCATTCAAACTAACGTTGAAAATAAACTTCACATAACGGTATACTCGGTTGAAAATAAATCGTTATTGAATTTGAACGAGAGATCATAACAAGTAAGCCATGAAAACCAGTTTTTTCACAAATCATTTATATTTCCGGATTTGCCGGCTTTTCAATTATTGCAAAAAATTATTTTAAAACAATTTCTTAAATTCATATACGTAAACATCTATATAATTGTATTAATTTGTTATTTGTTTTAAGGCCTAAAAAATAATTTTTTTATAACAAAAATTTTGATTCCAAAAAATTTTCAAACTTCAATAGAATGCATCGTCATGAAGAGCATGCCTATATTTCAGAATTCAGCTCAATTGGACAATGGGAAGTTAGTTAATTTTTATTTTCAAGGTTTAAAAACATTTAAGCGAGCTATCAACCAAGCTAGTAAGCAAGCAAACAAGACCATCGTGAATAAAAACTTGTTTGTTTTATTCTTAAATTAAAAATATCAAAACTCTATTGCAAGTAACATTTTTTTTAAACATTTAAAAGTTGAATTCAATGCATTGTCGTAGAAAATGACTCTATAATTTTAGTTTAAGTGCATTTTTAGGACGGAAATTTTGTTAAATTAACTGTTTCAAAGTTATGCAACCAAGCAAACAAAACCAGTGAAAAAACAATATATAAAAAATTTAGAAAAAAAATATTTTTTAATGTTTAACTGAGAAGCAAACTAAAATTTGTAACAGCGTTAATAATTTCAACGAAGTGTTAGAATTTAAAAGTAGCGTAAGACGTAGTGGAAGAAAGCGAGTAGAACTAGCTCTACTCTTACGTAAACTTATCTAAAGATCCTGCTCTGCTCAAACAGGCCTTCTGTACATACATCCGACCCCTTCTGGAATACTGCTCTCAAGTATGGAGCCGCCATCACCATTACTTCATTGACAACATCGAAATGGTTCAAAAGAAGTTCACCAAGGCAGTCCCAATTTTCAGGAATCTTCCGTACATGGCAAGACTAAAAGCTCTTAGTCTCCAATCACTCGAGCATAGACGAATCATCAATGACCTTTGTTTATGCTATAAACGTTTGCATGGCCTTACCGATTCTGATTTAAGGCATCAACTCAAATTTTTTGCATACTCCTCAACTAGAGGCCACCAACTTAAGTTACGTTCTGTTTTGAATAGAGTCGATATTACAAAGTTTTTCTACTCTAATCGTATTATTGTTATATGGAACCACCTGCCTAATGATATTGTTAGCTCAACTACGTACAGTAGGTTCAAGAGCTTAATTGTGACGGTTGACCTCACAAAATTTCTTGTTTATAAATAGTCATACTGTTTGCCACATTATTCTTATCTTAAATTTGAATGATGTTTGCTTTTTGTGACTATCCTGGATTATACTAAATTTAGTGCTAATATCAGGTTTTCTTCTGAGATTTTTCTTTACGACATATTGTCCCACCGAACTGGTTATTTTGATTGCATTTTGTTTCAACTGTATGACTTGACGTTTTTCTTTTTTCTTTTTTTTCTGATTACGTTTCACTTAACTGTATTCTGTCCGAACAGTTTCAGTGGCCCGTTGGGTCCCTCTGTTCGAGTTGTAATAAAATAAATAAATAAATAAATAAATATGTTTTTTATCCGTTCCACTTCTAAGAAACATAGGTGAAATTGAAGCTGCTAAGCCAAGCAAGATAGATAACTTTGAATGGCGGCAAGAGGCTGGCTAAATTCCGTCTCATTTTTGACTTTCTGTTTTCAATGCTTCTTTTATTAGAAAAATGAAAACAATTTTCAAACAGTATAAAATATTAAATTCTTAAACGGGACTTACATAACTCTACCGAGAGTAACGACATGCTTTTATTTACTACGTATAATTGCTCCCAATACAGGGATCACGCATGTACCTCAACGGAATAACTAAGAAATTAATGTGGTTCATTTTTATAATCAAATAGAATATTACTATCAAAAGTAATACGCATGCAAAGTTGCAGCTCAAATTGAAAACGGGAAGTAAGAAAAAAACCTACAAGATTAACCGATAGCAAACTCTAAGACAAAATTAAGTAGAAGTGAATAGAAAGCTATAATGTTAATAATGTCAGTATCAATATGGTCTAATTCTACTAATATGGGGTGGAAAAACACAATAAACAATATCTGTTAGTAAGACAGTCTAATGAGAGGCTTCATGTAACAGGTGAATATCTCACCTCATGGCTGTTAATAAGACGTAAGCACGTAAGAGATTAACAAAGACATCGACAACCAACAGAGCTTTTAGTCCACAATAAAGCGGCTATAATCTCTCAAGCTTGAAACATATGTGTATAGTATATAATTTGAATTTGAATAACCGTTCTTGAAATGACCTTTATGATTATCTAATTGAATAATTGAAAAAAAATTTATTGAGATGCCATCTGTGATCAAAATGATTACAATAAGATTTGAACCTTACTGGTACGCCAATTTACTTTTAGATTTTTTATAATGACCTTTTTCAAGAGTGCCTGGAATTAATTTCAAAAAATTACTTGAAAATTCTGATAACGTCACTGTAGTCTAAAATAAAAATAAAAAAAAGCTAAGGCACACTTATAAAATACTCTAATTTTGTAAATAATTTAGAATCATAAGAGTGAAAAAAGTATTCCACGGTGTTATGTTTATATTCATTGAATTTTTTAGAGCATTTTATAAAAGCAGGCTTTTTAATTTTTTTAAATTAGTATTTAGTTTTCATTTTCTTGTTTTTTTCCAATTTATGAATTTTTAGTTTTCTGAATATCTACATACTTCATTTCCTATGTATGTATGTATGTATGTATGTATGTATGTAATAAACTCAAGCGTTTTTCTCTGCAGTAAAATAAGAACCGACACCTCTGAGAGAACGCCAATGAAATATTTATATTTTTAGAAAAGCAGTCGCAATGTCGGCTCTCGGTTTGATTGAATAACTGGTAGTCCGTGGGTGTTATGATCCTCTGATTGCCAGAGACGTTTAGTTACCACTTCAAATAACTGAAGTTTACCGTATGGTAATTGCAGAGTTGTCTGTGGGTCCATTTTCAGTGACCGAACTGATATATCCAACCCAACCTATTGCAAGATAAATTTCCTGACCCAACCCAACCCATCAACCCAACTTAATTCGATAAAGCTTACGACAACATAGATTGTTAAAACATGTCTATTTATTTCAGAATTAAAGTCGTTTTAAAACTGTTGCCTTTAAAATACTAACAATTATATAATAAAAATTTTTTCTTTTTAAAATGCTTATTTAACAAACTTGTGATAAAATTTCAACTTTCTTTTAATTATTTCTTTTGACTCATTACACGCTCTACTTTAAATCTTCAAATTCAACAGACAGTGAACTTTGCATAGCATTGTTCCACATAAACCATCAAATCAACAAACCTTTGATTGAGTAATAAAAATAATTGTACCAATCAAGTTAAGCCATACATTTGGAGTAACTATTTTGAAATAATAAAACCCAAACAAAAATGATTTGAAAACAAATGCCTGTCTATTTGAATAGAAACAAAAGCTGTCTGCAGACTGATGATTGGCCACTAAAAAGTAGCCAATCCTGAACCTTTTTCCAACCAGAATTAAAAAAAAAAGAAACTAAATATTTCTATTTAGTTCTTAACTATCTATTTATATAATTTGCTAACATCACTCTCAGCCTCTCTCGCACGCTTAATCAATAATTGTAAAACACGGTGACGCACTCGATAGGGGCTTTCTGGGGTTAGAACAACCCTAAACAAATTTTAAATTTCTAAAAATTTCTTAAATTTTTAGTAACGAGTAAACCGTAAAAACCAGATTTTTTTTACAAATCCCTTATTTTTTGGAATTTATATATGCAAACATTTATTTAATTGTATTTGATTTGTTTTGTTTTTAAACACAGATAATTATTATTTTTAATTAAAACATTTTTATACAAATTATTTTTTAAAACTTTAATAGAATGTATTGTTATGAGGGCGAGCCTTTATTTCAAATTACATATCGATTGAATGGCTAATGGTGTTACTTGAAGCACCCATCGCGACTGAGTAAAAGCTTGAAAATTTGCAATATTTTTGAGCTTAAAATACCTTTATACATTTTCCAACTTTGGAACTAATAATTCTACTGAATTCTTAAAAGGCCTCAAGCAAATTACACACTAATTAATTCAAGTTTAGTTAAATATACAGCTGAGCAATACTTGGAAAAACATGTATTAGGTTATTTGCTAAAAAAAACTTTGTGTTGACTAAACCATTTCAAAATGTTTGACTGATGCTTGAAAATCGATTGATTCATGGGTGTTTTATGTAAAATTCATTTCTAGTCTGTCTACTTAATGCTCTAACCTTTATTTTCAAAGATGAATTTATGGCGGAATAGGAGGCATTCCCTCCAGTCATCAATTTCTCAGAGCAAAAATTTAATAAGGTCCTGGAAAATATTTGAAAAATGTACCTACGACAACTTCCTCCCGGTTGTCAGCTTTTTGAAAAAATTTATGAAATGACGTACATTCCTGGTAGGGGTATACCAGGAATTCCTAATTTGACTAGATCGACATAACCTACGATCTATCATTTTTACAGCTGCTAGGCTGTTGGCGAAAATGGATAAACTTGACCACATCCCTCTTCCGTTCCACACCAATTTTATTGGTTGAGATTCAGCAGTCGAATTGAGTTTAAAGTTTTTTTTTAAGACAAGTTTTTTGATCAAACGGTTTCTATCTATCTTTAAATTTGCTCTACTTTTCTTCAATTGCATGCGCGATAAAGGTCACTCAGCCTGGTTTTTAAATTGACCAGTTATGTCGCTTGTCGTAGACGTATGAGGTCTTTGTCTTTCGGAAATCTCACCGTGCCTGCTTCAAATCGAATATTATTTGGTGAAAGAAGTTTTGTACAGGCGTCGGACAGATGTCGGGTCTAATGCGTGGAAGTAAAATTTACTTATACATTTTTAAACAAGTGAAGCAAAAAACAAAGTTTTTCAAAAACACACTTTTATATGTTTAAATACGTGTATATATATATATATATATATATATATATATATATATTTTAATTTATATATATATATATATATATATATATATATATATATATATATATATATATATATATATATATATATATATATATATATATATATATATATTAGGGTGGAGCTTATAAAGCCATAAAAATTATAATTTTTTTATTTTGAAAGTCTTACCCTACTAATCCGTTCCTTTTAGTAAAATAACATTGTGTAAAAATTTTGAGAAAAAAATTCTTATATTTAGGGGTAGCTCAAGTACCTCAAAAATTATGAAAATTTGAAAAATTTTAAGTATATCTCATAATTTCTTGTAAAAAAGGCAGTAATTTTTTATGAAAACATAAATAATGAATAATTTTTTTTCAATTTTTAGTATTAAGTTTCTGACTATAGTTTGGAGACTTATGGCAGCCTGTTTCTTGCTATCAGGTATATTTTGCGATGGTCCTTTACAACTTGTAGTAGGAATTGCAGCTGAGATTCATCATATGTTAAAATTCTACTGTACTCCTGAATCAGTACCACTCCACGCTCAACATGATCATTAACAACTTTTAAGTTTTGCACTATTTCTGCAGCTTTCTTGTAGTTCTCTCTGTCTTCCCACAAGTCTAGATCAACCGCAAGAAATCCACCTGGACGTTCCATGATGCGAAACAGTGTCATTGACTTTGCTGTGACGAATTCTTCTAAGTCCTTATCTTTAAATGAATCAAGAGCATCAGTGATTTGTTTGGAATGATTCTGATCTTGGTCTTTTTTATTCTGCATGGCAATTATCATCAGCATTTTGATTGAAGAAATGACCCGACTGTCGAAGAAAGCCAAGCTAACAAGTTTCATGGACAAGAACAACAAGTGATTGGAAAATTTGCGTGATGTTGACTTTGAGATGACTGAATAGATTGATGAATATTCAAGTAGTCACTTAAGCAGCAGAAGGTCATTGTAAGGAGCACCCGATGCTTCCGGTGCAGAGACCCAGGCTTTCAGGTAGACATGTACTGTGAACACACACACATCACGTAATCTTTTCAGTTCTGTGTGAGTCAGTTGGAATTGAGCCATGTTTTTCAAAACTATAAATAACTTTGGAAATCCAGTGATTTTTAGAATGCTGATTTTTCGTTTCTGTACATCGCGTGTATAGTTTTATTTTAAAACATGAAAAAATAAGTCGGCATTTCTTAAATAAAAAAAACTTTAAAGTTATTCTGATATATCAGTGTTTCATTTTGAGTAAAAAAAATAATTCGTTTTATCACTGTGTGCGACAAAATTGATAAATGAAATTTACTATAAGCACACTTTAGATATAAATAATCACATTATAAATGAATTATACGACAATTTGTGTAAAGGAGCTAGCAACTATATCTTTGTAGTTCATCAAACTCTGTTCAGTAGGTTTAGATATATCACTTCTACGATTAATAAACTAGCTCTCTTTCTCTATTTTTTCTTTCTTCTCAAACAAACTCAACTTATTTTTAATTTAAAAAAAAAGAATAAAAACAACAGAACTTTAAAATAAATTTAAAATAAATTTTTATTTTATTTATTGGCTGTTTAGTTATTCCAATATATACAATTAACATTGCCCAAACAATAACAATCTGCAAAAATGAGGATCTAAAAGCCATTAAAACAAATAAAAATGCGAATTTGTCTGAATAACGATAATAATAGCAATAAAATATTGTTCAGATCTAGCAGTTCATAAATAAACAACAAACTTAGTTAGAGACGGTAAAGTACCGCTGCTCGATCATGTGCTCGGAAACAAATATTTAAATTGTCGCGGTTTTCTATCTGGTGGTGTGTATTAGTGCAATTAGTTATACAAAATATTTAAATAGGGAAGTATTTTAGTAAAAAGTCTTTAAAAGTAAAATGTTAAAATTTGAAGAAAAAAAACTGTGTCGATCAACCAAAGCTTTGATACTCGAACGTCTGTTTGTTAATACTTAATAAAAAGTGATTTGTTTTTAATATTGATGTCTGTCTTATTGTTTTTTTTAACTAACCGCTTTTTAAAACACAATTAGGCCAAACAAAAGTGTACGTTGCTCTTGACGTCCGCTCTTGAGAGTGTCTCTCTAGAAGACTTTCACTGTACAGCTGTTTTTATGAACAACATTTTTCTGCAGTCTGGTTAGTAGCTACATTATAAATAACATCAGTTATTAAAATGTAGCTTATGCTGCTCTGAAATGACTTAGATAGTGTTTGTGCTTCCTAAAATATTATGATAAAAGGATTATTTTAATTGGAGATGGAAATTGAACCCAAAAGTGAAAGTTTGAGTTTGGTTCGGTTCGATCATTTTTGGGTTCAAGTTTGGTTCGACTTTTATTCGAGTTCGAATGTAATCAAGCAGTTAAGGTTTGTCTAAGTTTGGTTCGACTTTTATTCGAGTTCGAATGTAATCAAGCAGTTAAGGTTTGTCTAAGTTTGGCTCGAAATATAATGACTGACTATATTTTAGGTTGGCTTTTTATTCTTTTAATTGAAGTTTAAACAGGGTTTGAATTTGGTTCGAGTTTGACCGTTATTGGGTTCGAGTTCAATTCGAGTTCAGCACATAAAAGCTAGGGTTTGTTCGAGTTTAGTTCGAAATGCTAAAATATGGGTCCGAGTTAAAATATTTCGGTTTTAGTTCGGTTCGATTTCTATTTCTAGTTTTATTTTTACTTTATGTGAATTCAATAAACATGATACTATTAATCAAATCAATCAAATTAAATCTAAATTGGCGTTTTTGGTTAGGCGTTCTTCTTTTGAGCTTGAGGTCTTGGTTTTTAATTAGAGCTTATTTATAAAACGGTTTTTATTAGGTGTATACTTTTTTTTATTAAAAATTCCGTGTTTTAATTATTAATTCTACTTTCAATATGGTGTTTAAATATTAGGTAAAAACAGAAAAAAAAGAAAAAATACAAGAAAAAAAATACGAAAAGAAAATTAGGAAAGGACAAAAATAGAAAAAAACAAAGATACAGAAAAAAGGAAGAGAAAGAAAAAAAGGTGTGAAAAAAATCAACCGTAAAATCAAGTTTTTTATAAAAAGTGTTTAACTTTAGAAATAAAAAAAAATAAAATAAAAAAGAGTGAGAAAAAAAGCAAGATAAAAAAATTCAATTAATAAGAGATACAAATTAAGGCAAAACTCTCTAAAAAAAACCCTAGAAACGACGGGTACTCTAGCTAGTGTTTTACTTTCCAGACAAAAAAGGTTATGTACGATCATCCATGGACGGTCAGCCAAAAATAGCCTGGTACCCAGGCGGTCCCATGACTGCACAATGCTTCATATACGCATTATAAGTTTGATTTATAGATAAATTCTGTGGAGTAAAAAACACAACGTTGTTTTGAGATAAAACAAATATATTTCATTTAACCAAAAACCATAAAAATATTAAATCATAAAAAATAAAGATAATGTAAATGTAAGAATTTACAATTAAACCATTATAGCTATTGGTAGTAAAGTCAAAATGATTAAAAAAATTTGTAGTTACACCTTCACATCAGACTCTGAAGTTTATCAATTTTTCGCATTTTTGTTGATGAAAATTGTCCAGCCCAAACAGATTTATTAGTTAATTCTTCTGCCAAATTTTTGGTTAAACAGTTGAAAAAACACTGAACAAGCAATATTTTAACACTGTAACCATTAAAACAGTAACAACCGTATGTTATCAGATCTGAGTTTACAGAAATTAAACAACAATCACCAGAAAGCTTGCGAAGCCAACCAAAACGTGGTTTGATGCCATCAGATTGTAGATGCCTGAGAAGAACGTAGTTGAACGCCGTTCTGCCAAAACCTCTGGTGTTGGATATGCTACAGTTTCAAATCGCCACGAATACAAAATAGAAAGAAATATCGAGACGGAGAAGAATTTTTTGATACTGATTGTTTACAAAAAACAAAAATTTACAATCAGTATCAAAAACATTTTTCTCCGTCTCGATATATTTCTTTTTATTTTGTACTCGAGGCGATTTGAAACTGTAGCACAAACAGTAGATATTGACCTTACTCTCCGAGTTGAGCAGTATTCTGGAGCACCGGGAAAAATACTAGGTACTGCACCTTTTTCAGTCGACGTCGAAGAAGCTGTCCGGACTCAAATTGTAGTTTTTTTCCTTCTACGATGATGATTTGTATTGACAAAGCTGGATTCAAAGTCAACATCATTGAAATGAATTGAGCTAATTTTTGAACTGGCAGTTGGTTTCCAGTCTTTCCGATGATTTGCTTTAATCCATTTCCAGCGAGAACGGAAAAGCGACCAAAATCGAATAAGCCACCGGGAGCGGGAAAGCGAGCGGGAACGGAAAAACAACCGAAATCGGAAATGGGACCGGGAACGGGAGAGCAAGCGGGAACGGAAAAGCAATCGGGAACGGAAGAGCAAGCAGGGAAAAAACGGGAGAGGGAGCGGGAACGGGAAAGCAACCGAAAACGGAACAAGCGGGGAAAAAACGGGAGCAAAGTAAAACGATAGAAAAGCCTCTAAAAACCCTTGGTAAACCGCTAGTTTTAAATAAATGTTTTAACTTCAATTCTTTAGAATTTATAAGAGAACAAAAATTTAACTTTTGTAGGCAGTTTTCCTAATAACTCTATTTGGTCATTAACTATTATGTAATGATAATAACAGAAAATAATGCAGTGGAATTGTTTTATTTAAACCAGTGGCGAAATGAAGCTTTTTTGTGCCAGGGGATAAAGTATAAAAATGCACCCCTGAAAGTGCTTGTATTAAAGCTTTTCCTCCAAACAGGTAAAAGTTAAAAATAATTTTTTCATTAAACACGCTCTTAAAATAACCGGGAAAGGGTAGTCGTAGGTACTTTTGCAAAACTTTCTAAAACATCTTCTACATTTATTTTTCTAAAAAAATATATTATGAGAATATCATTGAGGGCCAACGACCTTCCCACCCTCACAAAATCTTTTCTAAAACTTTTTTCATAATTAATTTACAAAATAAACTAACAATCCTAGGGGTTGCACCCACATATGACGCCTCTGGATTTATGTATTGTTTTTATTCTAAATATTTTCTTAAACTTCTAGTTTTTTTTATAAAACCTGTTTTTAAAAGTTTTGGAGACCACCCTGTCCACTAAATAACGCTTTTTGATTTGTTTATTGTCTCAAAAAGTACATTTATGTGCGAAAAACAATGAGGAGCAGTAGAAAATCAATTACAAGATTTTTGAAAAATACTTGCCACCCCCAATCAAATACTGCTTCTTAGTTTTAGCATTGTCATCAAAAGTGCGCTTATATGCAAATTCTAAATCAAAAATTTTACTAGAAGTGTTAAAAAATTAATTACAATTTATACAAACAAACAAACCAACAAACATCAGGTGAACCTAATAGAAGCGTGGCAAAGAAACTGATGACCGTATCCTTTTCCAAAATATTGTCTGTTTTCCTTTTTAAAAAATTTTTAACTAGGAGGGTGGTTGCTAGTATTTTTTCCAAAAATCTTCCGTTTTTTAAAATACTTTCTAAACGTTTTGGTGCCACTAACAAATGGTTCCCGAGAGACACGTGCCCTCTGTCCCTTTCACTACGCTTCTGATTTAAAGTAATAAATAATAAGTGCAAAACGTTAAATGAATTAAATACGGATATTGAAAAAGGTTTTATAAAAGAACTGTGATGATGTCTAAACTAACAAATATTTAAATGAATAAAGTACGGATATACAAAAAAGTTTTATAACAAAACAAAAATTTTATAATGTCTACTTTACTGTGATGAGCATCTGGCAAAATTTCATTGACTCAGAAATTGGTCTGAAAGATTGGTAAGTAACTCCGTCGTTAGGAGTCGATTGTAGGCCATGATAATAGTATCCGCTGAGGTTGCTAATGATGCACCTTTTGTACCACCAGCCTCCTTTGTAACTAGCTGCACAATTTCCGTCTGGGTTATTGTCATTGTCAACATCAAGAGTTGTGAACATCATGCCATTATGGTAGGACATTGAATCACCTGCATTGACAACATTTTAAAATGAGTCCAAACCCATCTTGCACCCATGGGAAGGTTTCTGGGATTAGAACCCCATCCTCCAAAAATAATTCCCATGAATTTTTTGGTGTAGGAAAACGTATTACTCAATTTAATTTAGTTTAAATTAAAATAAGAAAGATATTAAAAAAGAAAATATCATATAGGGATAATTACTTTTATTAACCATCAGTGTTTGAGATATCTGTGACTATCCTTCCCCTCCTTCCCAAAAAATATTAAAAACGTTTTACTGCATGAAAATACATAAACAAACTGTTGTAAATAGTACGCTCTATATAATTTTGGTTTCGCGATCACATGACTCTACCTTTGTTTATTGCTGGCTCGTCTATTTCCTATCACTATTTTAGTTTGATTTCTGCAAATGAACTTAACAGGTTATGGTCCCAGAACGTTCCTTTGCGCAATGAAATACATTTTGCGTTGAATTAGAACGGTTTTAAGAAACATTGCTTCACGTCGAGCGTTTAAAAAAGCTCCGAGTTCTAAATTGTAGCAACCGAAATGGCGAAATGGAAAGTTGAACCACTAAACCGGGACAATTTCGATACGTAGAGAATTCAAATA
This sequence comes from Erpobdella octoculata, assembly GCA_963978895.1. Lineage (NCBI taxonomy): Eukaryota > Metazoa > Annelida > Clitellata > Hirudinida > Erpobdellidae > Erpobdella > Erpobdella octoculata. The sequence goes on along the minus strand of OZ022240.1, from coordinate 9,208,668 downwards.
AAACCCGTTTTAATCAAAAATGATGTTTGGGCTACGTGAATGGAACTAAGCTATGCACTAATGAAAATTTTGAAGAATGGACAAATATAGACTTTAAGGCAATGTCGGACCTAGTTCTTGCCATTAGTCCATCAGAACTGAAACAAATTAAAGGTTGTGTCACATCAAAAATATCTGGTTGAAATTGTAAGAGAAATATCAGTTAAAAGGTCCTGCTAGAAAAACGACTCTTTTGATGCAACTAATCCTACACAAAACCACGTAAAAACATTTTTTGATAATGTTGATAAACTCAATGAAATTGACATGAAAATTCCAGAAGATTTGTTAACAATAATTCTGATGTTCAGTATCCCAGAGAGTTATGAAAACTTTAGAATTGCTATTGAATCTCGTGACGCACTGCCAACTCCTGAAGTACTAAGCATTAAACTTCTAAAGGAATTCGAAGCAAGAAAAATTCAAACACCTCCGATTGCAGATGCCCTCATAGCAAGTAAAAAACCTCAAACTCCAAGAAAGCCAGAATTTGTTAAGGAACAAGAATCATTCTATTGTTTCAAGTGTCATAAATGTTCAAAAGTAGGTCATCGAGCCAAGGAAGAATTAAAAAAATGGTGGGAAATCAAACCATGTTGTAGAGAGAGCTGATGAAGCTGTCTTCCAAGCCATGCCGACTAGAACAACCTGGTGTTTGGATTCTGGTGCAACGCCACACATGTGTCCATTGATTGACTCCGCAGTAGTTGTAAATTAAGCATCCAAAAATATGATTCAAAAATGGTACAAGCGTTTTGGTCATTTAAATCAACGGAGTCTTAAAGAACTTATGAAAAGTAACAAAGTTTTCAGTCTAAAGTTTGATCATTCGTTGAGTTTACCAAGTGTACCTATGGTGTAAAAGTATTTGCCTTAAACAAAAAACCAGGCAAAGGGAAGCTTGATCCAAGATCTCATAAATGCATTTTCATTGGATATGATCAACAATCAAAAGCTTATCGGTTTTGTCTTCCAGAAAAAAGATCAAAACTCGAGATGTTGTTTTCACAGATTACTTCAAATACAAACAAAGCAGACAAAATGTTTTGACTCTGAATTTGTTGAAACTGAAGTTTGGAATTCTACAAATAAAACTCAGTTACAGTCTATTTTAAAAGAAAAAGTAAACGTTTCAAAAATTAAAATAGAGGAAAAGATTGTGAAATCAAGTCCACAATTTCAAAAATCTATAGGTCAAGAAATGAAAAAGGCAAGAGGTCGACCAAGGTTACAGTGAGACGAAAGCAGAGGAAGACCTAAAAATGTTTACAACCTCGTCCCTGAAAACATGCTCACTGAAAAAATTGCTTGTTTAGTTAATTCAAGTGACCCAGTGACAGTTCACGAAGCAGTAAACAGTTCTGATGCAGATGAATGGAGAAAAGCCATGAAGACATAGTATAAAGCCTTGCTAAAGAACAACACATGGACTTGAGTTGACCGTCCACTTAATGTAAAGACAGTAAAATCAAAGTGGATCTTCAAAACGAAATTCAAAGCAGATGGATCGATTGAACTCAAGAAAGTGAGACTCGTTGCAATACATCTGAAACGTTTCCTGGATGAAGCATCTGAAATCCGTAAAAGCATCCAGATTTTCTGCAACGACCAAGAAGCTTAGAAACTAACGTAAAACCCAGTGTTTCACAACAGAAGGAAACATATCGACATTCGATACCACTTTATTCGAGAAACCCTCGAGAATTGCGAAATCGAGTTGGACTATGTTTCTACTGAATTGATGGTTGCAGATATTTTAACTAAGGGACTTTTCACTTCTAAGCATAAGCTGTGTGTTCAGGAATTAAGTTTAAAAGTGATGATACAGAAGACAGGAAGATTCTGTGTACTGTCTCATCCAAATGCCGAAACTTTAACTTTTTACATCGAACATACAACTGTTACAGATGGTTTCATGACTAGCAAAGATTTTAGGCTGGTCCTCTGCCGAATGTTTTGGTTTCACCTGTCTACTAATCTTCGCAACTACTTTTGTACATTAACTTTGTTTGTGTCTGATGAATGATGAAGCTTAAATGTTTGATTGCATTTTGCCTATCGAAACTAAAATCTATGCGATCGCATCGATTGAATTTGTATAGATCGTAAAGGGAAGAGTTGTAAATAGTACGCTCTATATGAGTTTTGTTTCGCGGTCACATGACTCTACCTTTTGTTTCTTGCTAGCTTGTCGATTTCATATTGCTAGTTTAGTTCGATTTATGTTAATAAACTTAACACAAACAGGTTTAACTAATAATAAAAACACAGAATAATTAGTGTGAAATTATCTTTGTTAATTAGCAATAAAAATGTTTTGGCGCATCTCTGCTTGCACAAACAATATTTGGAGTTGTCTTGTTCGAGTTGCTAACTTTGCTTGCTTCTTAGCTATGCGTTATGACCCTTTGACGCTTAAAAAAACTTTACGTCATCCAATCGAGCAGAAACCAAAAAAAGACAAAGACGAAAAACAAGGGAAGGAGAGGGAAAATTAGAAAGAAAGAGGGAGAGAACGGGAAGTAGTTAGAAAAGAGAGAGAGTGTGAAGTAAAAAGAGAGAAAAGCGAGAAGTAGAGAGAGAAAGAGAGGAGGAATTGCACTGCACTAAGGTACGTCTTGATTCCAGCTTAATAGAGCGATAGGCGATATCTGTTATAAATGCAGATGCTATGTGCGCGCAATGCTAGTAACTTTTATTAAACGCATGCGCGCACTAATTTTAGCAACTGCGGACCACCACGACCGCCGCGTTATGCGACATTTCTGACATACATACATACATACATACATACATTGGAAATTATGTATGTTGATTATCAGATGAATGGATTAAGTGAATAATATGAATAAAAGTATAAAAAATCATTTAATTTTGGTGTTACGATATTTATAATATTATTTAACTATTTAATGTTTGTTAAAAATGATGTATAAATCTAAACAAACGCATTTATACCTAATAGAACTTTTGTGATAAATTTAAACTTAAAGTCTGAATAAGAACTCAAGAAACAAGCATAAATTACCATACATGCAGTTCCCGTATACCCAGATATGATCAATGTGTAACTCGTACTTGATGGACCCACAGTGAATTTATCATAATCAGCATAAATCGACAAACGCACCAATATACTTATTTTTTCCTGACTTAATACATGCATGTATGTATATGTATCCATATAAGTATATATAGAGAGGTATTTTAGAAGTTTGTGATAAATGTAAGCTTAAAATCTGGATTAAAACTTACGAAGAAATCATAAATTATCATACCTGCAGTTCCTGAATACCCAGATATGATCAATGTGTAATTAGTACTTGGTGGACCAACAATGAATTTATCATATTCAGCATAAACGGATGTTCCATTAAATGATTCTAATTCGATTCTCAATTTGTAACTTTTTGAATTGGTCATACGAAATATAATGTAGTTACCTGTTTATTTAACTATTTGCATTATTTTCTTGATTAGTCAAAGAAAATATCTAATTACCTTGTAAAAAGGTAAATGCGTTATTAAAAATAAAAAATTACCAACCGAACCAATATTCTCTTTTTAAATTTCCAAATCCATTTTCATAATCCACCCATGGCCTATAAAAATCGACTGATCCATCTATTCGTTTTTGAATTACCTTCAATCAAAAGCCAAGTAATTAAAATTTTCAATTTGAAAAAAAAAACACAGAACAACAACTGTGTATTTAGTTCCATTTTCTGAGATTTTGCAGTAAACAGGTTGTATCTTGTTTTCAACTTCGATCAAATATACTCCACTGTCTTCTGGACCGGTGCCTGGTACATCGTTACAATTCGAATAATCTATTAAACAAAAATTAGAAATAAAAAAAATAAAACATTGGGAATTTTGTGATTAGAGATTTTCTTACTTCCAAAATAACACATTGAATCCAACTGCTGAACGACCTTGATGGGAAAAGATATAATTTATACAATAAAAAAAATTTATACAATAATTAGAAATAGTATCATTGACTGATCAAGTTATTATATTTAATCAAATCTACAGCATTAAAATTTGTTTATTTCAACAACGTTCCTTATTGACGTTAGGGTGCTGGTGGTAATGCGATAAAACGTTCACCTTTTGGCCAAAAGATCGGTGGTTTGAATCTCACCGGCATCACCAGCGTCCGTAGGCGATGTGGGGAGGCAAGCAGCATAAACAACTGCCTCTAATTGTTGTGGCGATTCTCAAATAGGCTTCAGTTTCTAAGCCACTCTAAACCAATTTTAATTTTAAAATGTAAAAAATGTTTAACTGAGCCATAGATAAGAATTTGTTAGTTTGTTGCATAAACAAATAGATTTTTGTTTTCAACTGTAGGTTGATTTTGTCAACCCATTAAAGCAGTGATTATCAGCCTGTGTACAATAAGTCATTATTATTTATTAATATATATATATAAGAGTTGAGTTTTATACTTGATTGTATATTCCAGTTAGATTGTTGTTAACTAAAGTCAGGTTGGTTCCAGGACACAACTGGTCAAACAGCTGACATTTTCCACTTGATGCATGATAGTTAAATCCCATGCATGTTTGGACTTTTCCAGAAAATGGACGACTTTTAATAAACAAAAACGAGTGCAAGTGAAATTTTTAATTAAAAAATGAAACATAAAATAAACAAATATAGATTGTTACTTGTTGTCAAAAATGATTTCCTGTTCACTACCAATAGAAGTACAGTAACTCGCACATTTAATAACTGAAGATAATGCTGCCACACTTATTGGTGGCAGTTTGCAAGTCAATAATATTTTGCTCTCATCATGCCACCGACATTTTGTAAAATTTTTCATTGATATTAATTTCTTTGATGAACAAACATTTGAAACTGTTAAGTACCAAAGAACTAGTAATAGTTTCATAGTTTCAGCAGAAATAAGTTTTACAACTTAACCAATCCAGTACAGATTTTTAAACTGTTAAAAAACTAAAATTAATAATTGTTATGGAAAATTTTAAATTATAATTATTTTTAGCTCAACCGTTTTGTTAACTGTTTTTTTTAATATAAGTTTTACACATATAGTTGATCATGTAACCTAAATATAACTATAGCGGCATCTTTATCTCGTGAATTAAAAGTTAACGAAGCTTAGCCATTTTGAATTTAAAAGCGTGCATGTTGTAGAGCTACGTCAATCCATTTGAAAAAAAAAAGACTGTAGATTAAGTGAATGCAACCATTTTGACTTGGTTCCAGGAAATATTTCCACACAATTGATATGAGATATATACATTATTCACTAACTACCACTGCTTCTTCATCAGTTCCAAAAATTGATAACATCCTGCCGTTGTGGTAATATAATGGAATCACTTGAATAATTAATTAAATCACTTGAATAATTAATTAAATCACTTGAATAATTAATTAAATCACTTGAATAATTAACTTTCTAGGAATGAATTTCTGCGGAACGTTGTAAATGGATGAACAAAATGATAAATCAATACATCATCCACATGCAAAATAAGGACAAATGAAACAAGTAAATGAAAAAACGAGTTTTTCAACACAAACGTTTATTTCAAATACGCTCGATTTAGAAATACGAAAGATATTCAAATTAAGTTTTTTTGTTTTTAATTGATTCATGTAATGTCATCCAATATATAGCTATGCTGAAAGTTTAAGTTTCCTAGCTTGTCAAAAAGCTGGTTAAACGTTACTAGCAAGATTTGCGTACAGAGAAAGACACACACACAAACAAACAGAGATTGTAACCAAAACAAAAGTTTGTAAAAAGTAATAGTTTTTGAATATCAGGTAATTTGAGACCGTACTGTGCAAAAAGGTTTTGTCTATTTTTCAACAGTCACAGATGTTTCATTTGTGACGTGCATGACCAGCTAGTATTATTCATTTTGAAAAAAATAGATAAAAAAATTATTTTTATCATTTTCAAAAAAATTACAAAACATGTTTGGTGAATAACGTTTATCTTTTAAAAAATTGCTCAAGTTATCTTAAAGTTTGAAATAATTAATTTAACTAACCAAACAAATATTTTTGATTATAGTGAGTGTGGGTTTGTTAAGCCCATCTTTATTGTTAGAAGTCGGAAACTGATTGTGGCGGGCCGTTGCGGCTTCTATTGCGTGGAGCGGTCAGTGGCCTGGTGTGGGCTCGTTGTGATCGACAGTTGTATGTGAGGAGATTGGAATGTAGCGATTTGACGAGTCGTTCAAGCCCATAACGCTGTATCGGATGATCAACTTCCTATTGATAAACGTTAACGGATTCAGAATATTTATTAGGGATATTAATTATTTATTTATTAATAGACCAGAAAGTATAAATAGCCTTAACAAAGCTTCATTTATTATTTTCCAATAAAACTGCAAAACCATTCTATTGAGCCCGGTATACGATTTGGTGATATCGTAACATTGGTGTCAGAATTGGGATACAAGAATGGTTTTGAAATCATTGGATGAGCTTTGGGCGAGTGAAATGAAAGACGAGCTGGAAAAACGTGGCTTGAGCGATACAGGTAAAAAGGACGAACTTAAGGAACGCCTCTTAGCCGCGTTAGTGAATGAAGGCTATGGGCCTGACGACGATGAATATTTGTTCGATATTGACGAGGAAGCTGTGGTTAGGCGGACAAAATTGAAAAACAAATTGCTGGAAGAAGAAAGACAACAAGCGAGAGAAAACATGGCAGCACAGGGGAAGACAGGAGAAGAAATGATTCTTGGCCACGAAAACAAAGTAGCAGCAGCCGGTACAACTGTTGAGAGTTTGGTCGCAGGGTTGGCTGAGGCAGTGGTGGACACGGTTCTGGATCAGCGGGTTGCTGGTGATGTGGGTTGCTGCGGCGAAACCCACTTTGAACTGTTGTCCACCGGCTGTGTCTCAGAGCATGTGACGGATGACGGCCGTACAGACTGCACAGGTCAGGTGGGTCATGATGATGAGCCTGGCAAAGACTGTCATATAAGGAAACTTGCAAAGATGTTCAAAATGAACCTTGCAAAGATGGTGATGACGAGCCTGGCAAAGATGGTGACAATGATACAATCGGTTTGGACGTCGACAACAAATCTAAAGAAGATGAAAAGAATGTTGAAAACGAAATGCAAAACGATGAGGATGAAAGTGACGATGATGATTATAATAATGGCAATACAAGCGATGGCTTTTACCCATACAGCGACGGTTTTGAAACGGAAGCCTCCATAACAGACGACGGCACCGAATATTCAGGGTCAGATTTTAGTGACGAATCTGACTCGGATGAAGCAACCGAGGATTTAGAAACGGACGAAACTCCAATGGGGAAATACGTCAAAGTTAAGTTGACAAAATAAAAAGACACTGATTTGAGAGACGATGGCGATAATTTTAAGAAAGATCCGCTGGACAATACGAAAGTTGACACCGACGAAAGAGCCGAGATGGAATGTGAAAAGAAAACGTTCGATTGTAGCTCGGAAGAAAACAAACATGACGGCGATGAACTTCTCCAAAACAACAATAGCAATGCAGCCAGCAAAAATTCTGAAAAAGATGCACCAAGAACAAAGAACTGTACCGAAGGTTCTAAATCAGATGAATCCACAGAGGATTCTAGATCAGATAGACTTAGAGTCATTTTAAAATCAAATAACAGTCTGATGAAGGGATTTAATGGATTTATGGAAGATGTTTTCGAAAAACCTTTTGAAGAGTTTCTTGAGAAAGATCTAAAAGATGTGAAGGAAGAAAAAAAAGCAGACAGTTCCGATAAACCGTGCAAAGATGTTCAGGACGAGGCATGCAAAAAATGCTGTGATGAACCGTGCAGATATAGCGACGATGAGCCAAAGAAAGACTCTGTTGGTGAGCCAAAGAAAGACTGGAATAAACTGCATCAAACGGTCAAGGGACTTGACCACGTTGTTTGCGAATTGCGGTCAAAACCACGAGTAAAGACCAAGGTATTTTGGTGTTCGTGGCCGAGTCGCATTTCTCGGGACGAACAGAATTAAGAAGGGGGTAATCATGTAAAATCACTGGTTTGATGATCAACTTCCTATTGATAAACCTTAACGGATTCAGAATATTTATTAGGGATATTAATTATTCGATTATTAAGAGATTTGAAGGTATAAATAGCCTTAACAAAGCCTTCATTTATTATTTTCCAATAAACGGCAAAACCATTCTATTGAGCCCGGTATACGATTTGGTGATATCGTAACAATATATATATATATATATATATATATATATATATATATATATATATATATATATATATATATATATATATATATATATATATATATATATATATATATTGACAATATTTGGGTATCAAATTCTCGCATAAACACGCTCTATTAAATGCTACGGCCCATTTTCTACAACACCATTTTTTTACTACTGCTTCAAACCGTCTAAATTTTCTTCCCGAATTAACTACACAGTCAACAGTACACAAAACTTTATTGTCACAAGGGGTTGACCGGCCGGTTTCGGCTTTATCCATCTTCAGAACCCCTATAATAATGTAAGGAAAATCAATGTATAGAATATTAGACAAAAGCCGAATATATAAAGATATATAAAAATAAAACCATTCGAATATAAAACTAAAAACATAAAATTCTAAACACATACCAGCGATACAACTTTCATTAAAACCAACGCTACGACACTACAACAGCTAACGAAACTGTTTACGTATAACTCACCTGGGAGCAGGTGCACTGAATTTACAGGTACATTATTTATATTTAAACTTACTAAAAGACAATACGGTAATTTCGACAGCAAATCAAAGTAGCAAAAATAAAGTTTCATCCCGTGACCATAAAACGAGGGAATAAAGTAAACCAGAATTAAATTAAAACAGAAATGAAATAAACCAGAAATAAAATTAAAATAAATTAAGAAATAAAAAATAAAAAAATAAAAATAAAAAGATAAAATAAAAAGAAATGAATAAACCAAAATTAAAATAAACAAGAAATAAAATTAAAATATAATAGCTGAAAAGGTCGTTAGAACTAGCGTCGGACACGACGCACCGTTATATTACCATGATCCACCAAATGTGCAAACGGCAAAACCACATCACCACCATCATCATTCGCCAACCCACCAACATCAACACAAACCTCATCATGGCGGTTAATACAACAATCACCAACATCGGCGTCAAGTCTCGCAACCCCTTCAAAGACATCATCAGACTCAGCAACACAACACTCACAAGAAGCATTGTCTACAACAATACCACAGCCTGCATCTCCATCACCACCCCCCTCATATATATATATATATAAACATATAATATATATATAAATATATATATATATATATATATATATATATATATATATATATATATATATATATATATATATATATATATATATATATATATAAGACTCTACTAGGAATCGAACCCACGTGTCTACGGCAACACCGCCTCGCCTAAATGCAAGCGCTCTTACCAACTGAGCCACCGACCATCACCAAAAAATGATGGCTTTACTAACTGATCTTAATTATTTAGTTATTACTGTTATTATTATAATTATTTTAATTTAAATATTTTTTATGTTGTTACATTTGTATATAATGAATTTAAATTTTATTTAAATTGTATTTTAATTCCTTTCAATTAGTTGTATTTTTTACCATTTAGTCACTGCATTTTATTTTAAAAAGTTAAACGGCTCTGATGATGGCAAAAAATTGCCGAAATAGATCTATTAGCCTATAAGATTATGGAGTTTGTGTTTGGGAATAAATTATTTTTAAACCGATTTAGAGTATTGGAAAAAATTAAAAATAAAATCGATTCAGCCAAGTGCGCCACTTTTTTCAATCGAGTTTGCCTAAAAGAACATATAGCGCTGAAGTATTCAAAAAATATATATATATATATATATATATATATATATAGGTATATATATATATACTAGCTGACCCAGCAAACGTTGTTTTGCTTTATAACTTATTTTGGTTTTTTTAATACAAGTTTAATTTACAAAATTATGACAATTTAAAAAAATCAATCTCGAAGAACAATCAAGTGTACCATGCCCGGGGTTTTTGAAAGTTTTCCTATCGTTCTCTCTTGCTTCCGGGCCACGCGGGGTACCCCGCTGGTAAACTATAAAATCAACATTCGTTTCTCCACATAAAATATGTAATGTTTAAAAGCTTTTTAATGTCTTAATTAATTTTATTCTATAATTCACTCAAATATTGTACAATCAATCTGAAATATTGATAAAATGTTACGTCCGCAGCAACAAATAAACGCACCAAAATTCAACTCGACTGTGAGGTTTGAAAATTATTCGAATCAATATGAAATTAATAAATATTTTAATAAACATTTTTGAATTTAAAATTAAATATCGTTTTTTTTAAGCAGCCAAAAATTGATGGTTTGTTTTTTACATAAATATTTGAATTTTTTTTAAATTTGAAAAAAGTGTACATATTTGAATTTTTTTTTAAATTTGAAAAAAGTGTACATATTTTTTTTATAATTTACTCAGATGTTGTCCAATCAATCTGAACATTCAAAATAATGTAACGTATGTAGCGACAAATAAACCAGCTAAACTGCAATTTGATTGGATAACATGAAGTTGTTTTTTTAGTGATATAAGGTTCCAACGTATGGCTCAAGCACCAAGCAAGCAAACAAGGTCAAGTTAATATAATTAAAACTGGTCGATTTGGAAAATAGTGCATTTCAAAATTAATGAAATCCAGAGTCCGGAAGCTGTTCTTGTGTTAGACAACAAAACAACGGTTATTGAAATGGAAGAAAATATTTTTTATACGAATAATATAATTTTTTAATCAAAGCATGTAAGTCAGACAACAAAACAACTGTTATTGAAATGGGAAAAAATATTTTTTATACCGATGTCATGAACTTTGCAATTGAAAATTATTACAAAAAAGTAGATCAAGGCAACAAAAATAATAAAATGCGTTCCAGTAGAATTGGTTTAATTCTTGCGCAAAAACCGATGTGAGCATTGTTGCCCAAATAAAAAAAAAGCGTTTGGACGAAAAACATAATCAAACTATTACCAAGCGTTCATGTAGTAATGGCGAATTTATTTTCTGTACTTTGTTCTTCCACATCTTAGTGATTTCTTTCAGTTACTTTCAAAAATATTCCATTTGAGGTTTTCATAACAGCTGACAACATTTTTTTAGGTTTACGATTTGGATCACATTCTACAGTAAACCTGAAAATGAACTTATTAGTTGATATGTTTTTAAATGAAAAACAATGTTGATGTTATCTTATAAAGCTCAGCCTACTTTCTTAGAACTCTTGCGATAACAACTTTAATTTCTTCCATTCCAAATGATTGGCCAATGCAGTTTCTATTTTTGAAAAAACTAGCGGTTTTAATAATAGTTTCGTATGACCTAAAATATTGTCTTATCAGTAACCTTGGCCCAGCTGAAAAAGGAACGAAAGAAAATGGATCCATGTTTTTCATGTTTTCAAATGAGAAACGTTCAGGATTATATTTCTAAATAAAACAAGTTTTACACAAACTTATACTAATTTTAAAAGTTTCTAGAACTGTTATTAAAGATGCAATTTATCCAAACACGTCTATACCTTGAACATTACTGAAAATCAGTAAATCATTTAGTATTTAAAATCACCTTAGGTGCATTCCAGACGTGAGGATTGTTATGAAGAGAATACAGATTTATCATTATTACAGTTCCTACAGGAAGTTCTTTGCCATCAATAACCAATGGTTGATCCAATTCTCTTTCTATAATTGGAACCATTCCGTGGATTCTCAGTGATTCTTTTATGCACATTGTCAAGTACGGCAATCTTTGCAAGTCGTCACTTTTGTTAAAGTAATTGAAAATAATAAGGATAGTGAAAGGATTTAGTTAACCCGCGAGACACTCAACCTGAGCAATGCGTGTAAACACCTTGCTTAAGGGGGCTACGATGGTGACGTCGGTGAGATTCGAACTGCCACCTATAAACCGACAGGCGAACGCTTTACTGCTTTTCCACCACAGATGGGCGGATCCAGGGGACCAGTACGGCCATGCCCCCTCACATTTTGTCAATAGACTTTGCCCCTCCCCCTCGTCGAAACCAAATTCAAAAATTAAAAAGCCTATGAAAAAACGAGCCAGGACACACTTTCAAAATGAAATGTTTCTAAACAAATTCATGTGTAAATAAATGTTTAAAATGCTAAATAATCATGCATTTTCTTTGCCACCCACTCGTGCCATGGTCAAAGAATGGGTAAAATTCTAACCCATTTTCTGACTAATTTCTCAGACCTTACTGGCTAGAATGGTGCACTGAATCTTCTCGAACAGTTTAGTGTTCACGTCACAAATGCAGCTTTAGCACCTGAATTCTTGCATCAAACTAAAACACGCGTAGATGTCTATGTTAACTCACACAAAAAAATATAACAAGTGTTGCAGATAGAAAATCTTTTACATATATTGTTGAGACCACTAAATTGCCGAAATTCAGAATATTTCACTCAAAGGACACAGAGATAATGACCGCATTGTTCTTGAATGTTTTATCCTCTATTTAGTCTATTTACAAAAGATATTAACATTTTCCACCCTTTTGTCTTCAAAGATTTTTTTAAAAGTTGATTTGGATGATATATTTTTACCTCTCCCCTAGGAAAGTCATTTCAAAAAAAATCACGGGTGGGGTGGCAAACTGTTTTAAAAACCCACAAACTTCAAAATTGAACCTTCCTAATGCTAAACCTTTTTTTTTATTCGTAGGTACTTTTCTAAAAATGTTAAAAAAAATTATACACTCTTCCTTTTCAAAATAGCTGATTACCGAGAACAGTAATTGTAAGTACTTTCCGATATTTTTAAGAACTTCGTAGAAAATTTCAAAAACATTTAAAATTTTTAAGGGGCCTCCAGCCCGCCAAATGACGTCCCTACTCTCTCAAAATAGAACCTTTACGGCTCTGAAAACTGTACTAATATTTTTTATTTTGCCTCATACTTGCCCTCCCCCTCAAAATTTGGCTAGATCCGCCAGTGGCCACCACCGCCTTTATATAAAATCTATATTATAGTAGCCCTCGTCACTTACTCACTCACTCACTCACTCACTCACTCACTCACTCACTCACTCACTCACTCACTCACTCACTCACTCACTCACTCACTCACTCACTCACTCACTCACTCACTCACTCACTCACTCACTCACTCACTCACTCACTCACTCACTCACTCACTCACTCACTCACTCACTCACTCACTCACTCACTCATTGATTCTGTTACGCTTACGTCATTAGTCGTATAGGTAAACAATAAACAAAATCGCTCCGGTAAAAAGTCATTTAAAATAAAAAAGAATAGAAACGAAAGTTAAGGTACTGCGACTTTGTAGGAGAAACGAATTTGAAATTTTTTTATTATTATTTAAGAAAAACTATTTAGTACAACTTAGGTATTGGAATTCCGAGCGTGGCTAAAAATAGCTTCTGCGATGTGCCGAACGACGATATCGATGTGCACGTAAGAGAGCTACTAAAATTATTTAACGAATTGGTAAGCCTGTAGGGACAAAATTAAATAAACAAATTATTATAATAATACTAAACTGTTACTTACGGCTCGAGGAACTAAAAGTGCATTCAGGTTTCGGCGCTCAACCGATCGACACGAGTAAACAAATTTCCGAAAATTATTGTTCTCAAACTCGAAAATAGACGGACTGTTGTCGAGAAAGCAACTAATGTAACGTCTTAGGCAAAAGGAAATTGAAAGAAATTTTAAATTAAACGAGGCATTGCTTCTATAGAAACCGTTATTAGGGATAGCGCTGTTATAGATTACGTTTGTAACTGTCTATATAAACGAGGGAGAAGTTGGCTGCGCAGCTGGATCCCCGAACTATAGTGCAAAAAAAAGTTCGTGCATTGGGGTTGTGCTATAGATCGTTGGAAAGGTATTTAAAAAAGAAATATAATGGTGTAAAAATAAATTTAATATTGCAAAAAATAAAAAAGTTATAGGCGAAAAACCGTCGCCGTCCCTATGTAAATGTATGGAGACGATTGTTCATACTCTGATCTATATTTTGCTTCATAACTTTTTTATTTGTTGGACTATTTTTTAAAAATTAGTTTCTATGTTTAGCTAATATATTTGTCTTTCTAATGCATTAAGCTAGAACCCCAATGCAGTCGAAAATATTAATCTACATGGCCCAAACGCAAGGGAAAAATCGTCTCCATACATTTACATAGGGACGATTTTTCACTTGCGTTTGGAGCCATGTAGATTAAAATTTTCGACTGCATTAGGGTTCTAGCTTAATGCATTAGAAAGACAAATATATTAGCTAAACATAGAAACTAATTTTTGGAAAATAGTCCAACAAATAAAAAAGTTATGAAGCAAAATATAGATCAGGGTATGAACAATCGTCTCCATACATTTACATAGGGACGGCGACGGTTTTTCGCCTATAACTTTTTTATTTTTTGCAATATTAAATTTATTTTTACACCATTATATTTCTTTTTTAAATACCTTTCCAACGATCTATAGCACAACCCCAATGCACGAACTTTTTTTTGCACTATTGTTCGGGGATCCAGCTGCGCAGCCAACTTCTGCCTCATTCTATATAAAGGGGCGTCCAAGAACAACTTTATTCTAAAATTTTTCTATAATGAGATTTAAAAAAATTCCTTCATTTTTGACGGGCTACTTCTAGTCTATATATAGTTTCGGTGATTATTATTATTTATTATTATTTAGTCCGTAGCCGGCGCTTGGGGAGGAGGATGTCCTCGAAGCCAATACGCTGCTGTCGGTGCCACGGGACCACGAACGTCTTCCACGACAATCTTCCATTTTCCTTGATCGGCTGCAACCCTTCTCACCCCATCGGCGGTCAGTCGCTTCCTCTTGAGGTCCCCATCAATAATTTTCAGCCATGTTTTCTTTGGCGCCGAACGTTGGATGCGCCAGCCAGGCGGTCGCTCCCGCCAAAGTAAACTATTGGGAAGCCGTTTATCATCCATTCGGCAGACGTGCCCGAACAACCATAGTCGCCGTTTTTGGATGTGTTCGTCGATCAGTGGTTGTCGATCACACCGTTCACGGATCGTCTCGTTTCGAATGCGGTCGCGGATGGAGACTCCCAGTATTCGCCGCAGGCACTGCATTTGGAATACTTCAAGTCTATTCACATCGGATTTAAACAATTTCCATGTCTCCGAGCCATATAGGAGGATCGGAAGAATCAATGTTCGGTAAAGACGAATTTTTGTCTTGATTGCAATGTTCGTTCTTTTCCAAACGCACCATCTGAGCGCTGCAAATGCCGCAGTCGCCTGGCCAACGCGGCTGTGGACGTCGGCCGACGACGACGTCTTCTTTTCCTGCACGATCGATCCAATGTATTTAAATTTCGTCACTTGCTCGATCTGGACATCATTTAGGTGGACATGAGCTGGCGACCCGTCCGTTGTTAATACCTTGGTCTTCTCGGCGTTGATCTTTAGGCCGTATGACTTGGCAATATCGCCGATGTCGTTTAGGCAATCTGTAGCTTCCACGTCGGTGTCGGCGAATACGGCGCTATCGTCCGCGAACATCAGATCAGTGACAAAGTTGTTTTTGTCGTATTGAACACCACGCCTTCCTTCGAACGATTTCCTCATGATCGCATCGATCACGACGTTAAATAAAAGCGGAGAGGCGACGTCTCCCTGTCGGACACCGGTTTGAATGGTAAACTCGTCCGATAGGTCGTTTCGAATTCGGATGCAGCTGGTCGAACCACTATACGACGCTTGTAACAAACGGATGACTTTCGGCGGTATGTTTTCTCTTTCTTATGCCGTCCACAATGATGGCCAATGGATGCAGTCGAAAGCCGATTTGAAGTCGATGAAGACAAGAACAGTCCGCCGGCCACATCGAACCCTCTCTTCTACGAGTTGGCGTAGTGCGAAGATTTGATCGATGCATCCACGATTCGGTCGAAATCCGGCCTGTTCCTCTCGGCACGATTGTTCACAATGTTTTTGTAGTCGTGACTGAATGATCTTCGTGAATACTTTTCCAACGATTGAAAGGAGACTAATGCCGCGGTAGTTTTTGCATTCTCGACTGTCTCCTTTCTTCAAAATGGGAACGACGATCGCTTTCTTCCACGCTGATGCTACGTACTCCGTGTCCCAGATGCATGTCAATAGGACGTGTAGACGTTGCAATAGAATGTCACCACCAGCTTTGATCATCTCGGCTGTAATTTGATCGATGCCCGGCGCTTTTCCGTTCTTGAGCGATTTGACGGCCGCTTTCACTTCGGCGATTGTTGGTACGTCGACGGGAAATGGGATCTGCGGTTGATCAATTTGTGGCGGGTCCGCGGCTGGTCCTGCAGGCGGATCGTGGTTGTACAGTTCGTGGAAGAATTCCCGCCACCTCTGTAATCGATCGGAGGACGAACTAACAAACTTTCCATCCGTTTTCCTGATGTTATCGTTGATCGATTTTGTTTTTCCGCCTAAACGTTGTAGTGTCTGATACAATGTTCAATATTCATGTCGTGATGCGGCTTCTTCCATTTCGGCTGCAACATCGTTCCAATACGCCTCTCGCTCGATCTTCATTTTCTGCTTTACCTCTTGATTAAGTCGCCGGTATTGTTCGAAATCGACGTGCTTGATTCTTTTCCGCTCAGCTACCAAATCCAGACACTCATCCGAAATCCATGGCTGCGTTCGTCGACGGATCGGTGGACATAACGGCGCCGCACATTCGATGACGGATTTGGTTATTTGTTTTTCTTCATCGTTGACATCGTCCAATGTATTGAGGATCGCAAACCTGTTCGATAAAGCAAGCTGGAATTTGTGTCGAACTGCCGGATCGCGTAGGCACGTCCAGTTTCTCTTTACAGCCGCCGGCGTCTTCTTCTTTGCTTTTTGGAGTCGAAGTTGTATTTTGGCCCGCACGAGGTAGTGATCAGATCCGCAATCAGGGCCACGCATTGCTCGAACGTCGTTGAGCGTCGATCGAAAACGCTTGTTGATCAGAACGTAGTCGAGCATGGCCGAATCTTTCCCCGACGGGTTTCTCCACGTGAGCCGATGCTTCTTCGGGTGTTGGAAGAGGCTGTTGCCAATGACGAGGTTGTTTACTGACGCAAACGACAGCAGTCGCTGCCCATTGTCGTTGATTTTTCCGTGGCCGAATCGTCCAAGCGTTTCTTCCCAGCCACTACGGTTGTCGCCGACGTGAGCGTTAAAGTCGCCTGCCAATATGGTAACTTCGGTTTGCGGTATAGAATCAGTCGCAGCTTGTAGATCGGCGTAGAAAGCGTCTTTTGCAGCATCTGAGCTTGTTTCGGTCGGCGCTTAGACGGATAGGATGTGTGTCTTGATTGTGCCATCGATGGAAAGGACTGCCAGACGTTTAGAAATTGGTTGGAAGGCGACGACACTGTGGGCAGCCCGCTGGCCAACCATAAATCCAACACCCGCCTCTCGCTTGTCACCACCGGAGTAGAAGAGCGTAATAGTCTCGTCGGTCGTCGGTGGACTAATCATCATTGTCCCGGATCCCGTGAGTCGTAGTTCCGATATGGCGGCGATCGATATTTTGTAGTTGGTTATTTCGGTGGCGATAATCTCCTTTTAGCCGACGTGATGACCCGTTCGTACGTTCCACGCGGCAATTCGTATTTCATTCTATGGTTTAATAAATTTAGTCGTTCGGCCAGTAGTCCATTTTTTGTCCACACCATGGGTCCCCAATGCTGACACATCGGCTGCCCCAGTTGAGGTAGCATTTATCGATAGATTCGTTCGTTTTAGGTCCTTGGTTTCTTGCCTGGTTTTACTGGTTTCCCAGTTGTGATCACTGCGGCGAGGTGACCACCGTTTACATATTGGTAGCCATAGTTGCAAGGAGAACAAGATTTTGCGCAGTTGACGATGAATGGGAGGGGCTGCTTGTCGGAATTCGAGAAGAGCATCACGTGTGAAAGTAGTTCGTTGACTCATGGCCTATGAGATTATGCACGTCTGTATCTATGTCCTTTATGCATTGCTACACCATTTATCGGAGCATAATAAAATTTTCACACAGTCTTGAGAGTCAATGGAGAAAGGTTTTTGTGGAAAAAAATTGAAAACGGTCACAAAATGAGCGGAAACAAGAGGGGAGAGCGAGCAAAAACAGGAATTAGAGAATAAACGGAAACTGGGACGGGATAGCAAGTAGGAATGAAAAAACAACCCAGAACGAAAGAGCCAGCGGAAAGTGAAAGCGAGCGGGAACGAGAGAACAAGCGAGAGCGGGAAACGACTGGGAGCGGAAGAGCAAGCGGGAACAAAAAATCGCCCGAGAGCGGAGAGAAATCAGGAAAGGAAACGGGAGCGAGAGAAAAACAAAAAACCTCTAAACCCCGGCAACGCCGGGTACCCCGCTAGTTGAAAATAAAACAAATATATTAAAAGTGTATTAACATGATTACCAGTTCAACGTATCGTCAAGACGACCATCAAGAATACCATCAATTTCTTCCTGGCACAGTTTTTGATATTGAGGATGACAAGCCAATGAGTATAAGGTCCAAGATATGGTTGATGATGTTGTGTCGTGACCTTTCAATTAAAACAATCCCTTTTTTAATCTGTTTTGAAAGCTCGATAAATATTCAAAACAAATATTTGTGTTGGTGCAGCTAAAAAATCTTCGACTCCTAACGTTTGGGATCAAGGTTTAAATCCTAGGCACGGAGAATCCCACATCATGTAACTCTTTTAGGAAAAACTTTCAGTGTTCGGGTCAACTCAACTTTCTATTTACTTGTGTTAATCAAAAAATGTATCTCTAGTTACCAAACTGGGATCATAGATATTCAGAAAAATTCCGATTTCGGACGCACGTGCAATAGGGAGGATCGGACATTCCCCCCCCCCGGACATTTCCCCCCCCCCCCCCGGACATTTCCCCCCCCCCGGACATTTCCCCCCCCCCGGACATTTCCCCCCCCCCGGACGTTTCTCCCCCCCCCGGGGTAGGACAATTCCCCCCCGGGTAGGACATTTCATATGAGTAATTGTATGTAATCAAATTTCTAAGACATTTCAAAGACATTTGATATTTTCAGCCGTTCTTTGCATAGAAATGTAGGGTTAGGGTTAGGGTTAGGACGAAGCAATGGCGTCAACCTCAGCCGGTCTTTGCATAGAAATGTAGGGTTAGGGTTAGGGTTAGGGTTAGGACGAAGCAATGGCGTCAACCTCAGCCGTTCTTTGCATAGAAATGTAGGGTTAGGGTTAGGGTTAGGGTTAGGACGAAGCAATGGCGTCAACCTCAATTCTAAGGGAGGCTCGAGGAGAACCACCGGCCAAGAAAGTGAAGCGATCGATGAAGGCGCTTCAATCGGCTCTTTTTTCGTTAACGGATGCACGCCGAAAAAACATAAAAACATTGGAAGATGTCCTAGAGGGTCTAGGACACATTATTCGTTTTAACAATATTTAACTCTGGCAAACCAATAACCAATAAATGTTTAATAATTTAAAAAGGTGTTTGTGTTTCTTAGAAAAACTACTACATAACCACAGGGGGGGGGGAAATGTCCTACCTTGGGGGGGGAAATGTCCTAGGGTCTTTCGGGGGGGGGGGGAAATGTCCGGGGGGGGGGAAACGTCCGGGGGGGGGGGGAAATGTCCTACATTCGCAATAGGTCTGTGTGGTCTCATATGCACGAGATGTCTCTCTGATTTGAACGTAGCACAAACATGCATCTTTATCTTTTAGTAAAAAAATTAAAAAAACCTGCAAACAAAAATGTGTCAACTTCTTGTCTTATTTCTTTATCAGTCAAACCTTCACCGTTTTCATCTTTTGCCTCGAGAAGAATGTCGAGAAAATCCATTTTTCTTTGTTTAATAACACCATTCTAAAAAAAACATTAAACAAAGAAGAATGCTTTTGTTTATTAAAAATGTATCTATGTTTTAAAATAAAAATAACTTAAACACACTTATATGGATGGATGTTTATATATATAAACGCAAAAAAAATGTCGTTTTAGTAGAAAAATTTGCAATAAAAAAACCAGCGAATTTTGATATATAAAGAATTTGTGTTAAAAAACCTTGTCTTACTTGTTAACAATAATGTTTATTTTTATTTTTAGTAATTTGTCAAACTTTAAATTTTTTATTTTTTTATATTAATTTATTATTGAAATTATTATTATTAAATTAATAACAAATTTTAAAATTTAATATGATTGACTGGTTATCAAGAAGGTTGCTTGCCATCTGTCCTCTATCGATTGTAATGAAAACTTTTGCCAGTGAAGTCGCGTATGCTAATTTGAAAGGTTATTATTATTTTTTAAAGTAATGTTGTTAAGGTATCTATATTACTACTATAATCCGAGTTTCAGCTGGAAGGAATACTGGGAAGTGGATCGAAAAGTGATTACAAACCTTGTCGCGAAATTCAATGGATATGTGAAACTAAATACAAGCGTGTAAAAACTAAATAAAACAAAGAACATGATGTTACTTTTATTAATTTTTTTCTTTCCTGTATACATTGATCAGCAAACTGATGAGCATACTGCGTGTTCTTCTTAAAAGTTTTGCCATCTTTCGTCATTGAGTAAATAAAATCAAAATGATACAGAGGTTGTCTAAAAAGAAACATCAACAAAGTTATTTTAGTTTAAATCATGAAAAATATTTTGTTGAATAAAAAATTAAAACTAACAAATATCGTTCAGCTAAAAGTCGTGTTAATTCTTTGACAACTTTAATGTAATTAAAATTTTCTCTGCAAACACAATTTTTTTGATTAGTTAATCAATTTAAAAAACAAAACATTCTAATGTAGTGTTTTAAATATCTGAAAGCACGAAACTGCATGTTTTTAAATCCTTTGTGTTGAACGTTTGACATAAAAAAACGATATTTATTAAACAACTAGAGATAGCCTGCCAAAAAGATAGATTTTTTTCATTTCATTATTTACTATTTTTCGATTGCAGTGCCACCCATGGACGCCTGCATATTAAAACCTGGACCTTCAACCTCGGGGTTTGATTAAGTCGGACAACTATCGTATACATCAATATGCAGGCATCCATTGGCTGAACACAGCATTGCTCACTTCTGAATATGCACGTCTGTATGTCTGTATTATATTTCTAATATGCAGGCGTCCATGCGCCAGCACTCTTGATCTTTAGGACTGACAGTGTACAACTGCGTAATAAGTTTTGGTTAGATCATCCCCACCACCGGAAAATCCTAGATCCGTCGCTACTTAAAACATATCTGTTTGATCAGTTCATGCCCGAGCGCTATTGAATGCCACGGAAATAGCGCTATATAAATACATATTGATTGATTTAATTTTCAAATTCGAAAGTTTTAATATTTCAATTTACACATACTTCACATATTAAATATTTAGACGACTTTGGTCAATGTTTTCATATTTTATAAGCTTACTATCATACAACATAGATTACAAAACAGTTTTTCACGGTTTTCTTGTTACAATACAATTTTGATATTAAATTTTATTACTGTCTTAAAAGCATGTTTTTAAATCCTTTATATAAATTTCACAGTGTTTGTTTGCTTGCTTGATCCATACGTTGGGACCCTCTACCACTCAAAAAACCAACTTCCCGTTATCCAATCGATTTGAAATTTGATGGGTTATGTGTCGCTGTAGACTTTACATTTGATTGAATTTTCAGATTGATTAAGCAAAATAGAAGTAAATTATAGAATAAAATCAACTGAACCTTAAAACTTTAAAAAAATTAAACATATTATATAGAAAAACAAACTATAAATTTGTAATTTCTTTAAAAAAGCGATACTCAATTTTTAATTTTAAAAATTTATAATAAAATAATTGCTTATTCCATGTGGATTTGAAAATAGCCTATATTTTCAATCTTTAAAATTGAGTTGAGATTTGGTGGGTTTATTTGGTGTTGCGGACTTCACATTCTTTTAAATTTTCAATTTAATTGGAGAACATTTGAATAAATTATAGAATACAATCAATTAAAACTTTAAAAGTTTTTATAAATTACAAATTGTATGTAGAGAAACGAACTTACAATTTTTAGTTTGTTTAAAGGAAGCGACATTTGATTTTCAAATTTTAAATAAAAGAATTTGTTTATTCTATACTGATTCGGAAAAAATTTATGTTTTCAATTTTCATATACTTCCCATATTAAGTATTTAGAAAACTGTAGTTTTTGTTTTTATATTTTATAGACATTTTTAGTCACCGAATTACCAAATTAAAAAAGATTTAAAAAAAAAACAAGTTTTTTTTGGATTTCTTGGTAATTTGTAAATTAACTTGTATTTGTTCCATATTGATTCAAAAGTTTCTTTTATTTTCAGTCTTCACATATTAAGTATTGAGACAATAAAGAAGACTGCGGTTAATGTTTTTATATTTTTTAGACTTTCTTATCATTAAAGTGTGAGTAAGTGAGCAAGGCTGGAATATTTTATATAGATCTACAATCTACATATATAATTTCCGATGTCTGTATGTATGTATTTTAGCAATTTCGCAAACATTTGGTGGCCGCAGTGGTCAGCAGTCAACAGTTGATAAAACAGGTGCGAACAGACGAATAATAAAAGTTATTACGCAACTGTGCACTGTCCGTCCATGCACTCCTCAATTAAAACTGTTAGCCAGTGATGCCCGCATAACATTTTATTATGGGCAAAAAACACATGGAGCAGGAGCTTTACGTCCAGATAATTTTCATTAAAGAGTCCATGGTCAGTCCTATAGATCCAAAACGTTTGACCTAAGCTTATTATGCAAAAGGATATCAGATTACATCAAACATTAAAAAACCCGTCATTTTTGACGTGGAATTTCTAGTTAATCAAATAAATGTGTTGAATAGAATTAGTTATTCTAACTAAAAAATCAAAATTGCAACGATTAACTACAGTGTGAAAAAAATAATTTAAAAAATAACAGTCTAGCTATTATAGAACATTTTATACTATAAAAACTACTCACCCAATATTTTGAACATCACTTTCATATGAAAAAGCACATCTAACAAAAACATCAAAACTCAGTTGAGATGCTTGTTCGAACGCTTCAAAGTACTCCTGACTTTTTGCAAAAGAGGACAACTTTTCCTGGATATTAAAACAAACGAAGTTTTTTAAAGCTAATAAATTTTCGATTTATTGATATTAATCAAAATTATGTATACAAAACATGGCTGCATAAAACTGTGCTTACAATAAAAACATCGGTAGCTTGATTATCGATAGAAATGTAGTGTTTTAGAGCATCAAAATGGAATACATTGGTTAGCAATCTTCGGTTCCGATGCCATTTAGCTCCTGAACTAAACAAAAGGCCACCGCCAAGCCAATTTTTCCCAAAACGGTGAGCGCCACTGTCGATTGGTTTTGGTCCTTTATCAAAAATAATAAACCATAGAAATGTTTGTAAATAAATTTATCAGAAACTAATTGCAGTATTAAATTATCCTCAACACAAGTTCACAAAAAAACACTTTCCACTTGTAGATAATAACATTTTTGGCAACTTTTTCTACACTTAAAACCCTGGAACATTCCGATTGTGCATCCATGGTCGACAACGAAACAATATACGATATCTGTCACCTCAACTTGGACATTGAACGTTCCACCTATACCAGCCTGAAGCCCGAGCGAAGCCGGTAAAACCAGCTAGTTGTCTATATTATTCCAGATGTCGTTCGACCAACAAATGATAGTTTCAGCTGATTGGAAATTGGCAGATATGGTGCCTATTTTCAAAAGAGGTAACAGGTCAGAAGCAGGTAACTATATACCAATCTCACTCACATCAGTGGTCTGCAAAGTAATGGAATCGATTATAAAAGAGCGCTACTGAAAACGTTGCAAGAAACCAACTTCAAAATCAGATTCAAACACGGATTTCTGTTTAAACGATCGTGCCTTACAAATTTGCTAAAGACATTTGAGGCTTGGATAGGATTACTGGATAAAGGGCTTGATATAGATTATAAAAAAGCTTTTTGACACTGTTCCGCAACAGAAACTTTTTACCAAACTCCGTGACTATGGCTTTGGGTCATTGCTGGTTGAGTGGATTCATGCATTATTGTCTGAAAAAATGAGGGTGGTAGTGAATGGATTTTTCTCTAGCGTGGTAGAACTTCTGAGTGGTGTGCCTGAGAGTTCGGCGCTGGGCACTTTGCTTGTTTTTGCTATACGTGAACGATATTCCTGACTGGATGACCAGTAATGTTTGAATGTTTGCGGATAACACGAAAATATGGAGACAAATTGCACGTCGTGAAATTTTTGAAAAACTGCCAAAAGACTTAGATCACCTTAATGAGTGGTCAGAGAAATGGCTTATGAATTCTATCCTAACAAATGCAGAGTTATGCACCTGGAGAGAGAAAATAATACGGTTACTTCATTACGCAATAAAGGAAACATGTAGACATGCAGAAACCAACCAGAAAAAGAAGAAAATAATTTTTACATCATAAAAATACATTTAAAATAAACAACGTTATTCTCGCGCCTTAAAGAGTATAAAATAATATTTCTGTAAGCCTGGCAGAATTTCTTAATAACTTCGTCACATTATGGTAACATACTTTGAAACAGTTCCTAATTCATATGCAATGAAAAACGTTGGGCGCAAATACAACATCAAAACTTCTGTAAAACAAACATTTACAAAAAATTACGCATGAGCAAAAGGTTATCCGATTACATCAAACATTATATTGGATTTAGTATTCAAAAAAAACATCCAAAAACATTGAAGCTGTCTTTCGAAGACATTGAACATTTCTTTTATATTGATGAGCAGCAGAGCAGGAACATTTTCTAATTACAGCTTTTAATTGTTTATTAAAAAACCGTCATTTTTGACGGGATATTTCTATTATTTCGGTGAATTAAACATGTGTGCCTGCGCGAGCATGCAGTAAGCGAGTTTAGCTTAACTGTTGGTGATTGTGTGTATGTTTGTGGAAGCTCGCCTGTTTATTATTGGGTGAATCTTATTTAGATGTTTGAAAACAATAGGCACTTGTGCCGATCAAACTCCAATATATATAAAATTCCTCTAAAAAACCTATTTACCTTACTAATCTTGCTCTCCGGTTCTCGGTCGCTTTCCCTTTCCCGCTCGCTCTTTTGTTTTCGGTCGCTTTTTCGTTCCCGCTTACTTTTCCGTTCCCGCTTACTTTTCCGTTCCCGCTCATTATCCAGTTCCCGTTTTTGCTCGCTTTCCCGATCGGTTAATTTTGTGACCGACTTTAAATTTGTTTTCACAAACATCTTTTCCCATTGATTCACAAGGCCATGTAAAAATTTCATTACAATCGGATGAATGGTGTAGTAAAGTATAAATGACATAGAGACATATATATATTTATATATATATATATATATATATATATATATATATATATATATATATATATATATATATATATATATATATATATATATATATATATATATATATATATATATATATATATATATATATATATATATATAAGCGACCGGGAACGGGAAAACGACCGGGAGCTGGAAAGCAAGCGGGAAAGGATTGGGTGCAAGAGAAAAAAGCAATAGAAAACCCTCTAAAAACCCCGGGCAACGCCGGTACCCTGCTAGTATTTAATAAAATAAATTGTTTGTAACCTGCTTTTTTTAAAAGAAGTTTGACGGTCTCAGGGTGATAAACAGAAACAGTTGGTCTGAAAATACCTATCCAAAAGCCAGAAGCACGTGGATACATTTTGACCACGTTGTCGAAATATGCCAAACTGTCTTCTCCAGTACCTGGAAACTATTTCAATTGCAAATCACAAAATTTGTAAACTGTTGAAATAAAATTTATCTAAATATATATCCCTTGGACAATATCCCCGGACAATTAGCTCAACATTTATTATTCCCCTAGACAATGTTCCCTTCCCTGGGCAATATTCCTCCGCCCCGCCAAAACAATATTCTCCGTCTATTCATTTTAACAAGTATATAACTCGCTGCCTGGTAGCCCATGTTATCGGAAAACTTAGCGGGCCAAATCGGCTATAAGGTGTTCGGATATAACGTATATTTGACCATCGTTGCAATGGATTATTCAACCTATTTACAAAGATTGATCTGAATAATAAAGGTTTATCTCGACCGTTGGAAAAAACAGTGACACTGAAGTTATCAATCGTTTGGTGACCTAATTCTCAGACTCAGTTATTGACGCTCTTTTAGCTTTGTCGGCTCTCAGCACGTGTTTCTGGTTATTGTCGTTAGTGTGCAGCTTGAGCAATACTTTGAGATCCTTAAACTCTTAAAAGAAGGCAAACTATCCATTATCTAATCTAGCTGCAATTTGGTGAATTTATTTGTTGTCAAGAACTTTACATTATGCTAAAATTTCAGATTTATTGGACAAAATTTGAATAAAATATAAAAAAATTACCACAAATTAAAAAAAAACAAATTAAAAATTTGTTGCAGAAAAGTGGACCATCAGTTTTCAATTTTTTTTTTTAAAAAGATCTTTATTTTTTAATTTATAATAGAATTTTTGTTTTGTTTTTTTTCTTTATTGATTCGAAAGTTTCTTATATTTTTAATCCTCACATAATTCACATATCAAGTATTTATAAGACTGTAGTCAATTGTTTTCTATTTTATAGATTTATTATCATTAGAAAATGATTTGAAAATACTTAGAAACTGCCGAATCACAAAATATAGAGAATTTGTGAAAACGAATTGTTTAGCGGTTAACTTGTTAAAACCCTTATATTAACTTTACCGCCTGCTCCGTTTGAGAGGTGACCTGATCGAGCAGTACAAGATAGTCCGCAACATTGACGACGCAAACTCGAGTATCCCGGTCATAATACTACGGTTGTTACAGTTTTGAAAAAGATTCAGTTTCAGTCAAAGTAACTAAAACTTTATAAAGATTCAGTTTCAGTTACAGTTAATTGAATCTTTAAAAATTAAGTTTCAGTTTCATTTACAGCTTGATTCAGTTTTTTTTTAATTTTAGGTAAACTACCAAAATGAAATTCAAACTAACAAATCACTTTGCGATACAAATATTTTTAGCTTATTTATTAAACTCAAGTATTAGCTGTTGAATTTATAGAGAACTTCAGCTTCCAGCTTCTCATCACCCAAATTATGCTGACATCTGTTAAGACTTTTCGACACAACTGCAAACATATTTCTAATGGAAAGATCTTTGATAAAAAAGATACGGCAAACTGTTTGCAGCAAATTTTGTTACAAAAGTGTGGACACTGGGCAGTCGCGCGTTCTCCAGCCTATGTCAAAATAGAACTTGATGTAGCTCCTCTTCATCAAAAATATAACTCTTTAGATTTGTCAACTTATTTATTGCTAGGTTCTATGAACGTTTTATATTTTTGATTCTGACAATAAACAAATTCAAATTCATTGTTTTTTAATTAAAAAAAAATAACTATTTATGCTTTGCAACAACAACAATTCAAACATAGGTTTATAATTATTTCATTATAAAATTTTAAAAAATACGTTTTAAAAGAAAAATTTGCAATAAATGAAAAGCCGCCAAGTCCGGAAATATAATAGATTTTTGAGAGAAAAAACCTTGTTTTTAGGGTCTGCTTGTCTAGGGGGTATTGTCCGAGGAGAATATAGTTCAGTGGGTTATTTTCCGTGGGGTTATTGTCCAGGAGGGTATTGCCCAGGGGAATATTGTCCTAGACTCTGTTGTAAGTGGCCCTTTGTTTTAGCGTGTGGTCCTTTACTAGCGGCACAGGTATCACATTTTTGACACCATTCCTCTACATCTATTTTAAAGTATACCCAATAAAAGTTAAGGAGACTACTACTTACTTTATCCATGTGTCCCAACAGCCAATGCTTTGGATTCATCGGAAACATATTCACTGCTTTTCCAATTTTTCTCATTTTGAGTAAATAAGAGATGAAGATGTAGATGATGTACCCAATCCATAGGGTAACCAAAATTGTAAAATAACCAAGTAGCGATATAGGAACCATTTCAAATAACTAGCTATAACAAATATTTAACTGTTAGTAAAAAAATGATGTCAATTTGTGTTCATCTAATATTCAATATAACTAAAACAAGGTAAAATTAACTTGTTTTTAATTTGAATATTTTGATAAAAAAAGTACAGTTGACTTCTTATTCAAAAGTTAAGCCTACATTCCTTTCACTTTATATAGGTTATTGAACTTTTAACTTTGTAAACACAGTTATTTGTCCTTATTTGAATATACAGCATGCTGAGTGTCTTCAATTAACCTAATTCGTGTATGCTGCATGTATCAGCGTAACTGTGTAATTTTGTGTGTATCTATGTGTGTGTATGTGTGTGTATGTGTGTAACAAATGTAGCTGTTTTCAACGCGTTTTGATAAAAATGTCTAGCATCAGATTTGATTAGAATGCCTACGAATGTACATAAATGTACACGACGTGGCCCAGTGCAGTGAATGTACAAATCTTGATAAATAAAAAATGCTTGGCAAAGCAAATGAACAAAAATTTTAAACAGCACTTTAAAATTATATAAAAATAGATATTTTTTGGTCGTAAAATGTATAAGTTAATTGTAACTTTATAAAGCTTTGAATCACAGGAATGATGGAAGCTTTGCTTTAATTTTTATATCTCTGTGTTTTTGTTTACGGAATTTGGCTTTCTATTTTAGTTTTCCAGTATTTTTTCTCCATTTTTCAAAACTTATCCTGAAGCAGTGCCGTGGTTACTAAACCCTGAACCAAGTCTTTATGGTGTAAAAAAGATTTATGTTAACCATTACTGTCAGTGTTTGACCCTTGCGCGTGAGTGCACATGTGTATCTATTATTATACAATTTACATTGCCCAAACAATAACAATCTAAGATCTCCATGGTTCTGCAAAAATAAGGACCTAAAAGCAATAAAAATAAAGTAAAATACCAATAAAATATTTTTCAGATCTAGCAGTTCACAAATAAACAACAGACCCACACACGTTATCCGTGATTTTTTAGAGAACTTAAGGACCGCTTGATCATGTGCTCCGAAACCAGTGTTGGCGTAAGTACTCGGAAAAAGCACTTAAGTATAAGTACAAAGTACTCTGAGTTATAGGCAAAGGAAACATCTTAACACAACCCAGAACAAAAAAATATTTATAAGTACGAGTACAGTATTTGTGTTGCACTTAAGTTATTATTTGTGTTGTACTTAAGTACAAGTTCAGATTTTTAAATTGTACTTAAGAACATTGAAAATTTTTATTGATAAGAAAAATACATTAGTTTGTTTAAACCATCCGTAATCCAAGTGTCAAGAAGCACCACCAAAATTGCTTGTTTTTATTTAAAAGAAGCACTGTTTCAAAACTTTAAAATATCTTCAAACTTTGAAATATCTCCTAAAGAGCTCTAATTAATCTTGCAGTACTAGAAATACCCGTCAAAAATGACGGTTTTTATGTTTTGATCGAACTGTAAGATATCAAATAAAGAATGTTTTCCTTCTATACTATTATTATATACCATTATTATAAGAAGTTCAAGTCTGGATCTCAATCGCTGTTGAAGATAAAGGTTCCTGCCCTGATCTAAATAGAGCTCCATTGGTACTTATAGCGACTAACCCAGCCATCAGCAACAACGTTGGCAACTGTCACTGCTTCTTGATTAGGTATAGCAAACCCCTCTGGTCATTTTTTAAAGTAATCTATGACCACAAGAATGTACTTATTGCCAGATTTTGAGACTGGAAAAAGATCTGTCAAATCTATAGCAATTCTTCTAAAGGAGAACCTACGTTGTACTGTTGTAAGTGGCCTTTTGTTTTAACGTGTGGTCCTTTACTAGCGGCACAGGTATCACATTTTTGACACCATTCCTCTACATCCATTTTACAGTATACCCAATAAAACCTTTGGCGGATCTTGTCCAACGTTTTATTCATCCCTAGATGTCCCCCTGATACTCCGGAGTGCATTTGTTGGAGCACTTGGCAGTTTTACCTTTGGAATAATTAATTGCAAAACTTTGGTGGAACCATCAGCACTTTCCCAGATTCTTTTTAGAAATCCGTTCACAACCTTTAGAGAGTCCCATTGTGCCCAATACGATTTAGTAGCATGACTCATTTCAGAAATCTCTTGCCAGGTGTCATCCCTTCTTCCATCCATCTCCGAATCGGCCCTATATCATCATCTTTTAATCTTTCGTCTCGAATTACTTCATTAGACCAAGTGTCGTCAATTTGAAACCGTACTTGAAAACACTGATTATTTATTTCCTTCCCCTCCATGCGAATGCAATACTTACATTCATCATTGCAAGGTCGTCGTGACAGTGCGTCAGAATTTTTGTGCTGTTCACCCTTCCGATGCTGAATTTCAAACTCGTATGATTGTAAGCGTTCGATCCACCTAGCCACTTGCTCTTCTGGATTTTTTAAATTTAAGAGCCATTTCAAAGCAGCGTAATCCGTTCTTAACAAAAACTTTCTACCATATAAATACTTAAATAATAGAATCAACTATTGCCAATAACTCGCGTCTAGTATTTTAGTTTTTTTTAATAAAAGCATTTTAGTCAGACAACAAAACAACTGTTATTGAAATGGAAGCAAATATTTTTTATACCTATAAAATAAAGTTTGCAATTGAAAATTAATACAAAAAAACTTAAAAAAGTAGATCAAGGCAGCAAAAATAATAAACTGCACTCCAGTAGAATTGGTTTAATTCTTGCGCAAAAACCGATGTAAGCATTGTTGCTCAAAGAAGAAAAAAACGTTCTGCAGCCAAACATAATCAAACTATTACCAAGCGTTCATGTATTAATGGCGGATTTATTTTTCTGTACTTTGTTCTTCCACATATTAGTGATTTCTTTCAGTTACTTTCAAATATATTCCATTTGAAGCTTTCATAACAACTGACAACATTTTTTTAGGTTTACGATTTGGATCACATTCTACAGAAAACCTGAAATTGAACTTATTGGTTAATATATTTATAAATGAAAAATACTATTGATGTTAACAAGCGTATGTCAAAATATATTATAAGGTTCAGCCTACTTTCTTAAAACTCTTGCGATAACAACTTTAACTTCTTCCATTCCAAATGATTGGCCAATGCAGTTTCTATTTAAAACAAACTCGCGTTTATAATAATAGTTTGTTGTGACTAAAAATATTTTCTCATAAGTTACCTTGGTCCAGCTGAAAAAGGAACGAAAGCAAATGGATCCATGTTTTTCATGTTTTCAAATGAGAAACGTTCAGGGTCATATTTCTAAATAGAACACGTCTTACACAAAGTTATACTAATTTTGAAAATGGTTTGAATTGTTATTAAAAATGCTAATTATCAAAAACTGGTGTAACTTGAGCATCACTAAAAATTATTGGATCATTCAGTAATCAAAATCACCGTAGGTTCATTCCAGACGTGAGGATTGTTATGAAGACAATACAGATTTATTGTTATATCAGTTCCAACTGGAAGTTCAATGCCATCAATAACCAACGGTTGATCCAATTCTCTTTCTATAATTGGAACAATTCCGTGGATTCTCAGCGACTCTTTTATGCACATTGTCAAGTACGGCAATCTTTGCAAGTCGTCACTTATGTTAACGTAATTAGAAATATTATAAACAGCATGGAAATAAAACAAACAAAACAAAAGTGTATTAATAGATTACCAGTTCAATATATCGTCAAGTCGACCATCAAGAACAGCGTCAATTTCTTCCTGGCACAGTTTTTGATATTGAGGGTGACAAGCCAATGAGTATAAGGTCCAAGATATGGTTGATGATGTTGTGTCGTGTGCTTTCAATTAGGAAAATCACGTTTTTTAATCTGTTTTGAAAGCTCGATAAAAATTCAAAACCAATATTGGTGTTGGTGCAGCAAAATAATCTTCGACTCCTATCGTTTGGGATCAAGGTTTAAATCACGGGCATGGAAAATCCTACATCATGTAACTCTTTTAAAAACTCACAATGCTCAGGTCAACTCAATTTTTTATTCACTTGTGGTAGTCAAAGGAGTACCACCAGTTACAAAACTGAGATCATAGAGATTCAGCAAAATTTCAATTTTAGAGGCACTTGCGATGAGTCTGTGTGGTCTCATATGCACGAGATGTCCCTCTTATTTGAACGTAGCACAACTATGCATCTTTATCTTATAGTAAAAAATTAGTAAGAAACCTGCAAACAAAAATGTGTCAACTTCTTGTCTTATTTCTTTATCAGTCAGGCCTTCACCATTTTCATCTTTTGCCTCGAAAAGAATGTCGAGAAAATCCAACTTTCCTTGTTTAATAACGCCATTCTAAGAAAAAATAACTAACAAAGAAAAATGCTTTTGTGTGTTGGTTGTAGAAACAAAAAAACAGAAACACTCCACTTTTGCAACTAATCCTCCGTTGACAGAAAGATTAAAAAATAAAATAAATATTAATTTAAAAAACTAAAACACGCTTTGATCAAATACTCTAAAAACTACAAAATAAATTAAAAACATAAAATGCGGCTCGTTTTCATTTTCATTCCTACATTCGTAACGATTTCGCCCCACGTTTTTATGTTTTGTTTCTTGTGAATTATTTTATACGAGCTTGTTTTCAATTTTTAATGCACGTCATGATTTACGTGCCGCATACGCGAGTTTTTTTGGACTACTTGCTTTAATTTGGCTTCATTGCGGACTAAATATATTATCGTTGTTCTTAGTTTACTTTCACCGCACTGTCGATAGACATATAAATTTGGCCTTCACAAAAGATTCTGTATTTTTATGTACATGTAAGGAGCTGTGACAGAGAAAAAAGAGAGATTGTGTGTGTAAGAGAAAGCGAGAAAGAGAGCGTGTGTGAAAGAAATGGAGAAAAAAAAGATCGTGCGAATGAAAAAAGAAGAAAAACAGAAAAAGAAAAGAAAAAAGAAAAAGCAACAGAACAAAAACGAAGAAATGGAAAAAATTCACTATGGAGAAGTAGATAAAAAACACAAATTGAAGAAAAAAAGAAAAGGGACAAAACAAAGTAAGAAAAAAAATTCTAGCCAGAAAGAGAAAACGAGGAAAGAGAATGAGAGAATTGCACTGCACCAAGGTACGTCGTAATTTCAGTTTTAATAGAGCGGTATCTGTTATTAATGCCCTCCATGCTACTTTTCGTACCTACATTTGGTTTAATCTTACTTTAAATAACATTATTATTGTTAAAATTAAAATAAAATAATAAACTTTACAGTTACATTTACTTCTAGGCGCGCAGATGGTCTGCTCGCAAAACGCCAGTATAAGAAATTTGTAAGAAAACTTTGTTTTTACTATATTTATATTTATTTTAATCTTTATTCATTTGTAAAATTTAAAATTTTAAAATTTTATTATATTAATTTATCATTAAAACTATTGTCAATAATCACTAAAAAAATTTAAAATTTAATTTTAATTACTGGTTATCAAAAAATTTGCCAGCCATCTGATTTTATCGATTTTATTGAAAACTTTTACCAGTAAACTATATCGCGTATACTAATTTGAAATGTAATTAATAATATAAAAAAATTATATTGTTATGGTATCTATATTACGACTATAACCTGAGTTTCAGCTCAAAAACATATCGTGAAGCGGGTCAAAATGTGATGACAAATCACAAACCTTGTCGCAAAATTCAACGGACTTGTGAAACTAAAGAACGTGTAAAAACTCAATAAAACAAAGAACATGATGTTACTTTTATTAATTTTTTTCTTTCCTGTATACATTGATCAGCAAACTGATGAGCATACTGCGTGTTCTTCTTAAAAGTTTTGCCATCTTTCGTCATTGAGTAAATAAAATCAAAATGATACAGAGGTTGTCTAAAAAGAAACATCAACAAGGTTATTTTAGTTTAAATCATGAAAAATCTTCTGTTAAATAAAATAAATTAAACTAACAAATATCGTTCAGTTGAAAGTTGTGCTAATTTGTTGACAACTTTAATATAATTAAAATTTTCTCTGCAAACAAAATTTGTTTTACATTAATAAATCTATTTAAAAAACAATTTAACGTAGCGTTTTAAATAACTTAAAATACAAAACAATTTAAAACAACGATATTTTTCAAACAAATTTAGAACTGATTGCTCCCGTTTTTTAATAATTTAAAACACAGTAGTCTATGTATATTTTTAAACAGAGGTCTATTTAATGTATATGAAATCTGATTTTTTAAAATTAATTATTTAATTTAGAAAACATATCAAATCAACAAGTCAACCGTAAAAACTTCGTTTAATAAAAATCCTTTATAAATTTAAAATAGAAAAATACCAATCATGAAAAAAAATCTTATAATCAATAATTTAAATAAAATTAGTATAAAAAGAATATTCGATTATAAATAAAAATCATATATATGAATGATCGAATTGACGTCAAAAACGTCAGATCCATAGTAATACGTGAAATCGTTAAAATTGGAAGTCAAACTTTGATGTCTTTCAATGAAATAAACAATGACGCAGTGTTGCATAGATTTGTTTAAGCCGGGCGTTCAAATGAAGAATTAATTTTTTTTATTGAGAGTGACCATCTCAAAATTAAAGTTTGGTCCTCACGAGCCTATTGACAAAGTTTCACATCAATTTGATGACGGGAAAGGGATTTGTGCTTATTCAAACAGACAGAAAGGCGAAGGATTAACAAATGAACCTTAAAAAAACTTCGTTTATTAAAAATCCTCTATATATTTAAAATTCAATGCAAATATTTTTTATGAAGATATAAATTCATAATATATATATATAAACATGGAATAAAGTATTTTGAATACTATATAAATGAAAATATTGTTTTTAGTGTAAAATTAATATCTGCAATCATGAAAAGAGAATCTGATAATTACTTATTTGAATAAAATTGGTATAAAACAATATTCCATTAAAAATAAAAAATCCTACTATATATGAATTATCAAATCGACGTCAAAAACTTCAGGTCGATAGGAATACGTGAAATGGTTGAAAGTGGAATTCAAAATTTGTTGTCTTTCAATTATTTTAAGCTGAGCGTTAAAATAAAAAAATTTATTAAGAGTGACCATCTCAAAATTAATGTTTAGTCTTCACGACCAAGTTTATGACGGGAGAGGGGTTTGTGTTCATTCAGACAGACAGAAAAGCAAAGTTAATATAAAGGATTAAACAAGTAAAGATAAAAAACAAATGAAAAAAAAGCTTTTATTTGCCTCTTTATCTGAGTCAACGAACCAAAATCTTTGAATCTAAAACAACCGTTACGCTCAATTTTGTACATTGTTTATTTCTTTCATACGAAATCAAAATTCATAAATTTAACTCGATGTATGGATTAGTTGTTATCTAACCCTAACCCTAGCCCTAACGGACAATTTTGATTAAATTAAATTGATGTAAGGCCTAATTCATGTTGGAAACATTCAAGTCATGTATGGTCATCCAGAATAAAGCTTTTCTGAAAGTGGTCGAAAAATGAGTGAATTTTTGTTTCTAAGATTTGATCACCCCAGACAAACAAACAAACAAACAGAGAGACGAGTGAAGTTAAATAAAAGCATTTAAAAAATGCGAAATTACCACAAACCCACGGTGCAATTACAAGTTTTTGTATTAATGATGACGATGACGTCGATATAGTGATGACGAAGACAGTGATGACATTTATGATACTGATGATTATATACTAAGTATTTAAGCTTAAAAACAGGCTCTTTAATAAAAACTAGGTTTTGATCAGAGCAAACGACCGTGTTTTCAAATTCTTTATCTAACACTTGAAGAGACCAATCGTGCTGAAATTTATTCGTCGTCGCGGACTTTACATTTTACTTTACTTTCAGATCGATTGAACAAAATTTGAATGAACATTTACAAACAATTTGTAGATAAATAAAGCATCAGTTTTTTGTTTATTTAAAAAAGCCATATTTACCTTTTCGATTTAAAAATTTGAAATAAAAACTTGTTTTTCCATATTAATTAGAAAATTGTTTTTATATTTTCAATTCTCACATACTTCACATCTATATATATAAAAAGCAAACGGCAAAGGTTTATTATTTATGCATTGCTACACCATTCATCCTATCGTAATGCAATTTTCACACAAGCTTGAGAGGCAATGGCAAAAGTTTTTGTGAAAAAAAATTGAAATCGGACACAAAAAGAGCAGAGGGGAGGCAAAAAACCTTTCCAGGCCAAAAGTGCCGATATACGACCATCAGAGGTAAATGCGTAATAAAATTCAAATTTAGTTTACATAACAACGTTTGAAGGCTTCAAGCAACTTTTAGCCAGTTTTAGCAAATCTATTTTACGTTTTGAAAGGCTAAAAGAAAAACAACTTCCCGTTATCTAATTAGGCTTAAATTTGGTGGTTCATTTGTAATTGCAGACTTTACAGTTCATTAAAATTTTAAATCACTTAAACAAAATTGAATGAATTACTGAATAAATCTTATTAAGATTTTAATTTTTATACAAAATTAAACTTTCTTTGTAGAAAAATAAACTATTGTTTTTTAGTTTTTTTTTGAAAAAAATAAACCGGTGAAAACGTGGTTTTTTAATCTATATATATATATATATATATATATATATATATATATATATATATATATATATATATATATATATATATATATAGCGTAAGCATCCACTAAGAAAGGATTGTTGAAAATTTTGCTCCTGAGAGGATGAAACTGGAAAACAATTTTTTTTAAAACAACGCATATTTCGCAAACCAAAACAAAGAGTTTTTGAAATTTGGTATCTAGATTCGGTATCGGGACACTTGGGCGAACGTCAGTTAGGCGTGCGACATTTGGGCGGATCCATATGAGCGCACGACAACTGGGTGGATAGACATTTGGGCGGACAAAAAATGGGTTGATGGACATTTAAGCAGACGACAAATGGGTGGATGGACATTTAGGCGGACGACAAATGGCTGGATGGACATTTAGGCGGACCACAAATAGGCGCATTTAGGTGCATGCAACTTAAGCTTACGCAATGTGATGCAAGTTTAAGCATATGCAATGAAAAACATAAAAAGGAACATTCTAGTCATGGACATTTTAATATAATATATCAAAATATCTTGTTCTAGTGATATTTACTAATTAAAGATGCTTCCAAAGATTTGTAATTTGAAGGATATAATAAAACTTTGTTGAAAAATTATGAGCAGATTTGGTGAAGGCTTTGACAGTTGTAATTAACCTTCAAAAAACAGTTATAGAGATTTCATCTATAAAAGCTTGATTGAAATGAAAATTTTCATAATTTTATACAGCGTTAGTCATGGATCTATCATTTGTTACTATTTCAAGACAGAAAAAAATTGTTTCTTGAAAGCTTTAATGTTCACAGACAAAAGATAAAGCGATAGTTACAGAAACGTTGACCTATACAATTAATAGACTACAATTTTAAGCTAAATTAAATTGTGAGTCGATCAAAAGTCAGTTTATGAACAGCCAAATTGTTGTTGCCTAAAAGTCGCGCCCCTAAATGTCGCGCCCCAAAATGTCGCGTCCCTAAATGTCGCGCCCCTAAATGTCGCGTTCCTAAATGTTGCGCTTCTAAATGTCGCGCTTCTAAATGTCGCTACGCCTAAATGTCATTCCGACCATATGTCCATCCGCCAATATGTCGCTGCCTATATGTGGCGCGCCTAACTGTCGCCCGCCTAAATGTCACCAAACTCTAGATTCTTCTTGAAAAAAAACACGTGTTTCGTCATTTTTTGAAAATATGGTTTCCAGGATCGCAAATGCGGGGTAGAAAATAGGGTTATTTGTTTTTTAGAATAACTACTACTCAAAACCTGTAAGTGCTACAGGTTCAAAAATTGATATGTAGTATCTACTCAAAAAATAAAAATATGCGTGTTTTACCAATTTTTGATAATTTGGTTTCCAGGACTTCATATGTGGGGTGGAAAAAAAGGATTATTTGCTTAAAAACTCTAAAAACTAAAATTGTGAAAGTTTTGCAATTTAGTAACTAGATTATTCTTACAAAATAACAAAATAGGGTTTTTATAATTTTTAAAAAATTTGGTTTTCAGAACTTCAACTTTAGAATATCTGTTATTCTAAAACTGAAAATACTACAGATATAAAAATTAGTATTTAGATACTACTTGGAAACTAAAGTTACACATGGTTTACTATTTTTTTTATGTTTTGGCTTCCAGGACCACAATTGTATGGTGGAGAAAAAAATTATTTACTTGAAAACTCAATAACTGAAATATGTAAAAACGTTAAAATTCAGTGTTAAGGTTTTTTTAAATAATAAAATACATGTTTCATTATTTTTCAAAAAATTAGTTTCCAAGTTTAAAGGTTTTGTGTTCGTTAAGGCTGTGATTTTAGGATCTTCAAACGGGCCAGGCAAAACCTGAAGTCAAAGTGGGACGAGCCGAGATTTTTAGCCAAATTTAAAAAATATTTTAATATTTTTACAATACGATTTTGATATAAAATTATATAACTGTCTTAAAGCATGTTTTTAATTTTTAAATTAATTTTCACTTATTCCATATTGATTTGAAAGTTTCTTATGTTTTCAATTCTTGCATATTTCACATACCAAGTATTAAAAAGACCGTGGTTAATGTTTTTATATTTTATAGATTTCTTATCATCAAAAGGTGAGGTAATGAGCGAGGCTGGGAAATTTTATAAGTAGCTTAATCTAGTAAACTGATCACGGTCATTCTCACTAAAATATCAAAATTGCAATGAGTAACTAGAGTGTAAAAAATTTAACTTTAAGAATGAAATAACTGTCTAGCTATAAAACATTTTAAACTATAAAAACTAATCACCCAATTTTTTGAACATCACTTTCATATGAAAAAGCACATCTAACAAAAACATCAAAACTCAGTTGAGATGCTTGTTCGAACGCTTCAAAGTACTCCTGACTTTTTGCTAAAGAGGACAACTTTTCCTGGATATTGAAATAAAGTTTTTAAAGCTAATAAGTTTTTAATTTATTGATATTAATCAAAATTATGTATACAAAACATGGCTGCATAGAACAACTGTGCTTACAATGAAAACATTTGTAGCTTGATTATCGATAGAAATATAGTGTTTTAGAGCATCAAAATGGAATACATTGGTTAGCAATCTTCGGTTCCGATGCCATTTCGTTCCTGAACTCAACAAAAGACCACCACCAAGCCATTCATCCACAAAACGGTAACCGCCACTGTCGATTGGTTTCGGTCCTTTATGTCAAAAATAACAGACAATAAAAATGTTTTTAAATAAATTTATCGGAAAAAATGCAGTATTAAATTATCTCTAACACAAGTTTGTAAAAAAATCATTCTCCATACTTGTTGGATATGAGCAGTGTATGGCAAATATTTAACTTTTCTCGGCCACACTCTCTGCAGCCCGTCACAGATTTTGACGATGGCTATCGCAACAGCCGAAACGCGTAAGGCTAGCAATACAATTGTGAACATTTCCTAGTTTCTGGTTAGCTAAAAAAATCTGCGATGAACTGCAGAGAATATATATATATATATATATATATATATATATATATATATATATATATATATATATATATATATATATATATATATATATATATATATATATATAA